>OZ012691.1:7936745-7987407 GCA_963942565.1 Maea johnstoni | reverse complement strand
GTACCACTGTCTTCTCATCAAATTTGGCAGCTTTCTATCCTGCAATAGAAAATATATTAGCTGTTACCAGAAATTCATCTTAAAAGTTATCTTAAAATGGATGAAAAACACTTGGGCAATATTTTGAAAAATAATAATATAAAGCAAATTAAGTCTTTCTTTTTTTGCACACCCATGTCCTAGATTAATATAATTAAGTAATATATGCAAATGCTTTTGATAAAAGATTATACCTTGTAGTTACAAACTGCTACAACTAAGTTGCAAATATGCCAAGGACATTTAAACTTATAGCAACCTACCCTAAAAGCCCCATTTTATCTGTATTAGATGCACGGTGAACCCACACACATGTGATGTCTACACTAATTATATATAACCTGTACAGGATGGATTTCAAAGAAGTAAGACCTGTAAAGGGTTATTTTACACCCCACTAAAATTTGTGAGTTACATACCTAAATCTACCTTAATTACATGTAATTCCAATTGCCATCTTATCCTCCAGATATATACCATGTTGGGAGATTATAATGTGCAAATAGTATTTTTAACCCTTGTCCTACTGAATTGCTGGATGCAATTTACCCTGGCAACTGCATTGTTTTTAAACATTGGACAAATTTGACCATTGGGGGTTTTGGGGGCACAACTTGAATTGTGAGGAGTTGACCCAATTAACTTGCCATATGTCCAAATGAAGGTCTTGGGGGTCTTTAAAAAGTAGCTATTTTGGGTCATGTACAGGCTTTATGGGGGATTCTATAGGGTAACTCAGTGGGATTGTCGTCATATTTGCAGGTCAGCAAGTGCATCCAAATATTTCCAGGCTACACGCAGCAGGTTAGTTAGTGTTGCCCAGATATTTTGGGGGTACGAGGGTTAAGACCTGAAAACAATTTCTAGCAGTTAGTGACTGGCAGTGGCCGCCATCTTGTTGCTATAATGGTCAAGTGACCTCTGTTGGGGGAGAATGTAGTTTGCAGAACAACGGTTGCCATGGCACTTGACATGATAATTATGGGCCCCTTCAACAATGAACGTTGTGAAAAGTATTGTTAGGATCCCAATACAGGATTAATATTGGGCTATTTAGAACATTGACAATCGTTAAAAGCAAAGTTTAGCCCAATTTAATGCAGTCCAGTACAACAGAGAAGTTGACCAATCAGCTGCTAGAATCAGAGTTGAGCAGTGATTATCTAGTTCTTGAATAAAATAAAATCTTTTTCTGGATATGATGAACTGGATGAAACCTGACAGGTGGAAGACCTGAGTGTGTATCTATATATATGATACACAGTACCAAAATAGTTTTCAAAAAACAAAATAAATCTTTTTCTGGATATTATATATTAAGTACCCATCAAACTCTTAAATATAATCAAATCTTTTTGTGGATATGATGACTGACGGATGATTCCTGACCAGTGGAAGATCAGAGTGTATATATATATATATATATATGATACACAGTACCCATCTAGGTCTTGAAAAACAAAATAAATCTTTTTCTAGATATTACATATAATACCCATCAAGTTATTGAAAAATAATCAGATCGTTTTCTGTATATGATGACTGACAGATGATCCCTGACAGCTAGGTGGGAGATCAGAGCGCCCGTGCCCTGAATTGACGGTGTATTGCATATGACTTGGCATTCTGACAGCCACCTCTCTACTTGTAGCTCTTCTCCGTGCTCCCAAGTCATAGGAGTATACATTTCTGGTGACTAATTACATCCTGTTTTTCTGGGGGACAAATGGTAGCGGTGACAGTGATTAATCCTGTCTCTACCTGCGAGTTCTTCCTGGCCCCCTCTCTCCTAGATCCTCTCCCCAGCGTCTTCCTTCCACTAATGGCTTCGCTTTACCGCCCCACCTTCAATTATCCTCACAGGGGAGTAATTGAAACCTTCATCTTAGGTTACACATCCTCGTTTTTGTTCTGATAATACTGATAAATTTCCCTCCTCGATGCATAGTAAAGACTTCAATTTTAAATTCAGTTCATCACCATAGTGCATTATCCACACCTGAATATTGCCACCTTCATCTTAGGTTACATATCCTCGTTTGGGTATTGATAATACTGATAAATTTCCCTCCACGATATAGCTACTTTAATGTAAATATAAGGCTTTTTTCACACACAGCACGGTTTCAACTTTAAATTCAATTCAGCACCCTAATTTATTAACCATTACAGGGGTGTAATTGCCACCTTCACCTTAGGTTACACATTCTCATTTCGGTATTGATAATACTGCACAATTTCCCTTCACAATCTAGCTCTTTTAATGTGAATATAAGGCTCTTTTTCGTGCACAGTAAGACTACAAAAGTTCAATGGCTTCAGTTCAGCACCATAATTCATTATCTACCCCTGGGTGTAATTGCTATCTTTATTGTGAGGGTACACATCCACGTTTCGGTATTGATGATACTTATAAAATTCCCTCCATAATAAAGCTATTTTAGTGGAAATATGTCTCATTTTCCTCCACAGTAAGACTTCAATGGCTTCAGTTTACCACCATAATTCATTTAATCAGACAGGGGAGTAATTGATATCTTTATCTTCAGGTTACATATCCTCATTTTGGTATTGGCAATATACACCAATATATTTTTCTCCGGATCAACTATTTTAGTGTACAATTATTAGGCTCTTTTACAAGTACAGCAAGACTATAATAATCTAACCCTTATGCTGCTGTGGCTAATTTGGTCAATACAAAATGCAAAACCCCTAAAAAATGACTGAAACCCTGGCACATGGGTACTCATCTGAGAGTACTCAGCGAGAGCTATCCATTGGATACCAACATGCCAGGGTCTAGAAGGCTTTCAAAAATGTTCGCATCCTTGTGCTTTGGACAAAAGTAGCCTCAGCATTAGAAGGGTTAAAATATGATCAGTCTACCCCCACCCATTTAATTATCTACAAAGGTGAGTAATTCCAACCTTTACTAACATTAAGTTGATATTGCGTCACCATTTAGTTTTACTAATAATATCCGAATACTTGTTACAACTATAATAATTCCCTGCCAAGTTGTTTTTTTTATCAGCTCCAATTATTATTATACTTTCTTTGAGCAAGTATTTTTCTATTGACTTATGCAAATGTTCCAACCAATTGCTATCATACATCTATTCGATTTTGAAAGTGCAAAGCAATTAATTAAAAAGTTTTTGAATCAATTGAACTATCAAGGCTTAAGAGAATCTATTTGGAGGATTAAGCTTTCCTACTAACATCATAGACATTAACATCTGCATAAAAATGAATCATTTCAATGAACAATTCATATGATTGTATTCATATGCTCAGATTTGTTTTTGTTTGTTTTTTTGGTTTGTTTTTTCTCTAATTTTGAGTCTCTTATCAGAAACTTACAAAGACATTCTGTTTCAGCATGTAGCTCTTGTTATAATAGGGCAAAGTATGTATTTTGTAACAGAAAAGTATAATCAGCATTGTAATATAGTGACAGCCTATAGGAAATGTATCACTTGTCAGAAACCTTGGGAATTCTACATTCCCCACGTCTCAAAAGCCACACAATAAATGATTCCACCAAGATGTCAAAAATCATGTTTCCCCAATTAAATGAACAAGAAATGAGTATACATGTACTATTAGTCTTCTTAATCCAATTAAGGAAGGGCAATTAATGTATTGAAGGTTATGCACGTCTATATCAAATGATAATTACCACGATCGAGGCACACACAAGATCTCCTTCCAAAATATTCATCCCAGTAAGAGGTACATGCTATAGAAAACAATACATGGAGATAATGAATAGCTTCAAAACAAGATTTAGATACCTCTTTACGTAGCCATGGTAACTCAAAAGAATATCATGTTTTTAGATATAACAATGCTATGCTTGTGTGATAACTCTTCTGATGGTGAGTCTACTTTCTTCCAAGGATGCAATGCAAAACATTTTGAAAACCATCTAAACCCTGTCATGTTGGTATTCAAAGTTTTTGCTGAGTACTAACAAATGAATACCAATGTGCCAGGGTTTCCGTTATTTCTTTTAGCTTTTTTAGCATTATTTTGTATTAACTAAAAAAGCCACCTGCAGCCAAAGGGTTAAAATGTCTTGAAGGATTCATATGATTCGCATATTGTCAAAGTTTCTCCTGGCACCTGGTGGTCAAAAGGGGGTTCAGTGGCTACATCGGGTTAGACTAGATTCTTGGCTGTCATATGTATTTTGTCTGTCTTCTTCTGTTCCCACGCACACAGTGGTCAAGGTAATCATGCAGGCTGGTCAAATTAGTTTACATTTACATCACCAAGTGGATTAAGGGGACCTTTTTTGAGGATGTGTCACATGAAACCACCAGAGATAGGAGGACCATCTATAAGGTTCTAGTGATGTCATTGGTATGAAATTTTATCGATTCAATTAATTGACTTTCGATTCGATTCAATTCAATTCAATATGCTGCAACATGCTCGTAGGGTCCAATTGTTTATCTAGTAATCGCTCACAATAAAAACATACTTGCCTATATTCAATTCATTCATCAATCATCATAATCTGAATCCAATAAATCACTGAGATCAGTAAAATAAATGAAGTCATTCGGTATTTAATGCATTCATAAATTATCATAATCAATCATAATTTATTCTATTCTATTTCTATATTATTTGAATACATGTATAACTGAATTTGATTTATTCATCAATTTACTTCATTATATCTGATTCATTTGATTTAGTGTTTCATACATATTACGATTCATTTTATTTTGAATTAAATTCATTTTGTGGCTGCTATACGTAATTTTTCAGCGAAAAACACATTTGTAAAAAAAGAAATTGAAACGGAAATGGTGATCAAATCATTACCAACAACTCATCTTAAAATATTTAATAAAATCATTCTTAATGTTTAAGGTATTTTCAAAAGTATCCAATACGGCCCAGTGGACAATGCCAAGAGTACCTCTTAAGCATAAATGGGTTAAACCTATGACACAGGATTTTCTTAAAAATTTAGTTAATATATAAGTCAAATATTTTGCCTTTTATGCTTGATTCCAAACCTTATTTTAATAATTGCTGGTAAATATCCATGGCACTTTCCTGAGGGAACTGGCAAAACAACAAACATATTCCTGAAATGGCTATATGTTTTAGCTTCCAAAAGTAAGTTTTCAGTACAGTTTTTTTTACTACATCATAGATGGCACTGTAACCAAAGCCTCTATGGCTTAACTTATCTAGATGTATCAAGCGTAATCATGTATCGACAATGGTCATAGTTGACTTCAAGGAAAATAAACAAAAAACTTTTTTTAAATAAAAAAGTTTTCAGTACAGCAGAAAAAAGTTTGAGAATAGATGATATTGCATAGTTTGCAACTTTTTATGTAAAGTCAATATCCTTTATCTTCCAATGTCTTTGAGGGTATATATAAACACATAGGCCTAATTATTTTGTTTCAAAGATAAACAATCCACTCAATTAGTAATTGAAGCAACACTGTAGTCTATAAGACTTTTAGTAGGCTTTTCTTGGTAACAGCATTCATAGGCCTAATTATTGTGTACCAAGACTAAACAATCCACTCAATAAATATTAGATGGAATATTGTAGTCTGTAAGTAAGGTTGTTATGGTAGCAGTGTCCAAGGTGTATATCTAAACATATAGGCCTAATTATTTTGTACCAAAACTAAACAATCCACTTAATCAATATAAGTTGCAACAGTGTATAGTCTTGTTTTTTGATAGCATTAATCTAAGGTGCATATATATAAACACATATAGGTCTAATTATTTTGTTTCAAAAATTAACAATCAACTCAATCAATATTTGAAGCAACACTGTAGTCTATACAAACAAAAAAACAAGCAAATAAGTAAGCTTGTCTTGGTAACAGTGTCCAAAGTGTATATCTAAAAACATAGACCTAATTATTTTGTACCAAAACTAAACAATCCACTTAATTAATATTTGATGCAACATTATATTCTATAACTATAAGTAGGCTTATTTTAGTAGCAGTGTCAAGGTCTATATCTAAACACATCTATAGGCCAAATAATTTTGTACCAAAATTAAACAATCCACCCAATATATATTTGATGGAATATTGTAGTCTGTAAGTAGTCTTATATCAATAGCAGTATCCAAGGTGTGTAACTAAACACATAGGCCTAATTATTTTGTTTCAAAAATAAACAATCGACTCAATTAATATTTGATGGAACATTATATAGTCCATCAGTAGGCTCATTTTAGTAGCAGTGTCCAAAGTGTATATCTAAACACATAGGCCTAATTATTTCGTTTCAATACCAAACCATCCACTCAATTGATATTTGAAGCAACACTGTAGTCTATAAGTGAGCTTGTCTTGCTATCTAAACACATAGACCTAATTATTTTGTACCAAAACTAAACAATCTACTCAATAAATATTTGATGCAACAGTGTATAGTCTATAAGTAGGCTTTGGTGCAACATTATATAGTCTTTAACCCATTTACACTCAGAGCGGCCAAAAGAGGCCTGACGATTTTGGAAATATTTCCCTTACAAAAGCATTTTTTTGAAAAACATTTGAAGGAGAAATGTTGATCAGAAGATAAACAACAACTCTCCTTGAAATATTTCGCAAACTTTCGCTTTATTCCCAAGTTATTTCCAAAAGTATGAAAGTAGCAGACGACACTTCTAGAGGATCAGAACTCTTGAGTGTGAATGGGATAATAGGCTTATCTTCGCAGCATGCAGTGTCCAAGGTGTGGTGTTTTCTGAAATGCCATTAGGATAATTGGCGTCGCAACCGTGTATAACTCTACATCCCAGTGGCACATTAGCTGAACTAACGAGCTGATTACACTGGCACAGTAGCAAAAGTGGGGGCGGAGTAGAGTACATACTTAGCAGTTACGTGTCGAGTATTTATGCTGATGCTGGCAAGACCGTAATGAACCAGCCTATATATGTGTTGGCCATGCTGTCAGAGTTTAGGTAACGCAGAGCACTTATTTCTCGGAATCAAGACGGACCAATTATAGTTGTTGTATTAAGGATCCTGCCAACACAATTTTTGGCAAACTGTATATGAAGGTGGCTGAGTACTAATGACTAGGCAACTAACTAACGAATATATATATATATACATATATATATATATATATATATATATATATATATATATATATATATATATATATATATATATATATATATATATATATATATATATATATATATATATAATATGACCTATGTGTTGGCCATGCTGCTAGAATAAATGGCTTGCAAAACACTTCTTTCTCGGAATCACGATAGACCAATTATGTTTGTTGTATAAAGAATGCTGCCAACACATTTATTGGCAAACTCTATAAGAAGATATCAGATTTCTGAGTGCTAATGACTAGGGTTTACACCTACTAACTAACAGGTATAATATGACATAACTGTTTACTGACTATAATGGCTATTTAATGAGCTATATCAAACCTATATATGGAATAATCAAATGACTAGTTACAACATACTTTCCTGGAAAGTCCCACACCCACCTCTCCGCCCGCCCCTTTACTTTTTTTTGGAAGGGGGGAGGGGGGGGGGGGAAAAAGAACATGCAGAGGAGGTGGGAATAGAATAGAGTACAAGCAAACACCGTTATGTTGCCCTAAGGACATAAATCATACTTATATACAATGTATAGAATAATACACTCTATTCAGGAGAAACTATGATTTTTGAAATTTCCCTATAGGCATGGTGCATTCTTCAAAGGAATTTGGTAGATCCGTACTCACTATTTCATAGAAAACACACTTCAGGGAATTCTTTTCATCCTTCAACAGGAACTCTTTGGCCGTAGTCTTAGGGTTGATCGAAACTGAGGAGTTTACCATACCTGCAAAAATAAAATGATGGAATAACTAACCCATTAATGCTCGCAGTGGCAAAAAGCAGCCTCAGAATTTTAATGATATTTTGCAGGCAATAGCGAAGTCAGGAAAATATTTGATGGAGCAATGTCAATCAACATTATTTACCACTCTCTTTCAAATATTTTGTAAAACCATTCTCAATTTCAAAATTATTGTCAAACGTATCATAGGTCCAGACAACATTTTCTGGAGGAAAACCTTAAGTAGTAATAGGTTAACAACCCTTATGAAAATATCATGTGATGTCAGTGTATTGTCAGTGTGATGTCAGTGTACTGTCAGTGTGTTGGTCGTCTGCTTAATAACGCTCCGGACTGTGTTTTTTCTAGGAGCCCACTGTGTTCCAGCCAAGTACTACATGTGCATTATAACCTGTGCATCTGTGGGCTTCAGTGAGACTCTGAGATGACTCGACAATGCAAATCAACCTAACACCAGCTCAATACAAGACCTGGGTCAGCAGACACAGAGAAAATAATCTATGGCTAGATTAACCCATCCAATGCTGAGGCTACTTTCGTCCAAGTCACAAGGATGCAAAGATTTTTGAAAATCATCTAAACCCTGTCATGTTGGTATTCATTGGATAGCTCTCACAGAGTACTCTCAGATGAGTACTCATGTGCCAGGGTTTCAGTCATTTTTTCAGGTTTTTTGCATCATTTTGAATTGACCAAATTAGCCACCAGCAGTTTTAGGATTAACCTTGCACCAGCTCAATACAAGACCTGGGTCAGCAGGCACAGAAAAATAATCTATGGGCAGATTAACCCATACATTACTAAGTTACAGTTCCTCTTGAAATTGCCATCTGTAAAAAAAACTTTTAACAAGACATTCTTTAATACTCACCAAAGGCATAGAACTGCTCAAAGATCATGCATAAGTTGCTCTTATGCTATGATCAGGAACAATACAATTATACAATGCAATACAATACAGTACAAAACAATACAATATAATTATACAATGCAATACACTACAATACAGTACAAAACAATTACAATGTAATCAAGCATTTTCATTTTGTGCCATAATTCTTTTAACAGGACATTTTATAACACTCACCATCAACTTCAAATAATTTTGATCTTGTATTGTGAGGTTTAAATTATACGTATGGATACAGATACTTATAGATTCTTTGCCCAAAACTTCTCTTTCTGGCCTACCTTGATGGCCGTGTGGTCTAAGGCATTGCCATTGATTGCTAGCTGTCTCTTGATCACCACTACCCCTCTTTGGATCCCACCTGGGGCATGTGAGAAAGTTGCCAGTGACTTGGGGTTAGGCAGTGGTTTTCACCAGATACTCCTCCACCAGTTACAACTGGCTAGTCACTTCTTCGTCATAATATGGCAGAAAAATAGAAATTCCCTATTCAAATCCAAGCTTCGGTTTCCAGACATCATTCTTTTAACAGGACAATCTATGATACTCACCATAGACCTCAAAAAGCATGGGAATTTTGTTCTTGTACTTTGACCAGTGCTGCATACCCTGGATGGAGGCAGTGAGCAATCTCAGACCTTGATCCTGGGCTTTCTTCTTCAGACGAGAGTCATTGGTGCCCTGATCCACGACATCTTGCTGCTGCGGTGGCTGTTGCTGCAACTGCACCCTTGGCTAAGGCCAAAAGAAAAGTGTTATGTTTGTGGTTACCCTACTGACCCTGTTTTGACCCCCCTACCATAAACCTTTTTAAAGCTTTTTTGGTCTTAATGCAGGTACACAAAAGAACTGGTACACAAGGGACTTGTTTTAAATCTTACAGTACTACAAGAACTATGTATAAACTCATATTAGCCCAATGGTACATATAATCATACATGCACAATACATCTACATATTGGCATCTAAATACCTGGCAATCAGCAAAAAAAAGAAAATTGAAAAAAAGAAGCCTACCGACCGACCCTTCTTTGGGGGGTCATGTAACCACAAACATAACATAACTTTTTTTCTTTTGGCTTAATCAAAAAATATATACAAATGAACATTACCAAATATTTTTAAAAACATTGTTTGTTCCAGTTTAATTGTTTGTGTCTGCAGTTTGCAAACATTTTTAAAAACACATTAGTTGTTCCCATATATTTGTTCTTGCCTGCAGTTTGGATTTGGATGGGGATGTGTAATATGGAATATCCTGGACTATTTTTTTCTGGCAAACCCGTTGGTGGCTTTATCCATAATATCTGTATGCTGCTGATGATGCTGCAACTAACCTTTTGGCTGTTTCAGGAATAAAATGGATTGCGGAGTTACAGGGAACTAGCAATACTATTAACACTTAACAGTGGGCATTATTTGTGTCAGTTTCATTTTGCATTTGCATTCTATTTGTAAGGAATGCTAGTTTACATTTGTAGGGGATGTCTGATAATTCAACTGCTAAATGAAATAAATTCTGGGGTTCCTTTTTTGGAGGAGAGCCATTGGTGCCTTTATTCCTCAACATCATGGTACAATTGCCCTCTTGGCTGTATATTAAAACACATGGTAGACTTAGATTTCTTGTGCAAACTATCCAATCATATGAAAGGGTACCTGTTTTCATACCTACAGAATGTATACAAGGGTTTCTGACATTAAAAAAAATATGGCTAGGCTTGTATATTCAGCTTTTCAAAAAAAAATTTGAACTTTTTTTTTTAGCTCCTTCTCGCATTAATTTTCGGAAAAAAAATCTTCCTAAAACAGAAAAAAACGGTGGCCTAACATAATCAAATGACTGATAGACTGTAACATAGAACGAGCAATACTGTATAACTGGTTAATTTGGCATGTACTTAATTTGGCGTTTCTTTTCAAAAAAGTATTTTCCCTGTATTCATTTTGGCGTCTGGAGAAGTCAGAACAATGCCATCTTTATGTACATATTTTTCTGCAATCTTTAATTTGGCGTTGATCATGGGCATTCGCCAAAAAACGCCAAATTAAAAACCACGCCAAATTAACCAGTTATACAGTACTCGATTGCAACAACAAAACTTATGATTTGACTTGATTGTCTATTGCTGTGAACAATGAATTCAAATACTAACCCTTCCAATGCTGAGGCTACTTTCGTTCATGTTTCAGTATATTTTTTAAAGGTTTTGTGCATCATTTTGTATTGGAAAACTAGCCAATAGCAGTAAGGTACAACCAGTCCCAGCAGTACCAAATACTAAAGAACCCATATCATTTGTGCCGGTTAGATTTTTGCACAGTTTGCATTAGGAAGAGAGGCGTGATAATAAAACTGCTAAATGAATTGAATCCTAGGGTTTCTTTTTCTGGCAAGAGTAATTGGTGCCCAGATACAAGACAGGAAAAAGACGATAAACAAAATAAATTGAATTGGTGCCTTGATCCGCAATATCATGCTACTGCTGTTGCCTTCTTAGCTATATGAGAAAAATAACATGGATAGACTGAAACAGGGAATCAGCATTAGCAAATACTTAACCCTTATGCTGCTGGTGGCTAATTTAGTCAAAACAAAATAATGTGAAAAAAGCTGGAGAAATTACTGTAACACTGGCAAATAGATACTCATCTGAGAGTACTCAGCCAGAGCTATCCAATGAATACCAACATGATAGATGGTTTAGATGGTTTTCAAAAATATTTGCATCCATGTGCTTTGAATGAAAATAGCCTCAGCATCGGAAGGGTTAAGAAAGTATACTATTCAGTTGCGGCTAGTTAGGAGTTCAAAATGTTGATTTTCTCACAAGAATTATCACTTTTCTATAGCTTTGCTTAAATCTGATGAGGTAGATCTACCTTTATTAAAACAAAGCCCCCTATTAATAATAATAATAATAATAATAATAATAATAATAATAATAATAATAATCCAAACCCCCAAAATCACCTGAATTACTATTACCTGGCTATTGGCTGTAGACTGCCATTGGTTACCCTTGAATGAATAAGATGATGAGGTTGCCAGGGCTTTATTAGGTGTCAAGGCGCTTCCCAGGGCAGTCTGTGCAGGGCGGGGACTAGCCGACACGGGCACACCCCCACCATAGCTGCCCGATCCTCCATATCTACCCTGTGCTGGGGCCATTTGTCTGAAATATAAGACCATTTCTTAAGCATAAAAATAACTCTTGTGCTAAATCTTTTTTCAGAAAAAATATCATTTCTTCAGCCACTATAGAACTTTTATCTTTTATCATCTGATTAGACAGAATTCTATTTTCTTTTTACATGAATAATATCTGAAAGTCCATTCTCTAGCTATAATCTCTGTCTCTCTCTCTCTCTGTCTCTCTCTGTCTCTCCCTCTGTTTTCTCTCTCTCTCTCTCTCTCTCTCTCTCTCTCTCCCTCCCTCCCTCCCTCCCTCCCTCCCTCCCTCTCTCCCTCTCTCTCTCTCTCTCTCTCTCTCTCTCTCTCTCTCTCTCTCTCTCTCTCTCTCTCTCTCTCTCTCTCTCTCTCTCTCTCTCTCTCTCTCTCTCTCATCCCCATGTTTCGGGGGCCAGTGTAGGGTTAAAAGCAATCTTCAGCACATGCCAGTTGGAGGGATAATGTCTTCACTCAGGAAAACATTGAGTTGGTAGTCCATACATCCTGCGCTGGACTCCCAAGGTCAAGGTTTAAACATTAATGCCCCACCAAGCTTGTAAATGAATCACTCTGCAGGGGGGATGGGTGCGTTACTTATGGTAATGGCGGCTTGAAAACCTAAACAAGATTGTGCTACTCAGCTAGTCACTCAACTGACATTAAGAAGGTCTACACACACACATAGCCTTTTCAAGCTTAGAATACAAAGCAGCCAATAGTTTTGAAAATATTTAAGTGGATTTAGTCTATGCAACATTTTAAAAAGATTTGAAGATTTGTGTCTAAGCCATAGCAAGACAGCGATTGTTCAATTTACATTTTTGTTAAAGGTGTTTAAAAAAAGGACTATAGCATATCTTTCATGGAACTAGTGTAAACCATTCATACGTACCTGGTACCCACAAAACGTCCTGACATTTTGGGTAATAATTTCATGACCAGAACATTTTACAAAATAAACTCGAAGCCTCAAAATCCTTTGCACTCAATCTATTATTACTCACATAATTATTTCAAAAGTATTATTAGTCCAGATGACAATTGTCAGGGGTACATCCAGGCAATTCACAATGGGTTAACTCTCTCAATGCTACTGGTGGCTAATTTGGCCATCAAAAACCTAAAAGAATGGCTGAAACCCTGACACATAGGTACTCATGTGAGAATACTCAGCGAGACCTATCTAATGAATACCAACATGACAGGGTTTAGATGGTTTTTTAAAATTTGTTGCGTCCTTGTGCTTTGGATGAAAGTAGCCTCAGCACTGGAGGGGTTAAGCTTTGTATATGACTAAGTGATGGACAGTAATGAAATTGATGAGCGGTTAATTCTCTTAGACTGAATGCACTTATTTCTTGAATGGAGTAGGTAATTTTTAATCCTTTTACTCTAGTCAAACATAATGGGAAATTATTTTTTTCATCACATCCACGTGCAGATGAAGAATGGCTTTACACAACATGAAAGGGTCTTCTCCGTAATGATTTTTCCCTTTTATCTTTTGTCATAGATCACAGCTGTTTGTGGGTATTGAACAGAGCAATTACGGCCTTGACTCATTGAGCGTTGTTAGGGAATCATTTGTGATTCACTCAGGCTTAAACCCATTCATGACCAGAGACCAGTTTTAACCTTAGGTTTATGGATGCCTTAACCCTTATGCTGCTGGTACAAAATTTGACCAATACAAAATGATGCAAAAAAACTTTTAAATGACTGAAACCCTGGCACATGGGTACTCATTTGAGAGTACTCTTCGAGAGCTTTCCAATGAATACCAACATGACAGGGTTTACATGCTTTTTCAAAAAGTCTTTCATGCCTGGAATTCTCCTTGATAAGTGTCCTTGGTATCCAAGATACCTTTGAAAATAACTTTGGAATTAATCATCAATTCACAAAAAAAAAAAAATTTGAAGGAGGTTTGTGAGATGGAATTCGATCAACATTTCTCCTTTTAACTCTTATGCTTCTGGTGACTAATTTGACCAATACAAAATGAGGCAAAAAACCTTTAAACTTTTAATGAATGAATGAATACTACCATGACTGGGTTTAGCTGATTTTCAAAAATCTTTGCTTCCTTGTGCACTGGACAAAAGTAGCCTCAGCATTGGAAGGGTTAAACACTAACCGGGAAAATGCATTGGTCACAAAGGTACTACCATAACATTCAGTATTATTAGATGCTTCAGGTATGCAGCAGCTCTAGATGTAATGGAATTTACCATATATGATATCATTAAATACCTTCCCTTACACTGATAGTATACAAGGTTCGTTCCATAGACAATGAATCACACTCATATTGTGTTCTGCCCTTTTTTATTCAGCGAAAAGTTGAGAAAAGTCATGCATTAATGATCAAGAACGTTTCCATATTTTTCCTTCCATTCAAATAATAACAGAATCAAAGTTAAGCAATAAAAGAGATAAACACCTTCCAAAACCATATGATTTATATAAGCTATATAATAAGATGTGTTTGTTTCTCTATTGTATTTCCCTGGATGTGTTCGGAGTATTTTGCAAAATACAATTCTGAGTTGCAATAGGGTGCATGCATGCATTCCAAAAATATTTAAATTGAAGATTATAACTAAGAAAAAACATTTTGTTAAAGAACATCTTTGAAAATCATAAGATATCTTCACTTCCAACATTTTCTTAAAAATTATTTAACAGAGATAAACCAAGAATGTTTTGTTAAAGAATATTTTTGAAAATTATATCTTCTCACTTCAATATTTTCTTAAATATTGTCTTCCTTTTCGAGATAAACTCGAAGATATGGGTCAACGCATCAATCCCCAGCAGGAACTGGATTAGATAAAATATATTTGTTATACCAAAAATATCTTTTGTGAAATTACATATCCAAACCATATAACAAACCTCTTTCATTCTTTTATATACTCTAGCTATTTCTTTAACCCATTTACACTCAGAGCAGCCAAAAGAGGCCTGACGATTTTGGGAATATTTTACTCAAAAAAGCATTTTCTTGAAAATATTTGAAGGAGAAATGTTGATTAGAAGCCAAACAACAAATCTCCTTCAAATATTTTGTGAACTTTCGCTTTATTCACAAGTTATTTTTGAAAGTATGAAAGTAGCAGACGATACCTTCTAGAGAAACTCTGAGTGTCAATGGGTTAAGAAGACAATATCATGAGGAACCCTCAGGCATGAATTTAAAGAAGAAATTATATTTGTAACAAATAATGCTTTTTTGGAGGACAATATCATGAGGAACCCTCAGGCATGAATTTAAAGAAGAAATTATATTGTAACCTATATAACAACTCTTTTTCAAATATTTCGCCTGATAATGCTTTTTGGTGGACAATGTCTTGAGAAACTCCAAGGCATAAATGGGTTAACCCTTCCAATGCTGGGGCTACTTTCGACTGAAGTACATTATGACGCAAAGATTTTTGAAGATCATGTAAACCCTGAGATGTCTATAATTCATTCGATTAAGCTCTTGCTGAGTACTCTCAGATGAGTACCTGTGTAACCGGGTTTCAGTCATTTTTCAGATTTTTTGCATTATTTTGTATTGGCCAAATTAGCAACAAGCCGCGCATAATGGTTAAGATATTTTGCCAGATAATGCTTTCTGCAGGACAATGTCTTGAGGAACTCTAAGGCATAAATGGGTGGTTAAGAGTGCTTCTGTATAACCATGTGCAAGTTTTGCTTGGGGACGACCTTTGTGAAGGTCAGCAGCATGTGGTGGACCCCCGCTGCTGGCCTCGTCTCTCACATGCACCTGGGAATGTGTGTCACTCCTACAGGTGCGGCATCACCAAGGCAATAACCGGCTGCACACACAGGTAAGAGGCAATCAGAGATGATGTATTGCCAAATTATCTTTGGAAATGCTGTAGTAACAGCTATCGTGGGTCACCTCCTCGAGGGATGGCTTTGACAGTGGAAACAATAGCAAAAAAAGCAAAGAATGGCATTATGTTGTGATTTTGAATTGAATTTGAAATTTATGATTTTGAAATATATACATACAGAGATACAGTTCTTGATGAATTTCAAGATCATAACTGGTTGTCTGGTAGGCCCCTAACATCCTAAATTTAGGGGTCCTGAGTAACTCAAGTGGAAAAAATCATCTAAAACACACAAACACACAAACTTTTTCTATCAATTTTTGGTTCCAGAGCAATTTCAGTTGCAAAAGCTTCTAAAACAGCCCAATTGTCAAATCCTAACATCACAATATTATGTGCCCCAAGCAATTTTAGCAGCAAAAGCCCCCTAAAACAGCCTTTGATTGTTGACTTGAGGATTGATTGGGGAGATTTATTGTGGCCCGTCAGCTATCCATCATAGTGTTAACCCTTCCAATGCTAAGGCTACTTTCGTCCAAAGCACAGGGACGCAAAGATTTTTGAAAACCATCTTAACCCTGTCATGTTGGTATTCATTGGAAAGCTCTTGCTGAGTACTTTCAGATGAGTACCAATGTGATAGGGTTTCAGTCATTTTTCAGGGTTTTGGCATAATTTTGTAATGGCCAAATTAGCCACTAGCAGCATAAAGGTTCAAATAGCCTTTCTTTGTTGACTTGAGGATTGATTGGGGAGATTTACTGTGGCCCGTCAGCTATATCCATCATGGTCTTAAGCTCACCTGTACCTGCGAGTATTAATGATGGCTATCGTATATCAGGAGAGATCTGCTGGAGTCTTGCCAGCTAATCAGCTTCTTCCTTTGTTGCTCAAACAGACTTGGCCTACTCAAACAATGCTCTCTTTGGACGCGCCTTTCACTTCTTAAGCTTAAGACTCTCATATGCCTATGGTACTCACATATCTCCAGTTCATATTTCTTGTCATGTGGCTTTACATGCTAGATCATTGACCAGGAGTAGATTTTTGAGAGGAACTTCTATGATTTTGTTCCCCTCCCTCTCCTCTCCATGTATATAGTCACCACAGAAATGAGCTTACTCAAACACAATGCCTCTTTCATTTCTTAATACCCTCATATGCCTGTGGTCCTCATATATCTAAGGTGCTTTTCAGTTCATATTTCTCTCCACATGGCGTTACATGCCAGATTGATCATTGACCAGAAGTATTTTTGGAGGGGAATTTCACTTACTTTGTACCCCTCCCTCCCCCTCCATTGTAGTCACCACAGAATAGAGCTTCCTCAAACTCAATGCCTCTTTCATTTCTTAATACCCTCATATGCCTGTGGTCCTCATATATCAAAGGTGCCTTTCAGTTCATATTTCTCATCACATGGCGTTACATGCCAGATTGATCATTGACCAGAAGTAGATTTTTGAGGGGAATTTTAATGAATTTGTACCCCTCCCACCCCCTCCATTGTGGTCACCACAGAATTGAGGATCCTCAAACACAATACCTCTTTCGTTTCTTAATACTCTCATATGTCTATGGTCCTCATATCCCTGGTGCTTTTCAGTTCATATTTCCCTCCACACGACTTTACATGTCAGATCATTGACCAGGAGCAGATTTTTGAGGGGAATTACAATGATTTTGTACCTGTCCCTATCCTCTCTAGTTGCCACTGAATTGGGCCTTCTCAAACACAATGCCTCTTTGATGCCTTTCATTTTTTAAGACTCATATAGCTTAATGGTCCTCGCATATCAAAGGTGCTTTTCAGTTCAATTCTCTATGCACATGGCTTTACATGTCAGATCATTGACCAGAAGTAGATTTTTAAAGGGAATTGTAGTCACCACAGAATTGAGCTTCCTCAAACACAATGCGCGGGTCTGTCATTTTTTAATACTCTCATATGTCTATGGTCCTCACATATCTACAGTGCTTTCCATTCATATTTCCCTCCACATGACTTCACATGCCAGATCATTGACCTGAATGAGACTTTTAAAGGGAATTTCAATGATTTAGTAGCCCTCCCTACCCCTCCATATAGTCACCACAGAATTGAGCTCATACCTTCAGTGCTTTTCAGTTCATATCCTATCACATGGCTTAATTTACATGCCAGATCATTGACCAGAAGAAAATAAAAAGTGGAATTTGAATGATTTTTTTTACCCCACTCACCCCCCCCCCCCCCCCCCCCCCCACCCCTCTCAGGCCCCTTCATTTCTCAATACTCTCATACACCTGTGGCTCCTTGTCAGGGCTGTACTTCACAGATCACATCCCTTTAGATGCATTGATATACTGTGGGAGCTAGTTGACGTAGTTAAAAAAAAACATGTAGTCCCCACAGGCAAAACTTGATACTTTTCTATGATTTCAGCTAAAACATGTAATTTGAATGATTAGACAACTGGGTCATCAGGACCGGCCCCATAGCAATAAAGGGGGCACATCTGGTGAACAGTGGACGTCAACAGTTAGTCATAGGGCACAGCTTATGCAGGTGAGGCCATTTAATTTCCTGTCTCATCAATGACTTAGGGGAGCGCAATTTGATTAAATGGCTGATGATATATGATAGCCACATTAATAATCACTCCTTGGTACAGAGTGACATATAATGTATGATATATGTCTTTATTTGTAGGTAATACGTATATGTATATAAATGTGTGGAATACCAACTGGCTGTCACTGTATACAAAAACCTTGAGTTCAACCCTTATTATATGAACAAACTTTTCTCATATACAAAAGAAAATCACAGCTATGGTACTCGAAATGCACTCTTCTCATTGTTAACCGATGCAAAATGTAATAAATCAATTGGCCAAAAAAGCATGTTTGGAATGGCTTAATTGAAGCAAACATACATGCACCAAGTCTTAATACCTAAAAGCAATGAACTGTGCTACTCTGTAACCCTGGGGCCCTCAGCCCACTTCTATATATGCCAGAATATGAACTTGAATGTAAACATATATTTGATTTCGAACAGTTTTCACAAAAAGGGCAAAATAAGTGAAAACAGCAGATTTTTCGTATAGAATTTAACAATAGATGAACCAATTTTTATAAGTAACCTACTTTTAAATATTCACCATCATCATGTAACCAGGAACATATTTTAGCTGAACCCATCAACAGAATACAATTTTCTCCTACCTATTTGCCTGTTGTCTGTTATTTGTTGGTTGCTGCTGTGACCATGGTCTAGGAGGGTTGGCAACGCGCTGTGGGAGGGATGCCCCACCTGCGGCCCACGAGGAACACCCCTGCTGCACACCTGCAGAAAATACCAGAACAATATATAGAACAATAGGATAGTACAATAGGTAGAACAATGGGTAGAGCATTGAGATTGAACAATAGGATAGTACAAAAGGTAGAACAATAGGTAGAGCAATGAGATTGAACAATAGATATAGATAGAACAATAGGATAGTACAATAGAATGAACGTCATCTCAGATAAGGAAAAGTATTTTTCTTTCATTTCCAAAAGAAAAGGGCTCACAAGGTCATGTTTCTAATGCACTCTTAAAAAGATAATTAAGATTTACCGTGAAATTCAAAGAATTTATGAACAAGAGAATGAATTTTTGGGATAAAATTTTTCAACTTAAAACAACTTCCTGATAACCAGTGAGGGGACTTGTTTGCTTTACGTCGCCTTTCCCAATATTGAGATAGAAATGCTATAACAAAATAGTAATAAAAAAATAATGATGACAATACTATCAAAAATAATAATAATGATGATAATAATAATAATAATAATAATAATAATAATAATAATAATAATGATACTGACAATAGTACTTATAATTATACTGGCAATGTTGTCATCATCATCATCATATTCATCATTATTTTCATCATCTGATCCCCCCCATGCAAGTTAGTTTAAAGTGGTCACATTTTTGATAAAACGATATTTGGAATTGCACTGTTACTATCTAAATGATATTTGGTTAAACATAGTAACAACATATACTAGATAAGTGGAGAAAATGCTGACTGACACTGATAAGCTGCAGTTTCTATGAAAGGAATTTTGATTATTATCACTTTTTCTGCAATATTTAGGCCAAACCATAACTAGCCAGTTGTAAATTGGTCAAGGGAAACAGAGTACCTGGCAAAAACCTCTGCCTGACCCAAATCACTAGCAACTTTCTGACATGCACCGGCTGGGATTCAAACCCAGGCAGTGGTGAGAGACAGTGAGCAGTCAGTGGCAATGCCTTAGGCCACACAGCCATCAGGGCAGGCCCCTTCCTGTGAAAGGTTTCTAATATTTTATAAGTATCTGTTTCAAGACATGGGTGGATTTACTGCTTCCACTAACAATAGCACATAAGCACAATCATGTAGTTGATGATGGGAGTGAGGGGGCGGGAATGCAAACAAGGAAAGTAAAGGAGGTAGAGAGGTCAAACAAGAAACCATTGTCTGTTAATGGGTTCCAGGAATGCTAGCAAAGACTGGCATGATGAGAATGGCTTTTGTAGTAATACATAGTGACAAATGTGTCTAGAGTTACCCACAATCTAGTGGGTGGTAGGCAGAAGGGTCACCCTGCCCCGGTGTTGTAACAATTTATTACGATTTGTGTGTAATTACAGAAATGTATGCCCATCTATGAAATATATGCCAATTTATGATGGGGCAGGTCATACTATACTTGCAATATAAGCTAGGTCCAACTTCTGGGTAATGGAAATAATGGATATTGTTATGTAATAAGTTTTGCCATTCAGGGCTGAAAATGTAAGAGGTAATAACTAGGCATACCCAACTCCATACAAAAGGACCATGCTAATATGGATGATAAGTATATGTCCACCCTTGTAAAATAATTCAGAATGATCACCTAATAAATGGCATGCCCGAAATTGAGTTATACCAGTTATGATATAATACTATCATCATCATTATCATTATCATTTTTATTATCATTATCATTAATTTCATTATTACTGTGGTTATTTTTACGCTTATGTAGAGCATGCAGCTATGCATCTAAGACTTCCCCTAAGTGTCTGGAACTACAAGCATTAATGGGTTGAGTGGTACTAAATACCTTGGTGGATAGAATCAGACTAATAAGTTATAAACAAGAAAATTAACGTTGCCTGCAGTTTCGAAGTACTGTAAATCCCTTTATAAACATTTACTACTTTTGTTCCTAATAGCAACTATTTAATTATGTGCAACTGGATTCAATCAAGATAATAGTGAATAAGTTTCCATCAGATTATATCCATTTGTTTTTAGTATTAGTGCCGTAAATGATTGCTTATTCACTCTATTAATGGCACAAATCTAAATGACTAGCTGGCGCAATAGTGGGTGGGGGAGGGGGGGGGGGGGTATTCACACTTATGCACATGCCAGAGGATATCTGCAATATATTGGTATAAAATGGGACTTAGAAACTTACAACTCAAGAAATGTCATATTAAAAGGGTTTTTCTAAATGTCCAGAGCTTGAAAAAAAAATTTTTTATGTGTTCAAGTAATTGTTTGATGTTCATCCTTTTTCTGCCTACTCTTACATCAACTGTGAACACCTCAAAATGTTTTACTGTTTTTTATTAACTAGCTGAACCTCATACTGTTGGCTGGAATAAGAGTGGACACCTTTTAATGTGAACACATTAGAGAGGTCAACTGTCATGAGTTGTGATTTTGGAGTCCCACATGTGCCTTATGAAATGTAAAAAAATACCTGTGCGAGGTAAATATCTGTGATCATAGCCTAAGCTGGCAGGGCGTCTGTGTGTCATTTGCACACCAAAACCCCCCAAAACCATCCTTCAAGACACCCAATTTTTTTGTGAAGAATTCCTTGAAATGTCAATTTCAAATATATAGTTGAAAACTTTTCACCTAAATATAATTTCCATGGCATTGTATAGGGATATTATATCTTATTCTTATGATTAAATACATGTTTGTGGTTGTAAAATGAGTACATTTAATGACTACCATGGAAAATAGGACAGTCAAAAATTTTACAATTACCAATTTTGGGCATTTACCAGTTTCTAAATCCTGGCTAAGACCATGCCTGTGATCATTTTTGCCTTGGTCCCAGGCTAAGGAACTTCACATCTCTAAGGTTTCTCTCTAGTTGCAACATAATGGCAAAATCAGTATATGGACAAAGGAGATAGAAACATGAATTTCCATATTCCCATATTCCTTTGTTTGAGGCAGGCAAGAGTCACTGCATGGGAATCCAATTCTGGTTCCTCCCTGTATTGATTTCATCTAGACGTGCAGTAATATCCCCAGAATAAGCCAACAGCTACCGGCTGCTCCTATAACCCGCCTTCTCTTGCGAGAAAATTAGATTTGAATGGGCAGCAATGTACAGTAGCTACGATAAGTACTTCCTCTGTTCACCCATAGTCAGGTAATTGGAACAGGAGCATTCATAAATCACAAATCTGCTGCAGGTTATTAAATTTGCATTTGTTCTAGGTGATGTTTGTTCAGATATTGAAGTGACCCTAATGGACTTGATCCCAGGATTCTTCACTCCTTGGTCATCAGGGTTGCATGGGGTTGAGTGGATGTTTGTCACTTCTCCAAGGGAAATGAAATTAACCCTTTGATCCTACATCCCATATTACATTCATGATGAATTACAATGTATTTAATACCTAATCCTACCTCCAACTTTCCTTCAAAGTATAAAGTATGAGAGAAATCTACCATTTTCTAGCCTTCTTTTGTTTAAATAATCACCTTCTTAACCAATCATTTCTAAGCCCAATCATAGATGATAGAAACCATTTTTCAATGTAGCAAATACCAGTTTCAGCAATAGACAAAAACCTTCTTTAAGATATAACTCTTTCTTTTTAATGAGTTTCATTTTAATGAGTTTCATTTTTCATTCTTATCCTGATTTTTGACACAGCTAAAAGAAACCCTGTGCTTGCCCTGACTTTCCCTAACTCAGTTGTTGGCAATTTTCTAACCCTAAAACTCTGTACTTCCCATAATCTTCCCTTACTCAGTTGCTGGCATATTTACTACCATTAAAACTCTGTACTTGCCCTAACCTTCCCTTACCCAAGCGTTTGCATAATTACTTGTCCTAAAAACCCTGTACTTGTCCAAACTTTTCCTTAGCTCAAACGTTTTCATAGTTATTTGCCCTAAAATCCTGTACTTGCCCTAACTTTTCCTGACTCAAATGTTTGCAGAATTACTTGCCCTAAAACCCTGTGCTTGCCCAGACTTTCGATAACTCTGCTTTTGGCATCAGTCCTACAACACTATATACACTTGACCTGAACTCAAATGTCAATCTAATTAATCACCTTAAAATTGTACTTGACCAGACTTTTCCGAACCCAGTTGTTAGCATAATTACTTGCATGCCCTAAAACCTCCCTGCACTTGCAGTGACTTTCTCAAACTCAGCTGTTGGCATTTTTACTTGCCCATATACTTAAGAGGCAGTAGTTAAATCAGACCCTGCCTGATAATGTGTACTGCATATATCAAGCCTGCATGGCGACTTATCAGCCACTTAAGTAGTCAGACATGCAGGGAGTCACCATCCTTCCTTTTATCTTTTAAGCGTGATGGGATTCTTGTTAAGTAGTTTTATAGGCACCAGCCAAGGAGGTCTACAGTCCCTGTGTAAGGTCACTGACATGTATGCCTAGTACAGGCACTTTTAACCCTTCCGATGCTTAACCCTTTAGCTGCTGGTGGCTAATATGGTCAATACAAAATAATGTGGGAAAGCTGAGAAATTACTGGAATCCTGGTGAATGGGTACTCATATGTTTGTACTCAATGAGAGCTTTCCAATGAATACAAACACGATAGGATTTAGATGATTTTCAAAAGTTTTAGATTTCTCGAAAGTAGTCTCAGCATAGAAAAGGTTAAGGCTACTATATTCCAAAGCACAAGTATGCAAAGATCTTTGAAAACCATCTAAACCCTGTCATGCTGGTATTCATTTGATAGCACTCGCTGAGTACTCTCATATGAGGTACCCATTTGCTAGGGTTTCAGTTATTTTTCAGTTTTTTTGCATTATTTTGTATTGGGCAAAATTAGCCAACAGCAGGGTTAACCCATTCATACTTGTATTGAATTTGGAATTTGGAATTTCAATTTGTTTGTCACTTTTCTGCCAATTGCGGCTAAGTTGTTACTAGCCAATTGTAACTGGTGGAGGAAACAGGAGTACCCGGTGAAGAACTTTTCACCGACAACTTTGTTCACATGCCCATGCTGGGATTTGAACCCAGGCAGTGATTAGACAGCAGTCAGTGTACTTGTATCGATACGCCCAAAAAGTCAGACTATTTTGGGTGATATTTCTTTAACCCATTCATGCCTGCAATGACCAAACGCAGCCTTGAAATTGTTATATTTTTCTTACAAAAGTATACTTAAGCCTTGGGAAAAATCTGTCAAAAGAAATGGCTATTAGAACTCAACCCACAATTCACCATCTTATATTTCGAATTTGAATTTATTCATGAGTTATATTTAAAAGTAGCATAAATATCTCTTTAACCCATTCACACTCAGAGCAGCCAAAGAGGCCTGACAATTTTGGAAATATTATACTTACATAAGCATTTCATTGAAAACATTTGAAGAAGAAATGTTGATCACAAGCCAAACAAGAACTCTCCTTCAAATATTTTGTGATTTTTTTGCTTTATTCAAGAGATATTTTTCAAAAATATGAGAGTAGCAGACGACACTTTTTAGAAAAACTCTAAGTGTGAATGGGTTAACCCATATATCCCTATTCCATGTTTGTAGTACCTCAGAAAAAGGTGTGACTATTTTGGTGATATCTCGACTCATTCAAGCCTGTGACACTTCAGGAAAGAAAGCCTGACCATATTGGTGATATCTCTTTAGACAGATAAAGGAGCGACTATTTCTCTTTAACTTATACATCCCATTCAATCTGTAGCAACAAAGAGAAAAGACTGGCATCACTTGTTACTGATATCTCCTTAATTTCAACATCTTTTGGAAAATACTAATATTTGAAAGAGAAATTTATGGATATGACCAACAACACTAGACTAAGAGGAGAGGGCAAATATACAAGCAAGACCTAGAGATGCCATGCACCTCTCTATTCTACATGTGGGAGGTCTTCCCAGGGACTATAACCAGGTATGTGCAATTGTCTAAAGTGCACAGTTTAACGCAGCTGGTATTAGAGCATTAGGTTGTAGATGCCACCTATGCGGATCCTAAAGGGATATCTGCAAAATGACAATCTGCTATGTACAGGGAATATAGCCTATAATGATCGAAGTGTGTGAGGAGAGAGGGATGTTGGGGGTAAGGCCGTGATGGTCACTTGTATTCAACTTAGCTGCCTGTGTTGAGATAATAGGTAAATGCCTGTATGCAAAAGAATGAAAGAAAAAGGTTGGTTAGGCAAAATAACAATCTGTTACATGGCGTAGCTTAATACAACCCCCTGTATGCAAAAGGGTTGGAGAGAGAGAGAGAGAGAGGAGAGAGAGAGAGAGAGGAGAGAGAGAGAGAGAGAGAGAGAGAGAGAGAGAGAGAGAGAGAGAGAGAGAGAGAGAGAGAGAGAGGAGAGAGAGAGAGAGAGAGAGGAGAGAGAGAGAGAGAGAGAGAGAGAG
This sequence comes from Maea johnstoni, assembly GCA_963942565.1. NCBI lineage: Eukaryota > Metazoa > Annelida > Polychaeta > Spionida > Magelonidae > Maea > Maea johnstoni. The sequence continues at coordinate 7,961,831 of OZ012691.1, read as the reverse complement.
AGGAGAGAGAGAGAGAGAGAGAGAGAGAGAGAGAGAGAGAGAGAGAGAGATGTAGCTAGGGGTTATTATAGGCAGTGATGTCTCTTGTATTCAACTTGGCTGTCTGTATTGAGATAATAGGGCCTAGAAAATATGATGTTTGTTTCCTAGCTGTAACAGTCTGAAAAAAATAGGCTAGGTAGGTTGGTAAAATATATTTTTGGGGGATTATTCTTTTGTTCAAAAATGTGGGTTTTATGCATGTTTTATGTTGATTGGGGGTTAGGAGGGCAAATAAACCTTTGGGGTAGGGATTTTTCTGAGTAAAAACCTGTTAGAGTATATAGGGTTACAGGAAACAAACAACTTTTTTAGGCCTAGGTACATCTCTTTATGTAACAGAATGAGAGGGAAAGAGTGGGTTTAGGCAGTAGATGACACTGTGGCCTATTACATATGGGTGATCTGCTTTATAACATATCATGTACTTGCCATTGTCAAAAGAGCAGTGTTGAGACCATGCTTTGTATTGCGATGTCATACAAATGTTCCCTCCTACGCAAACTGACATCCCCTCAAATCAATGAAGTCCATCTGAAATCATTATTCCTGCTGTTGTAATGTATTAATTTCACTGAGGAGTAAATACACATTCATAACTGATTGTGATTAAATTATCTTAGGATTTTTTTATCCCACCATCGATATTGTATAATGTTGGTGTTGAGACCATGCTTTGTATTGCAATTACATACAAGGCAGATGGTATGAGCCAGTGTATAGGATCAGAGAAATACATCCCCTTCATCCGCAACCCCATAGGCACAGCATGCTAGTACCTACGGTATGTGCGCCTCGGGTTACGCGGTGTAGCCTGGGGAAGTATTGGTCACGTGATTGGTTTCGCGGCAATTTCAGTCTGACCCAGGGCCTGTGAAACCAGCAGGCAGCCAATCCTGGGGTACACATGTTATCTATGACTCATAGTGGTGTGAGGCAGCGAAATCTGATGACGCATGCACAGTGCCCACTCCCTGTCTACTACTCCCAGATAGGATGAAGGGTAAGGGATGGTCTATATTCTACATGTGCCTCCTAATCAGAATGTAATTCCAGCTATAGAACAACTGCTGAATTAATTTCCTCTGGCACCAAGAGGAATTGTCAATTGTGTTATTATCAAACACAACGTTAACTGTCAAAAACACATGATTATGTGACAACTTTAAAACTATAATAATGGCTCATTATTTGAAAACAATGGAAAGAATTTGCCTATCTGAACATTAAAAACACATTTTAATTAATTGATTTTCAGAGACTATACTGCCCCAGAAAAAAATGGACAGAATCAATAATGGCTAGTGTAACACTTACTAATTAATTTTTCTATTTTTTTATTTTTGAAAATAAAAATTGTAATGGCATCAACATTCCAATTCTCATTTTTATCTTAGAAAATATGAATTGGAAATTACACCCTATTTTTTATTTATGCAGATATGAGTTTACCTGTGAAAATGAAAATCGGAAACTGCTATTTTCAAATTTTCCATTTCCAAGTTGGAAATGAAAATTGGAAAATGGAGCGCATTCTTGTATTTCCTTTTTTCATAAATATGACATTGTCTTCAAATCACACAAAAGTGATATCTCTCTAACAAGAGCAATTATCAAAATATACTTGGAAGTTGAAATATTGAGCAGAAAACTAACCAAAACCTGTCCATCAAATATTTGCTCATATTATGATTACTGGAATAGATATTTTTATAGGTCCAGACGATACCTGTCAAAGAAATGACCAGGCATGAATGGTTTAATCCAAAAAGTATTTTCCTATGTAGTACAGGCCTAGAAAACATTTGTCTAGAAGTTATTCAGGCTCAAATGGATTAAACAAATATTTTTGTGAAACATTTCTGTGATATAGGAAAAACTCTTTCAAATACTCCTACAATTTATGATTACTGAGATAGATTATCGTAGGTCCACGTGACACCTGCCAAAAGAATTCTCAGGCAATAATTCCAAAATTATTTTCATAAGCATCATAGGTCTAGAAAACATTTGTCTGGAAGTTATTCAGGCATACAAGTGTCAAACAAATATTTTTGTGAAACATTTCCATGATATAGGATGAGGCTGGACTAATTACACTGCCGGTGAGGAAATGAATATATAACACCTTCCACATGATGCAGACAACTGCACCTTTCTTGCCAAGCTAATCACAGGTAATGCAAAAGGTATTGGTATAATATTGGTTAACCCTTCTGTTGCTGAGGTTACTTTCGTCCAATGCAAAAAAAAATATGTAAATTATCTAAACCATATCATGTTGGTATTCATTAGAAAGCTCTCACTGTGTACTATCAGATGAGTAGTAGAGTACCCATTTGCCAGGGTTTCAGTCATTTTTAAGGTTTCTTGCATCTTTTTGTAATAAATTGGTCCTTCCACATGATGCAGACATCTAGACATTTCTCGCCAAGCTAATTAAAGGTAATGCAAAAGGTATTATATAATATAGCACTGGACTTAACAATCAACTCCTACGCAGAGGGATTTAGATGAAAATCTTAGTGGGCACAGCATTTGGTAACAACAGAATGAGATACTCGAGCCAAACTCATTATATGGCTTAATTAACCTATTCAAGTCTGGAGACCTACTTGACAGAAGTTGTCTAGACCTACCATACAATTCCTTTGAATGTAGACCAGACAAGATAGATACCGACATCATAAGATACAAATACAGGTGAACTTGGATATGACAGACTCAATGGGACCAGGAAAATTGGTCCGTCATATGCAAAATCCGTCGTATACATATGACGAATACTTGATTTGCATCGGACTGGGACCAAGCATATCGTCCGTCATATGCAAAAATCCGTCGTACAGTGGTCCGTCATATCCAAGTTCACCTGTATAATGATTACCTTTGCCTGTCAATGACCGAAACAAATTTGAGGCAGCAGTGATAAAAGTTATGATGTGAATGAAATATATCATATCTGTGGGTAATATCAAGAAAAAAAGTTGACATCCACATGAGTTATGTATCATAGGACATGGGAAATGCTGGCATGGATGGGCTAAGTAAATTTTCCTAGACCTGATCATACCTTTACCCTTCCAATTCTGAAGTTGCTTTCTTCCAAAGCACAAGAATGCAAAGATTTTTGGAAACCATCTAAACCTTGTCATGTTGGTATTCATTGGATAGCTCTTGCTGAGTACTCTCAGATGAATACCAATTTACCAGGGTTTCAGCTATTTTCCAGATTTTTTGCATCATTTTGTATTGGCCAAATTAGCCACCAGCAGCATAAGGGTTAAGTAAATTTTCCATTTTCCTGCATCTAATCATGCCTTAACATGTAGCTTCTCCAGCCCCTAATTGGGCCTAATCTACTATCTGCTAGTCCTCATTATCACTGAGTTATACGCTCAGCCAATCAGAGGTTATTACCTGCTAAGTCTATTGTTCACTTACATCACATCATCAGCAGCAGCAGCAGCGCTAAGATGGGAAGCTACAAGGTGCGATACTGAATACCTACCTTTATCACCTGCTCAGCTGTGATTCTCAATGCTGATTGGTCAATACTCAATAGGTGTCAGACAAGCAGCCGTTCACATTACAGAGTTTTAAAATTGAATCTTTGAATTTGATATAACACCTTCTCACACCGTCATAATCAATATCACCTCTTAAACAGCAATATGATGTATTTGATTTTTTTTTACTTATCTACATACCTAAAGTACCTATCTATTCAATAAATATACACACACACACAAATATATATATATATATATATATATATATATATATATATATATATATATATATATATATATATATATATATATATATATATATATATATATGTATATATATATATATACTTATGTAATTCATAGTATGCGTTCACTCTAATAAAGGCCACTATGATGTGCATCAGAGTGCTTGATGTTAGCAAAGGGCACTAATTGTGCATTTAAAGTATTTTTGAATGTGCATGGTCTGTTTAAGCAACATAATTGGAAGAGAAAATCCTTCCATACCACTTTATTAACACAGAGAGCTGGCTGACCAATCAGACAATTACCCTAATGGGACTAATTGACTATCATTAACAAATCCATACATAGAACACCAGTTGTCTGGCACAATGAGTGAATGAATGAAGGTTTTAAGGTACAACGGCACACAAAGGCCATTTACTGTCATAAAATACAGCAAAAGGTTTTTATTTTCAAATAAACTTTTACTCTAATAAAACCAAAAATTCGACCTTAAAGGCACCACAGCACACATAGTCCATTTATTGCCGAGAAATACAGCCAAAAGTTGTTATTCTTAAATAAATTTTAATTCTTATTATAACAGAAAGTGGTCCTTTGTCACTGCTAAAGAACAATGGCAAAGCATCAATTACTCTGGGGAAAAAGATGAAAAGGAGAGAAAGTAAGAGCAGCTAGAGCCTTCAGATCTAAAGAGGAGGATGAAGGGATCTTTCAGATCCACAGCCAGATTCATACATCCCCCTTTTGTATTTGGCGAGCAGCGTGCCACACTAGCCTAGGGTTCCCTGGGAGGTGCCAGTTCCTATTGCACACCATTGAGCAAGCCAAGCAGCTAGGTGTGCCTCTTGCTGGGTTGTCTGGCACAAATGGAAATCAAACAGAAATACTTGGCATATTATTCTTAAGAAGAAGGTGGCTCTCTGCCAGCCATGTTACTTCTGACAGTTCATGAGAGTTGATTTTTTGTGAAGGAAGACACTACACAGGTTCTAGTGTTCATTGATGACCATTTGAAATTTCAAGATTAGCATGTGAAGTACTTGAACGGCTAAGAATTGTTCACAGAATTCAGCTATGTAGGCAAATGGCTTAGTTTAAAGAAATAGAATAGGCTGGAATAGTCAGGAAAGTGATAGTCATGAAAAATTGTGTGTTTATATGCAAAAGGGGCAACGTGGGCGATAATCAAAAATAATTGCTTCATCTCATTTTGACCTTTAAAAGCGAGTGGGATTTCCAGCCATACCAAGTTTGCGATTAATTGTGATTAAGTAACTTTTCCAATGCTGAGGCTACATTCGTCCTAAGCACAAAGCAAGAAAGATTTTTGAAAACCAACTAAACCCTGTCATGTTGGTATTCATTGGAAAGCTCTCGCTGAGTATTCTCAGATGAGTACACATTTGGCAGGGTTTCAGTCATTTTTCTGCTTTTTGCATCATTTTGTATTGGCCAAATTAGCCACCAGCAGCATAAGGGTTAAGGTGAGTTGTATATAGAGGTCTAATGAATAATTCTCTTTCAATTATTTATTGCCGAGATATCACCAAATTTGACAGGCGGTTTTGGCCGCAACAGGCATGAATGGGTTAAAGGAACGCATGAATTCTACCCCACGCACAGTTGAAATAACACTGTTTCAGAACCAGCCTCCTCATTCATAATGCCCACTAATGATAAGCAACCATAAAGGCAATTCCTAGCTTATTAAATCAGGTGTGGGGGTGTGAGCTGATTGGATAATAAACATGGTCGACTCCAAGGACAGACACCTAAAATCAGCCGCAGTAAATTTACGTTAGCATTTTCATGCCCACAATATCAAGGTGTACACGGTCTTACATCCCTAGAAGATTTTTTTTCAAAATTAAAAATTAAAAAATATTTGAGGAAATATTGTTTCTCAGATGTAAAAATACATTATGATTATTCACTAACACATTTTCTATTATTTCCATTACGTTTTTGACTTTTTTAATATCAAGTTATTTGACAGGCCTTCTGGCCATTCTGGGCATGAATGAGTTAACCCTAAGTTCTTACAGAAATTGACGTCTGGGTCAATGCTACCTTTGACAATGACTTTGTAATTAAGAATGATTTCATAAAATATTAGAAGGAAGGTTGTTGGTAATGATCTAATTAACATTTCTCCATCAAATATTTTCCTATTTATGCTTTTGCCTATGAGATTTCATCAAAATTGTAAGGCTGCTTTTTGGCCGCTGTGAGCATCAATGACTTTCAATGCTGTCAGGCTACTTCTATGAAAATCACAAAGATACTAAGATTTTCGAAAACCATCTAAACCCTGTCATGTTGGTATTCATTGGAAAGCTCTCGCTGACTACTATCAGATGAGTACCCATTTGCCAGGGTTTCAGGCATTTTTCAGGGTATTTTTGCATCATTTTCTATTGGCCAACTAGCCAGCAGCAGCATAAGGGTTAAAGATAAACAGGTTATTGCACATCAGGGCAAACAGAGAGCATCAGGGGATTGTTCAGGTAAAAACATGCATCACTCACCAGGGGGGTGGCTGACAGAATCAATTATCTTATTGGTCGTATATCAGGCCTGCACGTCTTTATGTGGCAGGTTTCCCTATGAAGTAGGTTAGCTCGTTTATTCCCACAGCAGCAAAATTAGAGCATCACTGGTGATGTCCTATTGAGAAAAGCATCTTGGAAAAACGCTTTTATTTTTATTTTATTTTTTTTGAGCAGCTCAGCCATGCTGTACAATTGTCTGAATATCACCTACCTTAGGTGAATTTCAACAAAGTAAAACATTAGTTTGGTCAGGTAATATATACCTTATCTAAGTTAAAGTACAATGTAAAATGGGAAAACATGGTGAGTAATTCTAATCAGGTCCCAATCAATGACTCTCCTCTTAAGTATTTTGCAAATTAAAGCCTTTTTTCCACATTATTTTTAAAAGTATGAAAGTTTCCTCACAACACAGGAAACTCCATGCTTCAAATAACAACAGGTGACCTGGCAATGTGTAAATTATGTTATATAGGACTGTAAGATTATACCGCTGGCATATTTAGCAATGAAGTGGTTCACCCATTTTCATTTCCTGCATTTAAACTAAAGATTTTGTAATAAGGCCTAAAAAAAGAAATTATTTGTTTCCTGTAACGGTCCGAAAAAAAGTAGGGTAGGTAGGTCGGTAAGAATTTTTTTTTGCATTATTTTTCTGGTCAAAAATGTGTGTTTTATGCATGTTTCACATTGATTGGGAGTTGGGAGGGCGGAAAAAAACTTATGGGTATAGTAGGGATTTTTTTGAATAAAAACTTGTTAGGGTAGGGTTACAGGAAACAAACAACCTTTTTTTAGGCCTAAAATACTTACTGTCAATAAAGCATAGATATATATTCATGCTTTGAGATCAATTTGAAAAAAAAGAATGAATGGATCTCATATGATATCTCATATCAATTAACGAGATAATTTTAAATAGATTTGTCAGTTGGGTTTTAACCAACAATTCTGCTTCTTTATAAATCTTCCAAAAGAAGCTTTTGTGAGATAGATGTATCACTAAATAGTCATGTCTTTTTTGAGCACTTCAGACATGAAATTACCTATTTAACCCTTTAGCAGCCATGCTTAACATGCATGCAGGTCTGAACCCCCAGTCACTAATAAGCATTCCATGCCTTTTTCTTAGATGTCTAGCTTATTAAATATTCATTGACTACTTTCTTGATCCTCTTATATATGTATTATGTAGGGGAAATCTGCACATCAAATTTGAGCCCTAGGTGAAAACATTTATATTTTTGACAAGAAATGTAATTCAAGGATGCCTATACTAACAAACACATCGCTCATGTGGAATTGTGTTATTATCATTTTTTTAGTCAACCCATTCATGCCTGGAGTTCTACTTGACCAGTCTGTCGCCTGGACCTACTCTACTTTTGAAACTAACTTTGGAAATAAGCATTAATTTGCAACATATTTGAAGGAGGCTGGGTTGGATGGAGTTCTGATGAACAATTCTCCTTCAAATATTTTCTATATAATGCTTTTTTTAGAGAGATATCACCTTAATAGTAGGGTGGTTTTGGCTGCTACAGGGAATATACCTGGGGAGACACAGAGAGACAAGATAATGTTGTTGGCATCTTTAATGAATTCAATCTCAGAGTGGCAGGCTAACCTGAGAAACGTTGCAAGCCTTTTCTTCCAATGAGAGAAGATTAACCCATTCATGCCTGCAGCGGCCAACACCGCCTGACTATTTTGGTGATATCTCTCTAACAAGGTCTTTTTTAGGGTCAAATATTGTTTGAACGATCGTTAAGTTAGCTATAAACACTTAGAATTCTATTATTCCAGGGAAATCTGAAATTTTAGGTCTTTTTTAGGGTCAAATATCATTTGGATTATTGTTAAGCTAGGTATAAACACTTAGAATTATATCGTTCCAGGGAAATCTGAAATTTCAGGTCATTTTTAGGGTCAATTACCATTTGAACGATTGTTAAGTTAGGTAACACCTATGATGATGTAATTCCTGGTAAATCTGAAATGTGAGATCTTTTTTAGGGTCAATTACCATTTAGACAATCATTATGTTAGGTATAAACGCCTAGAACGATGTTATTTCAGGAAAATTTAAAGTGCTCTCAGCTTTTGACCCCGAGGAAGGGAAGAGGAACTCCTCCGCAGGACAACAACAATGGCGCATCAGTCGCTGAATGAATGACAAGTTTTACCCACCTCCCCCGGCAGCTCGCTGTCCTATTGGATCAAAGGAAGCCTGGCGCTGGTGGGCAGGCGCGACCGGCCGAGACATCGCTTTACCATTACTGCCGTACTGATTACCACTCTTTGATGTGGCTACGGGAGGGATGCTGCTTCCGCCAGGTGCAAAGCCGAGCGGTTTCCTGCTGTTAGTGGCTGCAGCGGCGGCGGCAGAAAGGAAGAACAAGCAATGATGAATAGAGGTACTCCTTACAGCAAGGCACTGTCGTCAACAGTGATAAAGAACACCTCGTTGCTGCATGAAATCACACAGAGAAATTAAAATAGGCATAAAAAGAACACTGAATACATTGATAATATAAAGTATATGAGAACAGCTAATATGTGATACTGCAATAGTAAATTAACATATACAGCTTTAATTTGGAGTGCTAGAGATTTCGCTTTACAGACCTGCTGGAGGGTATTTGTGCTACTTTAAATTTGCACATTCAAGCACTCAAATAAAAGCAGATTTAAAGCAGGTTATTCATTTGAAAGATGTTATCTTGAAATAATCATGGAGAGCGCGAAAAAAGCAAAACTTAAATGCCTGTAAAATATCAATGTTATACAGTGCTATATCCACCTGCATCTAGTATACTGGGTATGATCATATCTTATATATCTCTTCAACTTGGAATACTTGTAAAAGTATGTCCACTTATTAGTCCACTAATCTTTGGAAGATATCTTTTGCAACCATTTTATGAAATGCAATGGTCATGGCCAGCAGTCAACTGAATAATCAAAAGTTCTTTAACCCATTAGTGCTTACAACAGCCAAAAGCAGCCTTACAATTTTGATGAAATCTTGCAGGCAAAAGCACAGTCAGGAAAATATTTGATGGAGAAATGTTAATCATGACATACTAAATGTTCCATAAAATCATTCTCAATTGCGAAGTTATTGTCAAGGGTATCATAGATCCAGACAACAATTTCTGGAGGAACTTTTGACCCTTATGCTGCTGATGGCTAATTTGGCCAATATATATACAATGATGCAAAAAAAAACAAAAATGACTGAAACCCTGGCAAGTGGGAATTCATCTGAGAGTTCTTAGCGAGAGCTATCCAATGAATACCAACTAGACAGGGTTTAGATGGTTTTCACAAATATCTTTGCATCCTTGTGCTTTGGGAGAACGTAGCCTCAGCATTGAAAGGGTTAAGTGTTAACAGGTTATAAAGTAACTCTTACCTAGGTATGGTTGATAACCTGGGCCATCTTGACTCAAAGGAGTTGCATATAGTGCTTGGCGGGGTCTTTTCTTTGCAAAGATTGGCATCAACCCTGGCTTCTTCCTTCCTCCATCTGTAAGGACATAATCATAGAGACAATAACATTAAACCACTAAAACAGCATACTTGGATGGAAATATAGTGTTGTGTCTGTGAAGAAAAGATATGAATTAGGCCTAAAAAAGTTGTTTGTTTCCTTTAGCCCTACCCTAACAAGTTTCTATCCAAAAAAAATCCTATTTTTTTACCGACCTACTTACCCTATTTTTTTTCAGACCGTAACAGGAAACAAACAATTTCTTTTTTTAGGCCTTAAGGCATTCAGATTCCTCATGCATTCATGCATCAGAGGAATATGGATTGAACTTATAGATAAAACCGAATGAAAAATGCGGATTCACCTTTCTTGATTATTGTAAAAGCTTTAGGCCTAAAAAAAAAGTTGTTTGTTTCCTGTAACCCTACCCTAACAAGTTTTAATTTAAAAAAATCCCTACCCTAAAGTTTTTTCTGCGCTCCCAACTCCCAATCAACATAAATATGCATAAAACACACATTTTTTTACCAAAAGAAAAATCCAAAAAAATTTTTTACTGACCGACCTACCCTATTTTTTTCAGACCATTTATACAGGAAACAAACAATTTCTTTTTTTAGGCCTTATCAGGCCCGTAGCATTAAATGTATATAAGATACCTAGAGTAATCTTTGGTAGAAAAGGTGAAAAAAGTATTTTTGTCGAACCTTGCCGCAAACTGCCTTGGTATGCAAACTAGACCTGAGAGATCAGACCTCGGGATGAAAACAGGCTCCTTAATGCCATCAACATTCAGCACAATATCTGAACGACAAGTATGCGTGGCAGTAGTAGTAGATTCACTCAACTCATCCTGCTTCCTGCCTTGTATTGGCTACCCATCTAAATGCAATGAATCTTCCATTTGTAGGCAGACCCCGAATTACAGGATTTCCTGAGGATTAACTTTTACCTGCTGGGATGTTCTTTAGCTGAATATATATAGAAACACCACTCGTGGGAGGAACATTAACCAACAGCATGTTAGTGTAATTCTACCTAAGTCCTTAAAAGGTAATTGCACCTGGGGTTCAAATGGACTTAATTTACCCTTACAAAAAATATCCTTTTAACCAACTGTCTGCCACGACAATGTTTGATGTTTCAATTTCCACATTTTGACACTGGGTCAGTGGTAGGCCCTGTGGTTGTGGTTGACCTTTACCACCATTCTACCACGGGTCTGCCATGTGTATATCATGATGCATGATCAGAATGTTGTATTTATTAATAATGTGGAACATTGCATAAGATTCACCACAACATTCATCTTTATAAATTTAATCTTCATTTATTTCAAAAACAATTGGGGACATTCTCGGGAGAAACTTTTTAACAAGAACGTCTCCAAATGTTTACTGGCCCTGTAGGACCAGTTGAGGTCTTTTTTCACTGGCCCGAAGCTGTTTTGGGGAATTTTTACTGGCCTGGGGCCATAGGTTCACCCTTAGCGTTGAGCCCTGAACATATTTTCTTATAAGTGAATGAACACAACCACATTCAGTTGTTACTTGTAAAAGTTTTCAATACCCTTTAAATTCTCAATAGTTATAAAGCACAAGATTCTCTGCAGTATATTAATTGGCACATGCCTAAAATATCAAAAGGTGAATTGCACAAAAAAGTTGAACGAGATAAAAATAACAGGCCAGGTAATTTTCCACTTGTCACATTTTCTCAGCTGTTAATTGGATCAGAACAGGCTTTAACGCTGTTGGTCCCTTTAACTCATATCCGCTTAGAGTACCCACGTCGTGCAACTTTGGATGTGTCAATAGAACAAGGGAGCCAATTTGAATATATGAACTATATATTTTCGTCCAGACACAGTATTTGTCTAAAACCTCTGATTTTTAAAGTTTTTGAGTTACAAACATTTGCACTTGATCATGCGAGTGTTCTGAGCATGATTGACTAGGCAAAAAATATAATTCTGTTTGTAGTTGAATGACAAAAAATGCTACATATTAGTAGGCTTTTTATCTCATTTTTCATTTTTTTCTTTATAATAATAAAATCACTAGGCATTCTCTTCATACAAATGATTTTACAGCAATGCTTCTATATGTATTTTGTTTGCATTGCAACTGTATATGTATTTGATAAATTATCACAGGTTCAATTAACAGTCATGGTTTTGGTGGTTCATGCAGGACAAAAAAGTGTTTTTTTTTCAAAATTTATTCATTTCATTGAAAGTGTCATCTGGATCTATGATACTTTTGACAATAAACTAGGCAACAGGAATGTTGGTAGTGTTCTTATCAATATTTCTCTTTCAAATATTTCTCCCCCTTAATGCTTTCTCCAGAAGGATTCAGCCAAACTATAGTCTGTCCGACTCGAGTTTGGCAATCACTTTTGCCACTTTTTTGTGACAAAACGTTCTAGTTTTCCATCCAAACTTGGCAAACATGTTAGGAGCACTACTACGTGTATGTATAAACATATTTTTTGTCTCAACTCCGCAAAATGATGATTTTGCTCATTGGGTCCCATTGTAAAATATGTCCATTGCCAACAATACAATCTCGCGTGTTTGTATTGTTCGCAACAGACAAACACGCGAGATTGTAGTGTCGGCAATGTGCACATTTTACAATAGGAACTAATGAGCAAAATCAACATTTTGCGGAGCTGATACAATAAGTATGTTTGTACATACACGTAGTAGTGCTCCAAAGAGATTTGCCAAGTTTGGACGGCAAACTCGAACGTTTTGTCACAAAAAGTGGCAAAAGTGATTGCCAAACTCGAGTCAGACAGACTATAGTCAGGCTGCTTTTGGCTGCTTTCAGCAATAATGGGTTAAGAATCTACTCAGTATGTGTGATTTTCTATCAAGATTAAGGGGATTGAGGACAGAATGCACAGTGGCACCTGATCAAAATACTCCAATCATTTCTGCATTAGGATCTGGCTAGTGCTGCGGCGCTCAACATTAAGCAACTTTGAATACAGTAATTGGTAAGAGTGGCACATAAATCAACCGCAACACAGTCTCTAGGACTCTCACGGCAAACATCACAAAGAAATAGTATTTTCCTTGGCATACCTTCACAGGGCTCGAAAATAACTCAGTCTCTAGGATTCTTGCGGCAAACGTAACAAAGGAATGGTATTCTTATTGGCATACCTCCACAAGGCTTGAAAACAATGTACTGTCTCGGGAATGGTATTTTCCTTGGCATACCTTCGAAGGGCTCGAAAACAACAGTCTCTGGAATGGTATTTTCCTTGGTATACCTTCGAAGGGCTCGAAAACAACAGTCTCTGGAATGGTATTTTCCTTGGCATACCTTCGAAGGGCTCGAAAACAACAGTCTCTGGAATGGTATTTTCCTTTGAATACCTTCGAAGGGCTCGAAAACAGCAATTTCTCAGGAATGGTATTTTTCTTGGCATACCCTCGAAGGGCTTGAAAACAAACTCACAGCAAACATCACAAAGGAATGGTATTTTCATTGCCATATCTTCACAGGGTTTGAAAACAACACAATCTCTACGTCTCTAGCAGCAAACATCACAAAGGAATGATATTTTCATTGGCATACCTTCACAGGGCTTGAAAACAACACTGCAGTCTCGGGAATTGGATTTTTTCTTTGGTATATCTTCGAAGGGCTCAAAAACATCATAAAGGAATGGTATTTTCATTGGCATACCTTCACAGGGCTTGAAAACAATATTTTTTGGCTTGAAAACATTAACATTTCTATTTCAAATATAAGATTCCCCAAAAGAAGTGCTTGTTAGAAGAATATTTCCAGATAACATGGGTACAGTTAGATCTTTTTCAACCTTTGCAGGAATAAATTTGTTTAAAAGATTCCATAGCTAGATAGCTATCTAAATTTTATCATTTTATGCCCTGATGACTTCTCAGAGATACAAGATGGTTGAGTAGTAAAGTTCATGAGAAAGCTGATTTTGAAGATCAATGCATGAAATATCTTTGTTACTCAAAATACCAATGCTGAGTATCTGTAAATTAAGTGAAGTGAAGATCATGAGAGAGCAGATTTTGAAGATCAATTCATGAAATATCTTTGTTACTCAAAATACCAATGCTGAGTATTTGTAAAGTGAAGTGAAGATTGTGAGAAAGCTGATTTTGAAGATCAATGCATGAAATATCTTTGTTACTCAAAATACCAATGCTGAGTATCTGTAAACTTTCCCTTTGCTCTTTGGCCTCTACAAATGGCAAGATGTGAACCTCTGTGCTTAGTGAATTTGCCCCTGGAATGAATATTTTATGAAATCATAAAAGGAACATAACAGCCCTCATTACTTTCACCATGTCTAAATATTCCATCTCGTTTCTTGACCTTGGCGCTCACCCTCCCTTCAAGACATTAGCTGAACACATTTGATGGTGAATGAAGGGCAGGGAGCCTGATCAATAATCATGCTGTTCATCACCGCCAGGTTAAACGCAGGTAGGCTGCCCCAATATATCACATTAATACCATATTTGACTCTTTGGCTTTATTTCCCATGTAGCATGGGAGGCGGAACTCAGACCTTCATAAAGAGTTGCCTTAATCAACCGCATCCTTTATTGACGTGGAAAGGCTATTTGCATCAGTGCGATTCATAAATATCATGACCTGGCCTGCTATGTACACTTGAAGACTTGCTTCCCCTACTCTCCCATAGTTTTAAGGGGGCTGGCTCCTTCAGGACTAGTAAGCATGAAAACCAGTCTTCTTCTGTAACTCCTAATCATAAATAAATGTAAATATCTGTATTTGAGAAAGTTGCCAGTGACCTGGGGTTAGCATCAGTGAGATTCATAAATATCATGACCTGGCCTGCTATGTACACTCCAAGACTTGCTTCCCCAAGTCTTCCACAGTTTTAAGGGGGCTGGCTCCTTCAAGACTAGTAAACATCAGGCACCAACATAATTTTCAGAACTAACTTACCATGCCGGGCAAGTAGTTAATGATTTTTACTTGCCGGACATAATTTTCCACTTGCCCGAAATAAGTTATAACATATGCTAGAAAGGCATACATGTATTGTTTATCATGGATTTAATGATTTGAAAACTTCTCTGCTTTTTTTGCATTGTTTGCATATTTCTGGGTATTTGGGCCATTTACTATAAAACAAATGTGTTTAATGTTAAGAAAATCGGCTTGCCCATTCGGGCCAGTGAAAACTGAAATGTGCTTGCCTGAAAGCCCTTCTTTCAAAAATTCATTTGCCGGGGCAAGTGGGCAAGCACTTATGTCGATGCCTGAACATAATATACAGCTCCTAATTATATAATGTAAATACCTGTATTTGAGAAAGTTGCCAGTGACTTGGAGTTAGGTGGTGTTTTTTCAGGTACTCAGGTTTGCTTCACCACTAACAGCTGCCTAGTCATGGATAAGTCTAAATGTGGCCGAAAATGTGAGATAAAAGAAAATCTAAATTTCTGAGCAATTCCTAGCCCTACTCCCCAGTCTAACTGGTAAAAATTCTAGATGTCCCCCTGATAAGGTCATTCAAATTCATTAATTCCAGTCATGTAGCAGATTTGAACCAATCAGGTTTGAACAGGCAGCAACTGCTAACAAGAAACACCCATTAGTAGAGGGGTATTTATCTGTGCCATAGACTCACTCATAGGGATGTCATCGATAGTCGCCAAGTCGATGCACCACTAAGTAAGACCCTCTCGATAGTCGCATCGATAAGGCTACCGTATCGATGCGACAGAATCGACAAAATTTACTCCCAAATGCCGCTACATTTGGGGGTTAAGTTCTACCGTGTACAACGGCTGTCAGCCGTAAGTACACGCAAAAACTCATGAGCGATCGCTCGGTCCAACAAACCAACGGCCGTTTTACATTGTACTACTGCTCTTAGCCGTAAGTAGACGTAAAATCATGAGCGGTAGACCGATTCGCTCACCAAAACAAACGGCCGCCATTTTATCTTACTGTGCACATAGAATTTGCAGTACGTTCAGATCAACAATGTCTGAAACATCCCCTAAACGTACTGCTCATCATGTGCGCAGTATTCGAGATACGAACGTTTCGAACATTCGTGTCTCAAATGAGCGAATGTAACGAATGTCCATATAGACATAAAATGTTGCTATGGATGGAATTAATACAATTAACAGCCACAAAATGAATTGTAATAGGTATAAAAGATTGAATCAAATATATATAGTAAATTGATAAACAAATTAAATTAAGTAATGTGTGTATTCAAATGAAATAAAAATAAATTAAAATAAATCATGATTGATTATAATAATTGATGAATGAATAAATACAGAATTGATTCATTGATTTGCTGTTTGATGAATGAATTAAAAAAGCAAGAATGTTTTTTATTTTGAGCAATATACTAGGTAATTAATTGTGCCCAACGAGCACATTACGGTGTATTGAATCGAATCGAATTGAATCGAAAAATATAGCGATTAATCGAATCGATAAAATTTTATATCAATGACATCACTACTCACTCATTTTACAAGTGACTCTTTAAGGTTTGCCACTCGTTTGTCAAGGTACGCTCGCAACATATAGACTATGACTGCTCAATCTAGACATGGCTTTCTGACCCAGTCACCTCCATCTTGATTTACCTATTTCACTGTAACCATTTCCTGCTGGGGAATAACCTAAGGATTTAAGGGGGCTGATTTGACGCTTGTCTGTCAAGGTACGCTCGCAACATATAGACTATGACTATTGGATCTAGATGGCTTTCTGACCCAGTCACCTCCATCTTGATTTACCTATTTCACTGTAACCATTTCCAGCTGGGGAATAACCTAAGGTTTTAAGGGAGCTTGTCTGTCAAGGTACGCTCGCAACATATAGACTATGACTGCTCAATCTAGACATGGCTTTCTGACCCAGTCACCTCCATCTTGATTTACCTATTTCACAGTAACCATTTCCTGCTTGGGAATAACCTAATAATCCACTAGTACACAGTAGTACACAGTATTAGTCTGGTAATGGCCTGTTCTTGTGGCATGTGCAGCTTCAGTTACCCAAGCAATTATAGGTTTCGGTATTAATGTCAATTTGGAATTGATTGCGTATCATCACTTTTTTCTGGGGGAAACCAGCGTGCCAAGATAAAACCACTACCTAACCAATAGTATGCGCCTGCCCTTGAGCTGGAATTGAATTTTTGTAGTAGTGAGAGAAAGAGAGCAATGCTAATAGTTAATTTAGCTACTGTATACACTTTTAATTTGGAGTGCTAAGAACTTCGCTTTACAGCCCTGCTGGAGGGTATTTGTGCATTCAAGCATTCAAACTATATATCTATTACTACATAGATATTTATTTGAAGGATGTTATTTTGGGTAGCGGCGGTAGCGCAAAAAATAGCAAAAAAATACCAGCAGGGCTCAACATTAAGAAAAAACTTCATAAGCCTAGCAGGGCTAGTTACCGGAATTTTTACTAGCCCTGAAATATTTTTGCTAGCCCTGATATTAATGACAATTCTTTTCAAATAGTGACCTCTGATGATATCATAGCCTCTGTTGATAACATGAAAGAAATACAGTGTATTGTGGTATATTGAGTTATATTATCATCCAGGTATGCACAGCCAAAGGAGGGCTTCATACTTTTTTAAGCGCTGATATTCTAATTCTATCTAGCCCCTCAGGGCTACTCACAGATAGAATTTACTAGCCCTGACTTTCGATAACTAGCCCGGGGCTACAGGGCTAGCCTTAACGTCGAGCCCTGAACTATATATCTATTACTACATAGATATTTATTTGAAGGATGCTATTATGGGTAGCGGGGGTAGTGCATAAAATAGCAAAAAAAATACCAGTTATACAGTATTCTGACTTCTAACTGCTTGCCGTGTCTCATCTCTGCACAGGCACTGGATTTCAACTCCCTTCTGAGGAATAAAAGGTTTCCAGTGATACAACACTTGAACGTAGCATTAAAAAGGCACAAAATGTGCCAATAATCCAAACTATAATCTCTTGTTCAATAAAGAAAAAGGGCAATCAAAATATTTTGAAAATAATTGTTATGCAAATGCAGCCTACTCTTCCGTATCAAATACTATATAATTTATGTGAACAGATGTACTTTTGAAATCATAGTAATTCCAGACAACACTCTTCAAAGAAATGAATCTAGTTATGTATGGATTAAGGAAAAATGGAAGAATCTAATGTCATTCTCATCAATCTCAAAATCATACGCCAGGAGGTTTCTTTTTTAAACATGAGATGTACAAAAAATATGTACGGTGGGAGTGAAAATGACCTAGACGTAACCTGGAGTGCGGACATGGTCTAACAACTTTGAAAAATACTCTTCATATGGAATGTTTGGAAAAAAGAGGTAATTTTAAATTAAACAGGAACAATATCTCTCATTCAAATATTTCTCAAAATTCTGCTTTATTATCAAGATACTTGTGACCATGTGTAGTGTATGAGCACTCTGAATGTGAATTGGTTAAGCTTTAAGCTTATTTCCAGCCCTGTTGGAAAGTTAAAAAGTAAAATCAGGCATCATTGTAATTCCTTTTGACATGAAAAATATGATAACAAGTTCCTCGTCTATTTCAACATAATTTCCCTTGAGTGATTCCACACAAAAATACACGTATTCCCTCCTATATTCCCACTAAAGCCTAAGAGGTGATAAAGCAGATGAATGTGTTAAACAAAACTAATGGGCAATTCAGCCCAATCCCTCTAGTGATAAATGAATTAAAGCAAAGTATGGTCTCAGCAATGGGCTGTGGCAGGGAGGGGGGAATTATGGAATACATTCAGACTTGAGGGGAAATTGCAGTCTTTGCCTACTTGATTTTGAATTCCAGTCTGCTCTCTGTGTGCCTCAGAGAAAACCTCTCAATGATGTTGCACATGCGAAATGCCACTGGCAATATGTAACACCATTTGCTTCAGTTAACTCATAGTAAACTCCGTTTAAGACTCATCCACTTTTTGAAAAGTTGGAGGGGAAGGGAGGAGAAATTACTGCCAAATTCTACATTTCTTTTGTAAAGATATCAAGATACCAATCAATAGGAATAATAGGTTCCATTTAACCCTTTTATTTTGCTCAAACATAAGGTATATGCAAAAAGAATAAGAGAATTGTTCATTAATACATTGCTCCACCGCATAAAGTTCCCCCTCCCCCCCCCCCCCCCTCCTCCAGTATGCAGGGATATTTTCAAGATTGCCTCCATTCCCCCTATATTTGGAAAGATTTCTCATTTGGCAATTATCTTACTTCAATTGGTTTTATTTGACAAATTATGAGGTGGTACTTAGGAGCCATAGAAATCTCAATGTGAAACCTGGGCCTATCCATCATATTTACCTGAATGTCCCTATATCTCTACTTGGACTCTTGGAGTGTTATTCCATACAAAAAATACACTGCTCACAGTGCTCAGTGTAGGTATTTTAGTGCAATTTCTATCTAAAGAACAGCAGTGATAATTTGCTTGTATCATGATCCTACCAATGCTCCAAGTCTATGTAGAAAGCTTTAAGCCTGTTTTCAATTATCATTATTACACCATCTGTCACAGTACAAAAGCAGATTAAAACATTTTTATTGTGATCTATTTAATCATTTAGATTGGACTTTATCGTAACCATAGCATGATAGCAACATGCTTTACATGAAAAATGGCTCAAGGCAATTGTATAGGATTCAGGCACAGGCAGAACCCTGTATGACTCAGAATAAATATCTAGTCCTATTAGGCCATTACTGGTCAATGGTACTTTGGTCATATAAGGCATAAACAAATGTGCATTTCCTATTACCTTACCGGCCCTAATTTTTTGCCCCTATCCTAATCTTTTTACTGCCCAAAATACCTTATTTTTTAAAAACCAAGGTAATAATGTGTAACTGCTTCATATTCCATGCATGACATACAAAAGAAATTGAAAAAAGAAAGAAAACATCAAATATCAGCATATAAAACTAGTTCACTATTTAAATAGATATAGATACCCCACTACTTTAGATGCTGCTTTTTTGCTTTACATTCACATCCAATGCAGCATGGAGGAGAGAAAAAATATATGATAAAATAAAATAAATTCCTTCCCTACCTACCCTATTCTTTTCTAGAATGTAATAGGAAACGAACATATTTTTTGTTTAGACCTACTCTAAGCATAGACAAACTTAAAACACATGTATGATGATGTGAAAACAAATCCAATGGGTGAATGGGGAAATTGGCAAAAGTGAAAAGGATATTCATTTTTTTCTGCGACCTTTTAGGTCAGTTAGGAGCGACAAAGTTACACATTATCAGATTTTTTAAACTGCAATTAAAATCAAATACCATAAAGTCTAAAGAGAAGTTGAGCTGATATACATTTTAGTGGCAGGTTTATTAAACAGGACCAGCCTGTGACAGGACTCTGATTTTGATTGGAATTGTATCGCAATAGTGGGTCCCTCACTTCGAAGTCAGCTCAAGGGTGGACATCAAATGACGCAGTTCACGTCTCATACTCACCTGCTCTTGCGCTGTTTTCCATTATAACTCAATGTGTACCCCTTATATAGTCTTTATTTCGTAGTGATGATCAGATGAAAGTTTTACTTCCAACGACTTCTCTGAAGTTGAAGAGAAGAAATTGGAAAAAGTGAAAACGAAAGTCGAGGTGAAGTCAAGCTCGGGCTCAGATGCGACAAGTTTCGTCTGCTCTGAAGCATTACAGGATATGGCCACAGTACCAACCGTACTGGCCACCACGGTACCGTGGTGGCCCGGACGGTTGGGGGTGTGGCCACACTGTGATACAGCAATGCTTCCTGTCATACACACTCCCTAGAGAACGCTACCCACCTGGCCGGCACTGGCGTGCATCCCTTATCTATATGGGTCAAATGCAGCCACCTAGTACCAGTGTAGGATGGAGTGTTGACGCTAAATGTGACAGCCATACAGATTTCCACTTGCAGCAGAAAATTGAGTATAAAGGCGGTTTTCATGGAAATGGCTACAAGAAAGTGGTATATTTAGTTTAGGAAGTATACGATACTCTGGCGTGCAGCTTAATATAGGAGTTTTAGCATGTTCTTGAGGGTTGAAAGTTGTAACAAGTGACTTTAAAAAGTTCTCTGTGACCATATCCTGTCATGGGACAAATCATGTTCTTAAACTATTTTGAAATTGTCTGTGACTTCTCTGAAAGCATACTTTCGACATTTGAAATTTCGAAATCTTCTTGGAGGTATGGATGTATACACTTCCCTGGAATTATTTGGCGCATTCATGACGAACAGTTCGCGAAGTCAGATTATTACCGGAAGTTTACAATCACGTGCAATTGACTTCCGGCACGTGGTGGGCGTGGCACTTTCATCTTCTTTCTTCTACCACCTAACTTCTCGTAGAAGACTCCGGTAAGAATGAGTGCCATGTTTATAGTGTAGAGAAAAATAGAAAGGTTGTGGTGAAAACGATTAGTTTTTTTAGCTATTGTTATTGATGATCTTGTATTGATGATCTTGTCAAAAGTTCAGATATATCCGCTTGGTGGACCCTCCAACTCGGTGCAGGGGTTCTCCTCTTTTTCTTTTTTTTAAGGAGGGAATTACGGAAACAAGAACAAGAACTACCATTTATACGTTCACGTATTAATAGTTTACATTTTTTTTTTCAATAAAGGAAGTTATTTCCCACGAATTTGTTATATCGGAATTGGACTTTTATTTGTATGATTGCAATTTTTTGAGCTTTCAGAACATGTAAAGTGAAGAAGGTGCCTCGATAGTCGAGTGGTCTCGGGTATTGTGCTGTGACTGCTTGTCTCTACAATGTATGTATGTATCTTTATTGACTACGTCTCAACGACATAAAATGATACAACAGAAGCAATTGCGTAAAATAAAGCAATTGTGAAACAAGGAAAAGTAACAAAGAATAATACAAAAGTGAAAAAATATAACCAAACAATATAACTAAACTGACTCAGTTGCAGATATCCTCTGAAATGGAGGATGTCATTAATTATTTCAACTACTCCGATAGATGAGATAGTTAATGAATTAATGTGATTATCGCAGCCATTGAGTTGATTATCTAAATAATAAAACTGCTGGGTTCTAACTCAAATAAGGAAAAAAGAATAAAAAGGAGTAAAATTAAATACCACTGCATAGAATCCGCATCGAGACGTGAGAAAGTTTTCAGTGACTCGAGACTTCTAGGTGGCTTTCTCCATGCACCCCATGATTGACTTATGTGAAAGGAAAGCATTGCCATAAAATTTAACATCACCTAACTTTGGAGATTGATGTTCAAAAGCACCTTTTTTGAAAAAAACGAATATTGTCTTCTCCACTAGGAGAAGTAATCTGAAGATATCTTGTATTATGCACACACTAGGGCTAGTTTAGAAGGTTGATTTAAAAAACTGAAAACGAAACAAATAGAGGTATTATTTGGGCTGATTTGAATACTAATACTAGTATTGACGAATCGATAGCGTGGAAGTAATAAGCGGTCAATTTAAACCTATCGTTGCTGTGCTCTAGACCATGGAGATATTTTATCTTTTGAAATCTTGTACGTGTGTACAACAGGATTTTTATTTCATTTTGCGTAAAAACACAGAAAACATGAAAAAATATAAAATATAATGACGTTTAATTTGGCAACTTACTTTCAAAAATATATTTCGCCCAAGCGATATCCGGGTTAAACATTTTCCGCATGCAGTCTCACTAAGACAAGACGAAAAACAAGTACAGTTGTTGTTTCCATAACTTGCATTATTGGACATTTATTACACTGAACACGGGGTGCATTAGTCTGGTTATCCTCGGGGTGAAGCTGGAATGAATACAATGTGGATGTACGTTTCGTTACGAACAACACACTACCTCCCGCAGGCATGACGTAACCCTTATACTGCTGGTTGCTTATTTTGACCAATACAAAATTATGCAAGAAATCTGAAAAATGACTGAAACCCTGACACATGGATACTCAGTAAGAGTACTCAGTGA
The DNA here is from genome assembly GCA_963942565.1 of Maea johnstoni. NCBI lineage: Eukaryota > Metazoa > Annelida > Polychaeta > Spionida > Magelonidae > Maea > Maea johnstoni. Next base: position 7,938,931 of record OZ012691.1, on the reverse strand, counting down.
GAGCTATCCAATGAATACCAACATGACAGGGTTTGGGTGATTTTCAAAAATGTTTGCGTCCTTGTACTTATAACGAAAGTAGCCTCAGTATTTAGAAGGGTTAATCTTTTCTCTGCGATTACGGTCGCTTGGAAACAGCATGGTTCAACTTAGGGACGACATGACGGAAACTCTTATCTTTTTAATTTCTGCAAAACGCATGTTTTTATTTCTAAACAACACACACAAAAAACACATACTGGTACATATAACACAAACAATAAATGCCACTTTCTGTACAAAATTGGAGGATGATGGATTACGAGACAAATCTTAAAGGAAACTCTCCTTAAAGCATTCAGCATTCAGGTACTAAACAAAATGTGTATACTCTCTTTGCTCGTGGAAATTGACCAGTGTACAGGGCAGTTCAAAGTGGACATTGGTCTGAGGCACTGCCACTGACTGTTCGCTGTCTCTCTCCATTTCCCTCTAACATGAGTGTCAGTTAAAAGGCTCTAGAAGAGGAACATTTCTAGTGGTCAGTAAAAGTCTCCTCGCCCTTTGAGTACAAGTACGAATCTCTACCAGCTGAAAATATTTGCATCTTAAACACCGGTTGTTTGGTGCATGTGTTGTGAAAGAAATTTTGTTACCTATAATATTCTACTAAGATTTTCGTACCGTGATTATTATTATTATTTTTTTTTGGGGGGGGGGGGGGTGGGAAAGAATTGCAAATGCAAAAGTAAACGAAAAATAATGAAAATAAAAATTCGTGACGAATGCCATAAAAGAAAGACTACACTCATTTATTTTCTACTGAGTAGTAGTAGTAGTAGTAGTAGTAGTAGTAGTAGTAGTAGTAGTAGTAGTAGTAGTAGTAGTAGTAGTAGTAGTAGTAGTAGTAGTAGTAGTAGTGGCAGTGGAAGCAGCGGCAGCTACAGCAAAAGTAATAGGTTTATTCACTGAAAATTAATCTTCACAGAAGTCATCTCCCTCATGGATATGTATAGAGCTTTTAGATCCCATCTAAATCCCGTATCTGCATTCGCCAGTGGTGGAATTCCATTCGACTGTTTTTCACCCTCTTTTTAATTCGAATGTGAATCCAAGATACATGGCTTGGAGCTCAGTGCTCACAAAGCCATGGTAACTTTTCCACATGATTTACTCGGATAATGAGATAGCATCCCGGGATCCGTAATCACCGCACGAGCAACACCTGCAACTTGTTAGATATGTACAGATGTCTTAGAGGAGTACTCCGGGTTCACACTTAAAGGAGCACTCCGGGTTCACACTTAAAGGAGCATTCCGGGTTCACATGAGCTAACGAATACTTATACTTTAACCTTTCCATGCACGATGTTCTCCTTGACAGGTGTTACTTGGATACAGGTGTTTACACTTGTTAGATATGTACAGATGCCTTAGGGGATAACTCCGGGTTCACACTTAAAGGAGAACTCCGGGTTCACATGAGCTAACGAATACTTGTACCTTAACTCATCCATGCCTGTAGTTCTCCTTGAGAGATGTTATTTGGAGATATGTATGTATGTATGTATGTATGTATGTATGTATGTATCTATCTATCTATCTATCTCTCTATCTCTCTCTCTCTCTCTCTCTCTCTCTCTCTCTCTCCTCTCTCTCTCTCTCTCTCTCTCTCTCTCTCTCTCTCTCTCTCTCTCTCTCTCTCTCTCTCTCTCTCTATATATATATATATATATATATATATATATATATATATATATATATATATATATATATATATATATATATATATATATATATATATATATATATATATATATCTTTATCTATCTATCTATATCTATCTATATATATATATATATATATATATATATATATATATATATATATATATATATATATATATATATATATATATATATATATATATATATATATATATATATATATAGATAGATAGATAGATAGATAGATAGATAGATAGATAGATAGATAAATATATATATATATATATATATATATATATATATATATATATATATATATATATATATATATATATATATATATATATATATATATATATACATATATATATATATATATATATATATATATATATATATATATATATATATATATATATATTATATATATATATATATGTATATATATATATATATATATATATATATATATATATATAT
>OZ012691.1:7871823-7936545 GCA_963942565.1 Maea johnstoni | reverse complement strand
TATATATATATATATATATATATATATATATATATATATATATATATATATATATATATATATATATATATATATATATATATATATATATATATATATATATATATGTTCGAAATCTTCTCTCTTCAATTTTCACAATTTGAACTTTTCTACAAAATGAAAATATGTATATGTTTGTAAATACCGGTAACACCTGCCATTGTTTCTGCAGTCAATCTAACATTGTTAGACAAAATGGTGACAAGCAAAGATTGAGCTCATTTCATTATTGATATAGCTGATCACTCTATAACATTTTTTTGGTAATTGATATGATTTTATACATGTAAAGTCAATAAACATACCATACAATACTCATCAAACATTAGCGGTTATAACAATATATAAAAACACTCTTTTGGGACAATAGCTTTCGTATTTTATTACATTCGAATAAACCATAGCGATGTAACAATATAACATTAACAATTTGATCACATAAATAACACCAAATAACATTCAATAATACATACAAATAACAACTCAACATTCACTTGTATTAGGACGACTGAGTTTCACAAAAATCTCTTTATCATAACCATTTTGACCAACACGGTCTTAAGTATCAAGTACATTTATATTAGCACATATTCCTAAAATGGAAATATTTTGAAAAGTCTTAAAGAAAATAGTATATTAGGTGGCGTTCATATGATGGTGCAGGTGTGAACGGCAGAAAAAAATTCTGCTGTTTTTAGAATAACATTGGGAATCTTTTTTTTTTAATCTGTCGTTTCCCAGAAAAACCTTACATGGTGGATTCGAAACCAGCCGGTCAACCTGAACATGCTAGCCTCAACCAGTGTCAACTAATAGCTGCTAATAGGCCAAAAGTGATGCTCTGGGCACCCCCAGCTGGTGGTGGAGTATGGTTTCTCTGTAATGTAATCGATGCGAGAGCCCTGATTGGTCCTTGTTCCCACGTGACCATCGCTGTGATGCCTTATCTGGTACTCCTGGCAAGAGTTCAGCATGTAACTATAGGGCATATAGTAATTCTTTTCTTCATCCAAGGAAAAACAGAGAAGTTATTGTTTCTACCAGTCACACCTGCACCATAGTACATACATGAACATGACAGAAATGGACCCCAAACTTTACAAGATGCTTATGTATGGATCCTATAACCAGTCTCTAAATATGCATATTATTAATGAACCGATTTTACGTATTGTTCGTGAAATATGGGCGCCATCCTTCTAGCGATTTTCGTGAGATTAATACACATCCTTTTACAACGATACAAACTAAATAAATATCAAGACTTCCCTTTAAAATCATAAATGGATCATAGACAATACATATAAATGTGCATACAGTCATACAGTGCGGTATTCAATGACTTCGATACCTGTTGTTCAGATAATACTGTTCATTGCCTTCTATTGAGGAATTTTCCCCAAAATCATATTTTGAAACGGACATTGCTAACAATAACAGATGGTATAAATGTGGTTTCCAGAACAGGACCATTGTTGATAACTTCTTTGAATAGCTCAAGAAATGTGAAATCGTGACTGTATATTTTCATTTTGAATTTTTTATAATCGATTTTATTTTGGAAAAGTTATTACATTCTAATGATTCTAATTCAAAAATTAAAATCTTAAACGGACGGTGCTGTTTGCCTTTTTTTCAACAAGGAGCCCACTATTTACGAGTTAAAAGATTTCATCAGTGAATAGTGGCCTGCGCATTTATCGAATAAATAAACTAACATGTTCCCCACTAAAAATATAAGAAATGAGCCATATATTAGAAAAAATTCAAGTTCCAAAGATATGGTTCAATGTAGAATGAAAATGGTCATTGTGATTCCCCAATCTGGCCGAAATAAGCCAATTTTTCAAGTTCAAAAAATATGGTTCAATGTAGAATGAAGGTGATCATTATGGTTCCTATGGGCGAAATTTGGCAACTGAATATAGTTCGGAATAAACGGATAGCTAGATAGTTGAGTGAGTGTAATGAAACCGGTCACGCAGCATCATACCACGTCACCAGGCACGTGACAAGAAACAGGATACGGCTTCATATTACCATCTTGATGCCCGTCAGCATGGATTCACGATTAACCCATCCATGCTCAAAATGCATTGGTGAAGGTATCATCTGGACCAGTGATACTTTTGACAATAGGCAAGAATTCACAATGTTTTGATTAAAAAAACAGCAACATATAATGGAGTTGCGGTGATTTGTACTCTGAAAATATTTTAGTGTTGATTTATCATTTCCAAAATTTACGCTAATCTAGAGAAGTAACGTCGCAATATTTAGGATTTTTGTCCGCTACGGACATAGATAGGTTAATGTCGTGTTGCAGGCAACGGAGCTTAGCCCGGGGCTCTTGCACAATACCTACTTAGGATTGAATCCGGTCTTAATGCCGTAGGTGCGAAAACACGTGTGGGGCATAATGCTTGAATATTAACCCATTGGCACCCGGATTGAACTGTTTGACAATGTGACATATTTGAAAAAAAAATCGAGCAAAAGAAAAAAGTTTTTGAATTTTATAGAGGTACCAATTACAAGTCAAATATTCTAAAATATTGCCTTGCAAAAATGAAACTTCCACAGTAAAGATAGTTCGTTCTTGGACCAGTCACCCAGTCGTCTGCCAGTGACAAGTAAAGGAGCTGCCCATACGGGCGGCCAAGATCATTGTGCACGCATATTCATTAACCGGGGGGGGGGGGGGGGGGGCGTTTACCTAAAGAATAATTGGTGAGGGGGTTGGGGGTTTCCAGATCAAAGAAATAGTCACTAAGGGGGTGGGGGGTGTAAGAAGACTGTGTGGGTCTACCTTACATATTAAAGCCCCTACAGTTTCACTGTTATAAAACGGCAGGAATCTACCCACTACGCGAACAAGGCGAGACACCTATTAAAACAATTACAAAAATTACTCGCTCCCGTGAGCGAGATTTTGCGAGAAAGGCTATCAGTTTTCCAGAGTAGCATATCAGAGCAGACTTAATTTTAGTAAAAAAAAACACAGAGAAAAACAATGTATGTGGGTGTAATTTTTTGAAAGGAAATAATAATTGCCCCTACCCAGACATTTATGTTTTATCTGGAAGAGTCCTAAGCTACGTGCTAAGCTAATAGTGCGGGCACATGTCGGTTAATACAAGTCCAGGTACCCCTTTGGCATTTGGGCATGTGGTCGTGTAAAATGTACAGTCTGCCCGAACATTCAGAATAGCGACGAATATCTTTATTGCATATGCTAGATCATAATTATTCCATGCATGAATGGGTTAATCCCGCAGTATATTTGATATGGAAAGACTTCCAGAATCCACGCAACGTTTCCCTGCAAACCTTCAAGGAGCATACTCGGAGCCCGAACAGGCTCTATAGTACAGATATTTAATTCCTCCACCAGTCGACCGGACGTATGTCAGTGCCTGGATGTACAAACACCAAATGAATAACATGTCAAAAATATAAGCCAAGCACATCGATCATCCACATCGCTTGTAAATCAAAGCTACGTTCAGTTGTGAGGTCATCCATGCCCTGGAAACTGGGTGGTAATCGGGCGTGCGGTCGTGTATTATGCCTGGGCTGCCCACGCAACTAGTGCAACAATAAAATGCCGGCAGTGCAGTTCTAATCTACATGTTTTACATTTTGAAGACTGTCTATGACACATTTCAGTTGTCTATTGTAACCGGGTGTGGCAAGAGAACGTTTAAAATGCAATGTTGGATAGTGCCATAGTGGGATTCTGATTGTGGGATTCTGTGTGTCTACTGTTTTGACATCTTGGATACAGGACACGCCCTTGTCGTGGATCAGCTTCTTAAAACCTGACCCGGATACAAGATACAAGGACACCTGGACGATAAATTGAGTTAAACCACATAGGACCACAAACCAGTGTATATGTGAAACCTTACTGGATGACTTATTGTCACGGTAACCACTGCCATGCCTGGGATCTCATAGAAAAGTGTCCTCTGGATACTTCTGAAAAATACTTAGGAATTATGATCAATTTCACGAAATTTCACGATTTTTTATTCTGGTTAATATCCGAATTTCTCCGTCAAATAGATTCAAAAGAATTCTAGGCAAAACTAGGATTTTTTTAGATTGGGTGTTACAAGCACGGATGGGTTAACACGACCCTCACCTTTCCGTAACCTCGAAGATTCTGCGGGAAGTTTTGTCCTTGCTTTAGTCATTGCACATGTTATCTATCATCATCTTTAAGTGTTTGAATATCCCAAGGTACCACTAAACTGTACAGTCATGTGTCCAGGGGAGGTTGCACAAAATGACTTAAAGACCTAACCCATTAAGGCCCACATCGGCCAAAAGCAGCCTGACAATTTTGGTGAAATCTTTCTAGCAAAAGTATCGTTGGCGAAAACAGCTGAAGGAGAAATGTTCACCAGAACACTAGCTACAACTCCTTCAAATTATTTTGATATCACTCTTAAATATATTGTCTAGAAGGAGCTGTTATGCAATAATGTGCTAACTTTGGTCCTAACCTTATGCTGCTGGTTGCTTATTTGGCTAATACAAAATGATGCAAAATATCTGAAAAATGACTGAAACTCTGGCACATGGGTACTTATTTCAGAGTACTTAGTGAATGCTATCTAATGAATACGAACACGACATGGTTTAGATGGTTTACAAACATCCTTGCGTACTTGTGCTTTGGACTAAAGTAGCCTCATAATTGGGAGGGTTAATCTCAACGCTGTTTTAGCAGTGATTGGTTACTATTGTTGTAGGGAAATAATCAAGGTTATGATGAGGCACTTCGATAATTAATGAAAAAACAGAGAAGTCATTTTTATTTACTCAATATCACATGTTCAATCCTTTTCTAGTTTTGCAATCAGTTAACAAACAAACTGGTCTTTTTTAAAGGGAATCAATACAGCTACAGGTATTTGGAATTTCGATTATGGCCACCTTTTCTGCCATATTTAGTATAAATCGTTATGATAAACTAGTGTTCGATCCTTCCAACGCTTAGGCTACTTTCGTCCAAAGCACAAGGCCGCAAAGATTTTTGAAAACTATCTAAACCCTGCCATGTTAGTATTTATTAGAAAGCTCTCATTGAGTACTCTCAGATGAGTACCTTTATGCAAGGATTTCATTAATTTTCCCGGATTTTTGCATCATTTTGTAATGGCCAAATTAGCCACCAGCAGCAAAAGGGTTAATGCAATAGCAACTACGAATGACAATATTCACGGGACATGTGATGGTCCAGACTTCCCATTGATCCGCACGTCGATGTACTTATGAGAGCCAAGGACTGTTACGAAAGGTGTGTGATTGAAATTGAAGCACGTCCTCCAATTGTTCACTGAGTTGTACCAGTAATGATAGCGCCTGCTATCATTAAGGAGTAGGCAGTACATGTTGTGTGTTTCAACGTATCTTTATCCCCACCGTCATCATCATCATCACCATTGTCATCAACCTCATCATCATCATCACTATTATCATCACTATCATCATCATCATCATCATAGTCTCTAGATCGCAGTGTGCCCGCTATGTCAGCTGGCGTATTTTAAAACACCACTCTCCGCTCTTTCTCCTATTCGGAATCCCACCCGGGGCACGTGAGAAAGTAGCCAGTGACTTGGGGTTAGGCGGTGGTTTCCCCTAGGTACTTCGGTTCCTCAACAACTTACAACTGACTAGTCATGACTTACAACAGTCTCGTAAAAAGTCGATAAACAAAATTTCAATTGCAAATTCGTTCATGGTGTGGTATGCTTGTTAACAGCGTTTGCCAAAAAGCCGATCAACGTTTGTGAACCAAAGTGGACAGCTATCTCCGACTCGAATCCCTGGCACGGCATTCGATTAAATTGACAATGCATTGGGTTTCAGACAAATGACGACAAACGCACATGTACATTCTTAACCACTCAATGCGGATTAGATGTTTGGGGGCGGTATGTTGTACTAAACATTCCTTAACGTTCATGAACCCTAACTAAAGTGGCCCACTATCTCCCACGTTCCCCTATCAGTACACGCAGTAGGCGTCTGTGATTGTATGTTATTAGATTTTCATCATCAACAGCTTCGTACAATCCTGATTGCTTTACCTAATAGTGCTGCGACACAATACAATCGCCGTCTCTCCAGCCACGAAACTCATCTCTCCCTCCCACAAAAACAAGAAATCAATAAACAGTGACATGTTCCCTGCATGGCTGAAGGCGTCGTGTCTCCTTCGCTAATGACAATCTACCTGAGGCAGCTCTTATCAATCATAGCCTTTGGTATGTACAGTGCCGACATTTTATTCCTGCACTAAATGGGTGGGTAACCCAGGCATAATACACGACCACACGCCTTAGATATGTACAGGGACGACATTTAATTCCTGCACTAAATGCCTGGGCAGCCCGAGCATAATACACGACCGCACGCAGGGAATTACCTAGTTATGCGTTTTGGTATGTTCAGGAAGAGTACAGTGCCGACATTTAATTTCTGCACTAAATGCGTGGGCAGCCCGGGCATAATACAGACCACACGCCCGATTGCCACCCAGTTTCCTGGGCATGAATGCATGGATGACTTCATATCAGAACGGAACGTAGATTTGATTCAGGTATTTGTACAACCAGGCACTGGTCAGACGTCCGGTCGATTGGTGCAAGAGTTAAATGTCTGTACTCTATTCCTCTTCATCCTCATCCTCTCCATAAAGCTCAACACTATCTCTTTCCACTGTCCTCATACCATCCTGCCAAGACAAACCAGTGGTGATTGACTGCGCGCTGTCTCTCACCACTGCAGAGGTTCGAATCACGGCCGGTATGTGAGAAAGTTGCCAAAGTTGCCAGTGATTTGGGGTTAGGCATTGGTTTTGTCCGGGCACTCCGTTTTCCTCCTCCACTAACACGAGGCTAATAACGACTGAGTCGCAATATGGAAGAAAAAGTGACGATGAACGAAATATCATACTCCATACAAGTTCATATTTGAATTTTCTTAAAATGATTTGAATTGTTCCGGGACGACAAAAAAATGTTCGGTCTCATCAAAAATCATTTTGAAAAAGCTGCTGTGCTACCGTTATAACGTCTTTTTCTCTTGTGTCTGCTTTCATTTCCCCTTATCCCCTGTTCTACGTATCAATCACTACATAGTAGAACCTGTCACACGAAGCTTCTGTATGAGTATGCGATAAAAGGTGTCTGCATGTACACGTAACTGCATGTTTTTGTCATTGCTGTCAATAAAGGTACATATAAATTAATGGTTCGAAGAGAACCTTTCCGGTAATAAGCGTTTAAACAGGTTGGAGTTTTCATGTTGGCAAAATTAATTTTCAGGTATGCAAGGATAGTGCTTGTTTTCCTTACATTGTACTCAACTGACTTTCGTCACTACGTGTTGCTGCTGTAAGGTTATTCTCGTTGGTTGTGTTGTTGGTAGAGATGGTAGTGATGGAAGTGATGGCTTTTTCTTGAGGTTGTTATTTTACTATTTTTATTATTCATGGTGAGTGTTGTAATTGTTGTTGTTGTTATTGTTGTTGTTGTTTGCTTTGTAGTTGTTGTTGTTGCTGGTGGTGGTGGTGTTGCTGTGGCTGTCGTTGTTTCTGGTATTGATGCGATTGTTGTTGTTGATGTTGTTGTTGGTATTGTTGTTGTTGCTGTTGTTGTTGTACTATTTTGTTGATGGTGTGTGTATCGTTGTTTGCAGTGCTGTTGGTAGTGGTGGGGTTAATGGTGATGTGGGCGGTGGTTGTTTTGTTGTTGGTGGTGGTTGTGGCAGCTTTGTTGTTAGTGTTGATGCTGTTGGTAGTGATGGCGGTGCTTGTTTTGTTGGTGGTGGTGATAGTGGTAGCAGTAGTTGTTTTTTGAGTGGTACTGGTGGTGTTACTGGTTATGGCTGTTTTGCTGTTGGTGGTGGTGGTAATGGTAGTTAGTGTTTTTTTTAGTTGTTCCTTTGTTTGTCACTAATAACGGTATGTTCAAGGTCGTTAAGTTTTTGATGATGACGATGAAAATGATGGTGATGATGATGGTGATGATGATGATGATGATGATGGGGAGGAGGATGAGGCAACATTACCATCAAGTTATGAATGAAATGTAAGTTCTCGCTGATTTTAGTGTAAGGTAAGAGCTCAAAGTAAGGTAGGATGGCAATAAATTATGATAGTTTTGATCAAGGGGATGCAAATGAATTAAATCGTTTGTGAGAAGCAACATGTACCATTAACAAAATATACTCTAATCACAAGAATCACGGCACTGCATTATCATTATGATATCTATGTTAAAACCGTGCACTAATGATAATGATGGTCAAAATGATATCAACGGTGATAATGGTATGATAGAGTGAATGATGATGAGGATGATGGGGAGGAGAATGGTGGTAATGATAATATGATAATGATTGTGATGATGACAAGTATGAAAATGGAGATGGTGTAACTCTCGGACTTGGTAGTCATTGGATAGCTCTAGCTGCCTGGCTCCCAAGCGTAAGTTCGCAGGTTCGAGTCTCCACTTAATCACCATGGCCATAAGTGGGTTGGCCTGGTCGCTATATAAATGTGCGGCGTTGTGGAAGGCTGTCTTTGGTCCTTCTGCAACTGAAAGACCCATTGGAACTATTCGTGAAGAGAACGGAATTTCTTCCCGGGTCCGTGTTTTCTATCTCGTCGCCATATGACCTAAGCTGTTGAAAGCGACATAAAACCCTATTTCTTCCTTTGCATCATTGTATATATTGGCCAAATTAGCCACCAGAAGCATAAGGGTAAAAATAACGCCAAGTCTGTAGTGTGGATAGTAACGGTTGGGTGTCTTTTCGACTAGAAGAAAATAGGCGAAGCAGACTGGCTATGCTGCGGATGGTTCTGCAGAGGTTAATTAAGGCAAGGGTATCATCATGGCATAATTACCCTCCAGCAGCAGACCTGATCTGGTTATGGCTGATGGCGTAGCCCGTACCCCGCCCCCATCAGCAGCACGCTGATGGCTCCTAACCTGCTTATGAGCAGAGGGTCGATTATCCATGAACCCTCAGAGGATGTCTAAATGAAGGAGGCTTCATTTTGATATTATTTGAAGGAAGATTGTTTTGCAGAAAAAAGAAAGTTCCATTAAACACACACACAAATATATATATATATATATATATATATATATATATATATATATATATATATATATATATATATATATATATATATATACATATATATATATGTGTGTGTGTGTATATATATATATATATATATATACTAGTATATATATATATATATATATATATATATATATATATATATGTATATATATATATATATATATATATATATATATATATATATATATATATATATATATATATATATATATATATATATATATGCAATTAAGTGTTATGCTGAGAAATATACTTACTATTTGAAATATATATTTCGTCGCTGATTTTTTTTCATGGTGATGGCGGTGGAAACTAATTATGTGTACTGGTTCTTCACTATTTTCATTATCTGCTAAAATGATGATGCTGTACTGATTGCTACCGTCGCTGTTGATATTGACGGTAATGGTTATACTGGTGATTAATAGGAAAATCATGATTAATGAAAATGATAATTCAGACGTAGTAAAATAAGTCATTGTAATGAGAGTGTAGCCGGATGTTGGTGTCTTGGCTAGAGCAAACTCTGGCGGCGCACTTCAACTAGCAATGTCCATAAAAACGACATTGCACGTGGTGATGAGGATAATGATGATAAATATGTGGTTATTGTTGTTGTTGATGCTGCTGCTGCTGATAATGATGAAGTTGATGATAATGATAATGGTTATGTTGAAAATGATGATAATGATTATTGTGATGAAAAGGTATTGCTGTTACATAAATTGTCAGTCGAGGATGTTCAAAGCTGTTTAAACCTTTGTGAAGCTTCTTTCTAAATGACAAATCTGATTGTGTGTGTAATTTGATGTGTAACATTTTAAGACCACTTTACTTTCTTTGTAGCTGCTCGCCGAAAATTTGTTCATTTCTCTTTGCTGTACTCGTCGTTGTCATACTGTATTGTATAGATCTAAATATCAATTCTACCTGTCGCTTTTGTCGGACCACGTGAGAAAGCTACCAGTGACTTGAGGGTGGAGTTGGCTATTGCAGGCCATCACTGTGTTCTCCATCATTTACAAGTGGCTAGTCACGATTTATATAGCTTAAATACTGTATAACTGGTTAATTTGGCGTGTTCTTAAGTTGGCGTTTTTTTCAAAAAGGAATTTTCCCTGTATTTATTTTGGCGTCTGAAGCAGTCAGAACAACGCCATCTTCATGTAGACATATTTTATGCGATCTTTAATTTGGCGTTGATGGGCATTCGCCAAAAAACGCCAAATTAAAAACCACGCTAAATTAACCAGTTATACAGTATGGCAAAAAGGTGACGATAACCGAAAATCCAAATTCCATATGTCACTTGACAATGTGCGCTTTTATTACTGCCAACATTTAAAGTAATGTAAATTACCACGAACCAGCTCCTATCGACTTTGGGATTCGAAAATACGATTCCCAGGGGTTGGCTCATGTTCAAGTTTTTGAGTGGTGCGAGTCTTCCACTCGACTGAGGCGTGAGCGTTTATTTTTCTAACCTATGCACGGTGTGTACATGCAGCGTTTGCAGGCCCCGCTCTTAACCCATGCCCGGGAACCCATGTTCATAATAAAATGAAGAAGATGTGAGTGGTATTTGATTATTCCATGCTTCTTAGCATGCACGAGCAAAATCCCAGCGTGCAACATAACCGCTTGCCCTCTTTGCAAGTTGCAAGTGAATCCGGCCAAAACGGCAATCAGGCCAGCGGAGTAAGACACTAACTTGCCCTGGTCGGCAAGTAATGTTTAGTAACCTACGTTGCACCCTGAATCCTACGATGGACCAAGTGTGAAAGAGAAAATATTTAAATATTTTTTTTCACCACCGTATTTTAGGGGGAGAAAATATATTTAGATATATTTTCACCACCGTATTTTCGGGGGAGAAAATATATTTGAATATATTTTTTAATATATTTAAATATATTTTCTCCCCCCAAAATACGGTGGTGAAAAAAAATATTTAAATATTTTCTCTTTCACACTTGGTCCATCGTAGAATCCACACCAATCATAAAAACGTTTCTTCATACATGTATATCTAATCGACTCTCTGAGAACTGGCTCTTGCTAACCATTTGCCTGATACTTGTAGACACAAGGTAAACTACTTGACATCTTGAATATTAGCTGGCATTCATAGTTTCATGTCAACTGTTATACAAACAAGTATCAAGAATGGAATGCGCTAGAAGTGCCATTGAAGAAGTGCTAACTTGCACCAATTTACGTATTGAGGATTACACTGTGCGAATAAAAGCTTCATAGAAAATGTATAATGATACAACAGCACCCAATGGATATTTATTTGAACATTGAAATGCCACACTGCTAACCATTCATGTTTTATTGATGATTTCCCCTTTAAACAGCTGTGCACTTAATATAAGTTGAAAGTAAGTGGAGTTTACCCCTAAAAAGTATATTCTCCATACGTTAACGTGCGAGGCCGTGGAATTAAGCGTAGGCTTAAATGATTGCAAACTACGTTATATTTCGTGAGTAGTCAATATTCGACTCATACGAGACATTTGAAGCTACACACCCATGGTCAACGGGGTTCTACCTAGACCTGTGCAGAAAATTGCCCTGGCAAACTTTAAGCTTGGTTAAAGTGTATCCTACTAGGTCTAGAGCTTAGTAGCCCCGTTGCAATATTAGTAAAATGACCGGGCAATGTTTGAGCATGGACAAATAGAGTCCAACAACATCCAGGGGTTGGAAAGCAATGTTTTGATTAGGTAATAACCTAAACGAATTACCGTTCGGTCGCTGGGCCTGATTTACTATGTTATGACTTGTGTTAGCTCTGCGAAGCTTCCCGCAAGGCCGGTAGGCTGATGGCGTATCATGCAGCGGAATCACATGGCTTCCATCAGAGCCGTACAAGAGTCGTTAGCTTATCGCAGACTACATGGAATGTTTGTAGTGCTGTGCCGACATGTGAGGCTGATGCTCCTACTGGAGTGGGCAAACCAGATCCAGCCTAATTAACTACGGGGCCTGCCCCTACGGCCGAGTGGTCTCTCTTCCATCAGAGCCCTACAAGAGTCGTTAGCTTATCGCAGACTACATAGAATGTTTGTAGTGCTGTGCCGACATGTGAGGCTGATGCTGCTACTGGAGTGGGCAAACCAGATCCAGCCTAACTAACTAACTACGGGGCCTGCCCCCACGGCTGAGTAGTCTGTCTTCCGTCAGAGCCCTACAAGAGTCATTAGCTTTTCGCAGACTACAGGGTATGTTTGTAGTGCTGTGCCAATATGTAAGGCTACTGCTGCTGCCACTAGAGTGGGCAAACCAGATCCCGCCTAACTAACTAACTACGGGGCCTGCCCCCACAGCCGAATGGTCTCTCGCTGCTGGAATTGCGAATAACACGACTTTTCCGGCCATATTGCAGCTATGTGGTGAATAGCTTAATGCAAATGGTGGAGGAAAGCGAAGTACCCGATGAAAACACCACCTTATCCCAAGTCATGCGTTACAAGGTGAGTTACAGGCCTCTGGTCATAAGTGAGTCAACTCCTGCTCGAGACATGTGCGAAAGTTGCCAGTGACTTGGAGTTTGCTTTGGTTTTCCCATTCGCATAATGGCAAATGCACTTGCCCAAGGCCGTAAACGCTATTTTAGGCTCTGCGAAATCGGTGCTTTCAGGTTCAACCCGTGCATAGATATAAATATCTTGAAAATATGGCTAAATATGAATACGTTTAAAGTGAAATTGATTTTCTCCATTCACGCAAACTGACAATCCTATGAATGTGTCTCAACAACTATGCCCTTCTATAAAGTGTTATCGCTGAGATTAGCAGGCCACCTGCGACCAACGTGTGACTAGAGAAGGCCAATTTAATGGTAAAGGAAGGAAGGAATGGGTTTTTATGTCGCTTTCAACAGCTAATATAAGGTCCAATCGCGAAGAGACAGGAACCAGGAAGAAATTCCCCTCTCTTATTGAAGAGTTCGAAGGGGTCTTTCAGTTGCAGAAGGGCCATATAGAGCCCTCCACAACGCCGCACACTTATATAGCGACCAGGGCAACCCGCTTGAGGATACAGCGGAGACTCGAGCCTGCGAACTCACGCTTGGGAGCCAAACATCGTAACCACTAGATCATGGCATAGACAGCCACCCACAATGCCGCACATTTATATAGCGACCAGGCCAACCCACTTGAGTATCCAGCGGAGACTCGAACCTGCGCACTCACGCTTGAGAGCCAAGCTTCGTAACCACTAGGCCACGGCGGATCCCCTCTTCAATTTAATGGCGGTGCGTGCAAGTGGGCGTAAAGAGATCGCGTAATAACCTATCAATATGGTGATCTACGGGATATTGACAGGATAATCTCCCCCTTTTGCATAAATTGTTGGTTACGAATGCTTATCCTTATTACACGGTGACATTATTGATGTGGGGACGGGCAGGTCAATGTTCGTTGACGTGTGTTCGGACCTCTATCAGAAACAACAGGGAACAGCTAAATGAATCCATAAGTTGATATAATATACGTAAATGTAATCTCATTTCTTCAAAGGAATCGGATATAACCATACGGTAATCATCAAAGCTCTCGGGAGCGCATACATGTTTTTACACATATGGACACATTTTCGTTATGATAAAGCAATACTTTAACAGTAAAGTTGTAGTTCCTGGTCACTTTAATAATCTTTCTCCAGTATTTTCCCAGTAGTACCCCATTTGATTGGTTTGGTCCAAAGACGTCAGACCATGCGTGCATGCCACAAGCATGTGGGTTTAGAATAACTTAGGAAGGAATGGGGTTTTATGTCGCTTTCAACAGCTAATATAAGGTCCAATCGCGAAGAGACAGAAACCAGGAAGAAATTCCCCTCTCTAAATGAAGAGTTCGAAGGGGTCTTTCAGTTGCAGAAGGGCCATATAGAGACCTCCACAACGCCGCACACTTATATAGCGACCAGGGCAACCCGCTTGAGGATACAGCGGAGACTCGAGCCTGCGCACTCACGCTTGGGAGCCAGACATCGTAACCACTAGATCATGGCATAGACAGCCACCCACAATGCCGCACATTTATATAGCGACCAGGCCAACCCACTTGAGTATCCAGCGGAGACCCGAACCTGCGCACTCACGCTTGAGAGCCAGGCTTCGTAACCACTAGATCATGGCATAGACTGCCACCCACAATGCCGCACACTTATATATCGACCAGGCCAACCCACTTGAGTATCCAGCGGAGACTCGAACCTGCGCACTCACGCTTGAGAGCCAGGCTTCGTAACCACTAGGCTAGGCGGATCCCCTCTCCAATTTAATGGCGGTTCGTGCAAGTGGGCGTAAAGAGATCGCGTAATAACCTATCAATATGGTGATCTACGGGATATTGACAGGATAATCTCCACCTTTTGCATTAATTGTTGGTTACGAATGCTTATCCTTATTACACGGTGACATTATTGATGTGGGGACGGGCAGGTCAATGTTCGTTGACGTGTGTTCGGACCTCTATCAGAAACAACAGGGAACAGCTAAATGAATCCATAAGTTAATATAATATACGTAAATGTAATCTCATTTCTTCAAAGGAATCGGATATAACCATACGGTAATCATCAAAGCTCTCCTGAGCGCATACATGTTTTTACACATATGGACACATTTTCGTTATGATAAAGCAATACTTTAACAGAAAGTTGTTGTTCCAGGTCACTTTAACACTCTTTCTTCAGTATTTTCCCAGTAGTACCCCATTTGATTAGTTTGGTCCAAAGACGTCAGACCATGCGTGCATGCCAGAAGCATGTGGGTTTAGAATAACTTATCGATTGACCAATAACATCATCAGCCCCACTGATTAGGTGTTCAAGCAGAATTAATTGCACTTATGCAAGGGCTTACCCTGATGGCCGGTTGGTCTAAGGCGTAGCCTCTGACTGCTAGCTGTCTCTCACCACTGCCCTGGTTCGAATCCCGGCCGGAGCAAGTGAGAAGTTTACCAGTGACTTGTGGTTATACGGTGGTTTTCGCCTAATACTCCACCACTTGCAACTGGCAAGTAACGACTTAGCTGCTATATGGCAGAAAAAGTGACGGACATCAAAATTCCAAATCCGAATGCAAGTGGTATCCCAGTGAGAGAGCAAGAATGGACATTTCGCCAATGTGAATAGCATTGCGTCAAACCGACCAGCTCATGGGGTCTGCCACATTGTGTGAGCCGTCGAGCACACTCCGTGCAAATCGAGTACTCTACCCGTCTCAACTTCCTCGCCCCCCCCCCCCCCCCCCTGCACAGGGTCCGGAATTGAATCCCAGTTGAGGCGTGTAAGGATGTTCTCAAGTTTGACATCCGCTTGAGGCTTGTGAGGAAGTTATCAGTGCCTAGCGCATTCAACGCAAACCGAGTACTCGCCATGTCTCTTCATTACACAAGAACCGGGTTTGAATACCACTTTAGGCTTGTGAGAAAGTTGTCAGTAAATTGGGGAGGGGTGGTATAGGTCATTGCCTTTCCTGGGTACCCTGATTTCCTCAGTAACCGAGTAATGGCTAATCGCGATTTAGTTTAGAAGGGCCGAAAATGCAACATTTAACACACCTGACTGTATAATGCATGCTCCCGTTAGGCTATTAATCCGTCCCCTTCTGTTCGTGTTTGCCTTGGGCAAATGAATGAAAGTATCTAATTTAATCCATTTACATCTCGAACGTACACATAATCTGATAACTTTGAATCTAACTCATCAGATAGAGTACTATCATAAGTAATACTTGAGGCTGAATGTTTAACCGCAGGAACAACAACTTTCAGTTAAAAATTCTCAAAGAATGTTTTATTACAAGATATTTTCATTTGTGTTCTAGATAATTCGCCAAAAGGAGTGATATGTGAAAAAGAAAATGAAGATATAGTTTCCAGAACAGGAACAACTTTCACCTAAATCTTTTATAAATATTGCTTTTTTATCGAAATACTTTCATACAAGTCAGAGCATATGACTCGGTCAAAGCGCGAGAAATAGATGTATAAATCAGTATTTGTGTATTTCTAAACATTTTAGCTAAACTACGTCTGTGTATACGCCTGACAAGAATGCAACGGTACATGTTGACACTGATGATGCATGGGTTACCTTGATCGATGATATTTACCACTAGAGCAACACGTGTGGTCTATTAACCCTACTAAGCCTCAGCATCTAAACCATATGTCTCCTTGACCTTGCAGGGTTCGAAATTATTTTTGTACCTCTGTTAACCCTACTACGCCTCAGGATCTAAACTGTCTGTCTCCTTGACCTTGCAGGGCTCGAAATTAAGTTTTTTCAATGGAGCCCATGTGTATCTCGGTTAACCCTACAGCGCCTCAAGATCTAAACCATATGTCTCCTTGACCTTGCAGGGCTCGAAATTAAGTTTTTTCAATGGAGCCCATGTGTATCTCTGTTAACCCTACTGCGCCTCGAGATCTAAACCGTCTGTCTCCTTGACCTTGCAGGGCTCGAAATTAAGTCTTTTTTCATGGAGCCCATTTGTATCTTTAAAAGCTACTTAACGGTGTTCTGCATAAAAACAAGGTTCCCAGCAGAAATTTGAGTGAGCCACAGGTGGATTCAATGTAGCCCTGGGTTACCGGCTCCAGCTAATTTCATTTCGAGCCCTGCCTTTCGTTGGTTTGGATTCAAAAGGAATCACATTGAGGCTAAAACGTGATTTGCAGGTTTTTAATGGGGACGGAAACCGAAGTAACCGCGAAACATCGCCTAACCTCAAGTCACTGGCAACTTTCAGTCACAGTGATGAGGAAAATAAAAAAAGTTTTAAAAATAAAAACTTTCAGTCACAGTAAGGCAGAACCATGACTAGCCGCAATCGATCGGTGGGAAAACAAAGTACCCGCATAAATCAACGCCTAACGCTAATTTACTTGCAACTTTCTCACATACCTCGAGCTCAATACTAGTATACAAACCTAGGCAGTGGTGGGAGAAAATAATTACTAGATCTAGTATGTGAGCAATCAGCAATAACGTCATAAGACTAAGCGGTCATCGGGGTCAATATTATAACTAGGCGGTTGCACTTTGACATTGCATTTAAAAGGAAAAGACATATCTCATTTAAATAAATATGAAAAACATAAGAAAATGAGTATGCAATATGTTACTATATTTTCAAAATAAGTTGACAACTAAAAAAGAATTCGAATTTTGCTTTTCAAATGTGAACATTTTCTGTTTTAGTATTACCCATCCTACTACCGCCATATGTAAAAAATATCCCACAGAAAATCCCCCATATGGAGCAAAAGGTGGCAGGGGTTCAATTCGCTCTCCATCATGTTCAGACTGCGAGTCGTCCGTGCCTCATCAACGTAACAAAGTGGATCTCTCCGCGCACTTCACCAGCTGATCTGCAGCCGCTAGTGGCTCTGCTGCTCAGGCCTGGCTGACTCCACACAGCCTCCAGACTCCAGACTTGACGAGTGCTGCAGCTCACCCACACACTCACAGCTCAGATGAATATACACATGAATTCGTCGCCACAAACCAATTGCCATAGAACCCATTACAGAACCCTGCATACACCTAATATCTCCGAATCTAGTCTCAGTGTGACGTCACTAGGAAACAAAGACCCATGAGGGCTCTCATATCGTTTACATTACAGAGAAAGTTGCGCACCAACATGCGCAGAACGCACCCTTTCAGCGATCCAGGCTAACATTCGGGCTATCAGTTGTAGCCAGGCTGTTAAATGCTATCTTTATTTTCGAGTTGAGGGGAAACTGGTGAAACTGACACATTAACCCTTCCAATGCTGAGGCTACTTTCGCCCAAAGCACAATGACGCAAAGATTTTTGAAAATCATCTTAACCCTGTCATGCTGGTATTCATTAGATAGCTATAGCTGAGTACTCTCAGATGAGTAACCATATGCCAATGTTTCAGTCAATGTTCAGGTTTGTGCATGATTTTGTATTGGCCAAATTAGCTACCAGCAGCATAAGGGTTAACCCTTTTAATGCGACACACGCAACAAAACCTGGAGAGCATGATCGCATATATGTGTGTGATATACTAGTAATCAAATTAATTTGCAGAAGAGCCTTTCTCGCCAATCACAACGACTACAAAGTTCGAACATTAGACAATTGGCTGACACAATGTTCTTCTCGATTCAAGGTTCATTTTGATATGTCACTTGACTATGGTGGTTCAGTTTTATAAGATCGTCATACAATAACAATCTGGTATTGGATTTTGACCAATAAATCCCACTACAATTTGGCATCAGACATTTGTGGAATAATTACATTTTGGGCTCACAAGGGTTAACTATTGTCATAGGCAACCCATGTCATTGGCAACTTTCTCACACTCTGCGAGTAGGATTGAACTCGAGGCGCGTCTAGTCAAGCAACGGTCGACCTCAGGTCTGCGGTACCTTATGCGTCACTTATTTTCTCAAGAGCACTGAAGAGACGGATACACTCGCATCGGTCACGCAGATCATGTAAAGAATATAGAAGAATCATGATCAGAAAAACGTGAGTTTCTCCAATAATCGGCTGGAGAAATAATGAGCTTTGTTATTTATAAACGAGGTTCTCGTTACATTATTTCTTATACTAGTATCTATTATTGCCTGTATCAATGAATCGTTATTCATGAGTAGCTGCCTCCGACTGTGTTAACGTTTTTGCCTACCAAACGATGATCTTTCAGTTAATTAGTTAATAAGTTCTGTGGATAAGAATAGGCAATCTACACGGGACCGTTGTACCTTTTGCGATCGCTTGGTAGTACATGTAGTGAAAGACGGCAAGCAGTCATTGGCAACACTCCAGACCACTCGACTATTAGACCGTGAGGGATACCATATGGTTAATAGTTAATGGCAATACCTTAGACCACTCAGCTATCGGGGAAGGCAGTGAGACACAGCAAAAAGTCTGTTGTAATACCCCAGACGTGAGAGACGCCAAATAGTAGCAAAACCTTAGACCACGGGGCAGACCGTGAGAGATGGCATACAGTCAGTGGAAATACCTCAGACCTCTCGGCTGTCGGGGCAGGCCATGAGAAACGGAAAAAAGTCAGTGGCAACACCTTAAACCACTCGGCTATCTGGACAGGCCGTGAGAGACGTCAAATAGTGACAATACCTAACGATACCAGTCAATCGGGGCAGGCCGTGAAAGACGGCAAGTAGTGGCAATACATTAGACCACTCGGCTTTTGGGGCAGGCCCTGAGAGACTCCGAATAGTAGCAATACCTAACATCACTAGTCTATCGGGTCAGGCGATGAGAGACGCCAACTCTTGGCAATACCTTAGACCACTTGGCTCTCGGGGAGGTCCTGAGAGACTCCAAATAGTAGCAATACCTAACACTACCCGGCTATCGCGGCAGGCCGTGAAAGACGGCAAGTAGTGGCAATACATTAGACCACTCGGCTTTTGGGGCAGGCCGTACGAGGCGGCAAATAGTAGCAATACCTTACACTACTAGTCTATCGGGTCAGGCGGTGAGAGACGCCAACTCTTGGCAATACCTTAGACCACTTGGCCCTCGGGGAGGCCCTGAGAGACTCCAAATAGTAGCAATACCTAACACTACTCGGCCATCGCGGCAGGCCCCAGGCATTGTTCAGATTGTCACAATTCTAGATGCACGACACGACACGCAGTGATCCCGGCCATCAGATCGTGTTAGCGGGACAATCATTATCACTGAAACTGATGAACGAACAACAGAACTAGTCTCCAAGGAGCGTAATGCGATGAGGGCGAGTTAATGAAAGTGACGCCACGACGCGCGAGATTACAGCGAGATCTTAATTCGCCAATTTGGCTACAACAAATTTATGGTTAAATAGAAAATTGACAATTGAAAATCCTTAATTACAAATTGGAAACCTGTTGTGGCATTACGCTTTGTTGTGTAACACAGCCATACCTTGTGCGCGGGGAAGGGATCTCACTTTCGGTTGAACATGACTATCATCTCATAGCTCAACTGAATAAACAACTAACGGAATTTACTCTATGAAGTGGGGATAGAGTTACTTGCAGGCGCGAGAGGGATAGGGCAGGGCTCGACGTTAAGGCTAGCCCTGTAGCCCCGGGCTAGTTATTGAAAGTCAGGGCTAGTAAATTCTACCTGTAACTAGCCCTGAGGGGCTAGATAGAATTAGAATATCAGCGCTTAAAAATTATGAAGCCTACCTTTGGCTCTACATACCTGGATGATGATTTAACTCAATTTACCACAATACACTGTATTCTTTTCATGTTATCAAAAGAGGCTATGATATCAACAGAGGTCACTATTTGAAAAGAGTTGTTATTAATATCAGGGCTAGCAAAAATATTTCAGGGCTAGTAAAAGTTTCGGTAACTAGCCCTGCTGGGCTTATGAAGTTTTTTCTTAATGTTGAGCCCTGCAGGGTGCATCTTATCCCAAACAAATCTGGGGCGTGCACGGGATCTGATACACATGCACGGGGCTTGTGAGAATGTTGTTAGTGACTTGTGGGTTAGGCGGGTAGTTTCGCCAGGTACTCCGCTGTCTTCCACCAGTGCAATTGGCTAATCAGGAATTAGCCGCAACATGGCAGAAAATGTGACGAAAAAACGAAATTCCAAACCCAAAACACGCATGGATTCATCTCTATAGCAAAGCAATATTTCGAGAGGAATTTGACTGAAAGATGTCGAACACACTAGTATTAGCTCCAACAACGTACACTTTATGTGCATAATCATGGCTGCCCGTTGTTTTCCCGTATTTCATTTATGCTTCTTTGATTTATTTAAATGTTCTTATGTTTATCAATACCATCGTTTGTACTTGTACTAGTATATCTTCTCGGTATGGCAAATCGACAATAAAATACAATGCCTTTTCAAATATATCTTTATGATATCACTGAATGGTGATTTTGTTAAAAGTTGTCATGCTCTATGTTTGCTCCAAGTCATATAAAGGAGACAAATTTACGATTTTTTTAGACTTGAGAAGCTTTTAGTAAATCAAGCCAAGGAATTTCGGTTTGTTGTCACTTCTTTCTGCCATATTGCGGCTAAGTCGTGACAAGCCAGTTGTAACTATTGGAGGAAATCGGAGTAGCCGGCGAAAACCACCGCCTAACCCCAAGTCACTCGCAACTTTCTCACATGCCCCGTCTCGAGTTAAGGTGAGTATGCGTTTTTAGATTTTTAGTTCAGGGGGAGAATAAAGCTCCCTAATCGCCTGGATAATAATAAATGACCAAAAATATTAATTCTTTAATTATTTTCAAATTTGCAATTTCTAGGGAAAAGGGCAATTTATTTATTTTGTTCCTATTCAAGGTCTAACTTAGGATTTACTAGTATAAAGGGGATGCACGGTCATCACATCTGACCAAGTAAAGTATGAGCCCAACTGTCGCGATGTCTTGTGGACACATTCCTGCCAAAATTGGCGGACTCTCAACGGAAATTGGTTTGTAAGTAAATGTGGAACGTACTTTCTAATCACTCTAAGTCTTACTCCGAGGGTAAATGACCTGTGGGGATGCCACCGGTGGCTTGGGTACCATCATAACTCATCAACTTCGCGCATGCGCACAGAGCACAGACGACATCTGGCCACCTGTCAGCCGTCTAGTGATTAATACCACTTAGATGAAACCGAGTGGAAAACTGCTGATTAACCCAGAAACTGCAAAATCAATTTGGTGTCAAATTCCCCCGAGAGTAAGGATTTTTGTTCGCATCTACAATACGAGGGGAAATGAACTAGCACTCAAGGGCAATGGCGATCCGAAACGTAGAGGCTACGGATCAATTGATCAGGGTCTCAGGCCACAGGGTTAGCCGTAACACCAGGCTCTGGTCAAAGCTAATTACCATTTTGAATCTACTCCCTCGACGAGTCCAAGAAGCCGCAACGGTGAAAGTCTATCCCATATTCCACATGGAGGTTTCATACAATCAGCCATCAGAGTATTCCCTCCATTCACATTACATTTACAAGTAAATTTGATTACGAATAACTGAACATATAAAGGAACATATATAAGGAACATTTATGTATATATATATATATATATATATATATATATATATATATATATATATATATATATATATATATATATATATATATATATATATATACAAACGATAAACGTTTTTAGGTATTTAAATGTACAAGGCAAACACAATTGAAGGGAGTTATGACGCGAAATATTGTCTTCAATTTTGCACAAGCATCCCTATATATTCAGTGCTTCATATTTCCGATTGAGGAGTGTGAAAATATCATAGAATTTAGAATAAAGCCATGTTTCCAAAAAACCTACTTGTATTTCGTGCATGGTATTACACATGCGTGTATCATGGAGAGTGGACTAGAAACCAATCCATGCGTGAAACGCGTTTCATTCCATTCGACTAAATCTCAACATAAATTCCCATTGTGGGGTACTCCTTAGACTCGTGAATACTGTATAACTGGTTAATTTGGCGTGGTTTTTAATTTGGCGTTTTTTGGCGAATGCCCATCAACGCCAAATTAAAGATCGCATAAAAATATGTCTACATAAAGATGGCGTTGTTCTGACTGCTCCAGACGCCAAAATAAATTCAGAGAAAATACTTTTTTGAAAAAAAACGCCAACTTAAGTACACGCCAAATTAACCAGTTATACAGTACGTTAAGCCTGCAGATATGCAATAAACATTCACCAATGATAAATGCATGATTGTATAATCCACAGAGAACCAGAATGCCACGAATGGAAAATTGAAAATATTTTTAAGTCAAACAAAAACATGAAATGTTAACATGATGGAAAGTGTTCTTTGCAATTAATGAGATGTCTCTAAACATTCTCTATGCGTGCCTTCATAGAAAGTGTTTGGTCAGTCGTTAACTGGCTTGTAGGAGAGCGTGGGCCAGTTGCTATAGTGGCGACATCTAATTCCTGCACTGATTGCCTGGACAGCTCGGAAATAATACACGACCGCACTGTAACCGATTGTCACCTAGTTTACAGGGCATGCATGGATGACCTGACAACTGAACGTAGCTTTGGTGTGCATTGTGATGTGATTGGCTTATATCATGTGATACGTTAATCATTGGTGTTTGTACAACCAGGCACTGGCAGACGTCCGGTCGACTGGTAGAAATGTCTGTACTGTACTCAGACCCTGGGTATGTTCAACTCATGCATGCTTAGAGTTCTCCTTCAAAAATACTGTGTAGATACCATGATTACGATGGACCAAGTGTGAATGAGAAAATATATTTAAATATATTTTCACCACCGTATTTTGTTGGGAGAAAATATATTTAAATATATTTTCTCCCCCAAAAATACGGTGGTGAAAATATATTTAAATATATTTTCTCCCAACAAAATACGGTGGTGAAAATATATTTAAATATATTTTCTCCCAACAAAATACGGTGGTGAAAATATATTTAAATATATTTTCTCATTCACACTTGGTCCATCGTACATGATAGTTTTTGGAGATAAAAAAAATCTTCCAAAATAGCCCTCTATGGACTAGGTTAACGCATTTCACTGTGATAATTCACATCTGGAATGTACACATGATCTGAACCATATGAAAAGATCGCAAAAAAGTGATATTTCTGAAAAATATCATTCTTTTTAGAATTAGCACAAGTTATAAGACCATGCTTACATTCCAGAAGCAAATAGTCTTGGATAAAAGGATAAAGAGTGGGTCTGTCAACCGTGTGGCCTTTCATTCATGTCAGAATCCACTATCACACGTCATGGACAAATATTACTGACAAACGTTGAGGGTTGTGTGTTAAATCAAATCTACGATGGTGCAGATGTGAACGGCAGATAAAATATATTTTTAAAAAATCCGCTGTTCTGTGTTGAAAACTGTTTTCCACTGTTTAGCAAAAAACAGCAGATTTTTTTTTTTGCTGTTTGTGGAAAAACAGCGGATTATTTTTCTGTCGTTCGCACCTGCACCATCGTAACATCGCACCAAATACATGCAATAAATATTTACCTGTGTGAGATACCGTTTTCTTGTGCACATTTTGTATAAACACTTACGTCCCAACACTTACACGAAGTCACTACTAAACTAACAGATTTCATGAGGCGTGATTTCTGGACTGTCAGGAACTATGAGGGACTGCGCTATAGAAAAATCCTTCTTGGGGCTTGTTGGTACGGACGACTGAGCCTCAGCTTTGTCCCGGTACACATGCAGCTCAATGTCGGCGGATTGGGACCTCTGCAATGGCGCCAATTCCCCGTTCATTAGATCTGTTTTCAACCCCAGCGAGGCGGGTTGCGAGCGGGTTTTCTTCAGTGCCGAAGCGTCGGGTGGTTTGACGGCGGCTAGGGCGCGTAGGTTCCTGAGACTGGCTGATCGTCTGTTACTTCGGCTATGATAGGTGGCAGAGTACTCCTGATATTTCCTACGTATATAATTTCTAAATGACTCTCGTAGTATACGATTTTTGGCGCCATAAACGAACGCGTTGGTGCAGGACGCACCTTGGAACAGCGTCGTAGCCAACGCCACTAAAATCACATAGGTTTCTTTTCCAGTTATGATTTCGTATACTACCATCGCACAATAAGGTATGTATGAAATGACGAAGGCACCAACAAGTTGTATAATTGTCATCATTGCTCGCTTCCCCTTGAATGCCGTCGAGGGACGGGCGTGGGTAATGGGCGCCTGGAATTGAAGAGTAACAACATGCACCAGGGTTGCGATTCGTCGACTCTGCGTCCGCGCGATATTGAAAATATGCGAATAACAATACGACATAGTCGCCACCGGGACACAGAAAGTTATTGATATGAAGGATATGGTGTACCACCTCGTATGAGCGTCCGCGAAATGAATTGTACATGATACCTTGGTCGGTTGATATGTATACTCGCTACCCCCTAAAAGTGGAAACAGGGCAAGAACGGTTGAAAAACCCCACAGGACTGAGAAGCAGATTGTCATTTTTGTTCGTGTGGTTGTCGTGGAATGATGGAGAGGTGAGGCTATGGTTTGATATTTGTCCCAGCTCAGCCCGGCGATAGTCCACAGCGACCCTACTGAGAGGGTAGTTGTAAGATATCCATGAACCTTGCAGAAGGCTGGCCCGCCGATCCAGCCCCCTAAGAAAGACGCTACGGCATAAAAAGGTACGAGGATAACAGAAGAAAGTAGTCCCACGACCCCGAGATGGCAGACGAGTACGTTAGTGACGGTGTGTAACCTTCTGTTAGGAATGATAGAAATCATGATAGCGACATTTAGTAAAGCCCCTAATAGCGACAAAAACACGAGAGCGAACCCCCGGGGTGTGCTCGCCGTTTCCTCCTCGTCCAAATGTTTAGGTATAAATCCAGTGTTTTTATAAGTCGTGTTGCTCGTATATGGAAAGCCGGAGCCGTTGTCGGCTAGGTGCGCTTCCATTCTTCCCGCCAAACTCCCCAGTCGTCTGCGAATACTGCACGCGCACGCACATGTGGGCCGTGGAGACTCTTGGAGAACAAGACTGCTGCGTACCCCAACAGTCTTCACAACATCATCGTCTTGGCTTAACCAATAGGGTTATCTGATAGTAAGCTGAGTGGAAAAAACTGGAAGTAGCTCGCTGAAATAATAGGCAGAAGTATTCTGAACAGAAGGAAGCAGCGAGAGTAGGATGCAAAATACCGGAAAGTGTCGAGGAGCAGCAGTAGCAGTAGTAGAAGCAGCAGGCGCCGGGTCAACGAATCCACTGATCAGCTGAGAGAACCGGCGAGGGAGCAGCCATTATCTCTTAAGCTCTGACAAACATGAAATGATTGTGATGAAATTTTGATGAGGTTGGTGCAGCGCAGCCAATGAAGGAGCGAGCCGGGCCAATCAGCGAAGAGATGAGCTTTATTCATCTCGTTACGAGTTATGCACGCGCCGCTGTATCTACTCAGAAATGACTGGATGAACTATCAAGACAGGAGGAATGATATGCAGTCAAACCTTCCCGAGAGACCACTTCCATGAGGAGGCCAGATTTTCATTCCTCCTAGTCTAACATTTAGTTTAAATGACCTTCTATTAAGACACCACCTGTCTTAAGAGACCATATTTTAGTCGCACCTTGGGTGGTCTCTTAATACAGGTTTGATTGTAAGTGCAATGTTTTCGTATATCTAAGGTGCCCCCCCCAAAGCCAGAATACACAAAGTTTAGATTTCTGCCCAAATATAGAACTTTACCAAATAATACTTACGAGTTAATCCTGAATTTGTCGTCAGCGTCTTTGATACCATTGCTAAATTGGTAATTCAGAATGATTTTACAAAACATTTGAAGAAGAGTTGTTGGCACTATTCTAATTAACATTTCTCCTTCAAATATGTTTCCAGGTATGCTTTAACCTAAAAGATTTCACCAAAATTTCCCGGCTGCTCAATAGGTTTCTCTGAGCATTAATGGGATAAGGGACGATGAGGATTTTATTTGAAATATCTGATATGATAGATGAATGGGATACGCCATTGGAAACTCCATTTTAAAATTATTTTTTCTCGTTTAGGTAAAATGCCCGATTTTCCGTCAGTCTAACTTTGATCGTTTTTAAACTTCGTTATATGTATGTTTATTGACTGTAAATAATGTTTACAAAATCATAAAATAGAAACGTGTGAACAACAAAAACGAAAGAAAATTTCACATAAATAATGAAATTCAAAACGAGATTAATGAAGAATACTGGTACGGTAGTGTGCGTATAATTACACACAAATGGACATAAACTAACACTTGTTTATGTATGCACTAGACACGCTACAGAACGCTAAAGGCATCATAAACTGGTTGTGTACTGCCACACTCCCTGCACCTCTGCAACCAAAAGACCTCTGGGTGCGTTGTTCGCATAGTGAAGGTAATTGTACTGTATGTACTGTTCCTTTAGCGGTACAAAATAATACGTATACAAATAAATCAGAGAATACAGATAAATACGGAATATGAAAGCAGGTCGTGTTTCCCCAATCCCGAGTTTTCATCTCGTCGCGATGTTTTTTTTTATAATTTATTGTTCCACAATCAATACAACATACAGATCAGTTATCAGGTCTTTGTGATACAAAGATATAAGATAATATACAGCGATTCACAGATGGGTATGAAGCATAATATATGTACTATGATATTAAGTAACAATCTTCTAATAGCGTTGTAAATTGGGGACCATTTCCCCAAGGTTTTTTCACGTCCAATAGTGATGGTGTTGACGTATTCTTCAGTATTCAGGTAGTATCTTAACTTCTCTTTAATGGATTTAATGGTTAGGTTTTTTTACTCCATTTACTCTCGTCGCGATGTTACCCTACCTACATTAGACTCTATGTAGCTGTTGAAAGCGACGTATGTACGATGGACCAAGTGTGAAAGAGAAAATATTTAAATATTTTTTTTCACCACCGTATTTTGGGGGGAGAAAATATATTTAAATTTATTTTCACCACCGTATTTTGGGGGGGGGGGGAGAAAATATATTTAAATATATTTTCTCCCCCAAAAATACGGTAGTGAAAATATATTTAGATATATGTTCTCCCAACAAAATACGATGGTGAAAATATATTTAAATATGTTTTCTCCCAACAAAATACGGTGGTGAAAATATATTTAAGTATATTTTCTCCCAACAAAATACGGTGGTGAAAAAAAATATTTAAATATTTTCTCTTTCACACTTGGTCCATCGTACGTATGGCCTACATAAAACAATACAAAAATCACGCCTACGAACGATCACCGGCAGCCATCCACATTAGAGCATCTTCTACTTTCGTCTTAACAAGAGACTTCACTTCGACGCGGACTAACGTAATTGCGGGCGTGGTTCGTCCTGGCCTTGATGCTAAATAAGCTTGATAGGCTTACGGGCACGGTAATGAAGTTGGCGGGAGAAATACAATGTAGTTAACGTTAGTGAATGAGAAGGTGAAGAGCATATGCTAAGCGGTGATAGAAAGGCATTGTAGAGTATGCCCACACAGCAAACAAGTTTATCTTATGGGTTGAAAGGCATATACATGCTTTTAGCTTCGTGTGAAATTCCATTCCCTACGATGGTGCAGGTGTGATCGGCAGAAAAAAATGATTTTTTCCGCTGTTTTTCTGGAAAACGACAGAATTCTTTTTAAATTCTGTCGTTTTCCAGAAAAACAGTGGATTTTTTTCTGTAAAATGAGGATGAGAGAATTTCGAATTTATTGTCATTTTTTATGCCATATTGCGTTGTAACTTAGCAGATGTAATTTGCGGAGAGAACCGGAGTTCCCATCCCAGTTAAAACGCTGCCTATCCCTAAGTCGCTGGCAACTTTATCACCTACCCGTACCAGTATTCAAACCCGTTTGGCAAGTTGTAAAGAGACAGCAAGCAGTCAGTGGCAACGCCTTAGCCACTCGACTGTCGGCACAGGGAGGATGAGGAGTGCAATATAATCGTGATGATAGGCAAACAGATGAAAGCAACAACAGAGTGAGTTTCATTACTACAGGAAAATGCAGGTAAAAACCGGCATGTTTTCCCATGCCTGAACCCGGATTCTAACCCGTGGCATTGGCGAGAGACAGCAAGCAGTCATTTGCGACGCTACTCTCAAAGGTTTTCCCTGGACCTTTGATACTTTTAATACAATAACGTAGAAACTAAGAATGATTTACCAAATATTTGAGTAAAGTTGTTCGTTTTGGTCTAAATTTCTCCTTCATTTATTTTCCCAATCATGCTTCTACCTGAACGATAATGCTTAAATATCTAGACTACCTTTTGCCGCTGTGAGCATTAATTGATATGGAGAAGATGCCTTCTCCATATCCTTACTCTACTGTTTTGCATCAGTTTCTTTATCGTCGAAATGCCCCACCTTTGGTATATTCTTTACTTGCACTTTCTGAAATTAGAATACATTACCGGTTATACTTCAAACTAGGAAATGGTTCAGGCATTTCATAGTTTGTTTTAGTTGATGATTGCTGTTTTATGAGCAATTTTAAACTTTAGGACACCCGCATTTACCAAACAAGTACTACTACTCACTCCGAGTCCGACAATCTTTTGTAAGTTTGTGACACACTAAATATACTACAGTACTTATTATATTGGCTATTTTGATGATTAACTTGATTGTATTACTTTTGTGTAACTACTACTTTTGTTATGTTTGTATGAGGTATGATATTGTATTCTACCCGAATATAGTCAATAAACATACACATATTCATATTACTATGGTGTATCATTACATGCGTACTGTTCAAAAACACAAGAGTTTAGTGAGACAATAGACTGAAGACCTAGATAGAGGTAAACGATTGTCTCAATCGTTAATGAGAAAACCCCGGGAAACACACCGCTATAATTCTTTCATAGGCCGTGCAATTCATCATCTTATTTTAGGAAGTTCTATTTTGGTCCCCTAACGAAATTAATACGATGAACGGTGCGTCTAAAGATAGCAACATTTCTATTTGAAGCCCACCTTCACTCAAAGGTAAGCGCAGAAGGAGCAACGGCCAACTCCTTGACGTCAAAGGAAATTTGCTGACGTCACAGAGATGCAGACGACTTCGGCGAAATGGGGAGCAAAGGATGCCGGTGATTGCAAAGTCTTCCTCTCACACCTCTCGTCTTCTGTGTTTCTGTTCGATTATTTATGTAACCGCAGGAAGGAGAGGCTGTCTTAAAATAGACACGCGAGAAGAGATTAGAAGGGTTTTTCCCTCGTCGCCGATTACTTTGAATTTCCAGGGGAGTCGAGTTGATTAGGAAATAAATGGGACAAGTCGGGAATGTAGAGGCCGTAGATGCCGGAACAGGATAAGTGGAAGCGCTTAAAACAACACTTAAACTTTAACCTGGCGAACGAGGCGACTACAGGCAATGCTGTGGGTCGTTTGGAAGGAGGTTGAAGACGAGTGTTATTTCAATGTTTCTGTAGTGGTTTAACCCATAGATTCTTGAAACTGTCGTCTGGATCTATAAGAGTAGTGTTTTTATTGACTGTGCTCGAGTGTACAAAGTAATATATATATATATATATATATATATACATGTATATACATATATACACATGTATATATATATATATATATATATATATATATATATATATATATATATATATATATATATATATATATATATATATATATATATATATATATATATATATATATACACACATATATTTATATATATATATATATATATATATATATATATATATGTGTGTGTATATATATATATATATATATATATATATATATATATATATATATATATATATATATATATATATATATATATATATATATATGTATATATATATATATATATATATATATATATATATATATATATATATATATATATATATATAATACTGTACACAGATAGAAAAAGACATAAGGAAAATTAAATACTATTTTTGTCTATTCAAATTACATGACAAGAGATGACACAAAAGTACGTGTATACATTTACATTACGGTTATTATACTTCAATCATTTCAATACTAGTACTTGTACAAGTTATTAAATATTAGTAAAACTGTATAAGGCACTATAACATACAGGACAACTACGTGCACTTTATGATTTTACAAATGGAAAGATATTGGTAGTGTTCTAATTTCTGGTTTAGATTTTTCCCAATTAAGCTTTCCCTTGTATGATTTCATTAAAATCATGACTGTTTTTGCTCATTGTGAGCATTAATGGATTTATATAAAATGGGATTTGGAATTCAATTTGTTGTCATTTTTTCTGCCATATTAGGGCTACAAGAGACTCGCCATTTGTTAATAGTGAAGGACATTGCAGTACCCGGGAAAACCACCGCTTAACCTCAAAGTCATTGGCAACAATTTCACATTGAAATGCCTTAGATAACTATATGTCCTATCAGCAAAGTTGCGTCCAAGATAGATATAATCGAAATCCCTTGCTTAAAAGCCACTCAAACGAACCATACGACCTGTAAATATCACAGGAAATGAATAGTTTAAAAGAATGTGATTGTCTTGCCTAAGCTGCTGAAATCGGTAATGAGCCCTATATCATAGTAAGATGAATACACGGACGTAAAGTTTGTATCGGTAGACTAAAGCGAGCGAAGTAACATTTTATCGTGTATAAGTGACGTCAAGACATTTGGTCTGACCTCCTTTTTTCCATTTTTAATTCTTTGTCATACACTACATGCTCGTATTTAGAGTTTTAAATTACTTTGGTTATACCTGTGAAGACTCTACTAATATGTACATATGTCTAAGTGTATATTTTGAAAGATCAAAAACTGACACGTTGCACTAGCCTTTCCATTTTGACCCTCACAGACGTCTTGTACTGCAGATACATTTGTACCCATGACAATCAATGTAAATAGCAGGGAGTATGTTTCAATGTTTTGTGTTCCCTACGAATCACGCTTCAGCGATTTTTAAGGCACGCGAAGGAATGGTTTTATTGTACCTAATCTCTTTCTCATGAATGTCTATGTCTTATAAAAGTACAATCCTGTTAAAGTGAGGC
Organism: Maea johnstoni; assembly: GCA_963942565.1. Taxonomy (NCBI): domain Eukaryota; kingdom Metazoa; phylum Annelida; class Polychaeta; order Spionida; family Magelonidae; genus Maea; species Maea johnstoni. The sequence continues at coordinate 7,904,746 of OZ012691.1, read as the reverse complement.
ACGTCAGCTTTAAGGTATCTATTTCCCTGTTCTCCGTATCGCTCTGTATATACTACACTGGTCTTGTCCAAAGTGATGCTCCGCTAAGATGGGAGCTCCTCCTAAGTGAAGGGTGATTCTTTATATATAATGTATATAATGTATATAATCTAGATACACGTCAGTTGTAAAGCTTTCAGTACCCTGACCATAAGTCACATTTTAGTTATTATCAGTCTACATATTCAGAACGCCCGCACCGATGATATAGCAGTGCCTCGTAAAAGCAAAGCGTACAAGAAGATGCATATATATAACTATTGATGTAGATATATAACCGAAATATATTTTTCTGTAATCTTCCTATGATATTTTTTCTATGAACCTAATTTCATTTTCATATTTTTATGTTTTTGCATTTAACACTCTATTTATGCGTTGTATCTACAGTTGCAGTCAAAATACATACATACATTAGGACGAACAAAATGCATTCAACCCATGAAGATGTTCACGGTTTCAGGTCTATCTGTACTTTATCATGCTTTCATCATACCGGTAGTATTTCGCCGTTCTTTTTGTAAAACCAAATCGAACCATGACTTGGCAGAGAAAGGAAACTTGCATAGGCATAAATGCACGTTTGTCTAATACAGGGAAATAATAGAAAAATATGATGTATGAGGACATCTCATCAACGTATGAATTGATGGATACCAAAGAAAATATCACTGTAACATATATCATTTCTAAGTAGTCCCTTTATTATTATTATTATTATTATTATAATTATTATTATTATTATTAATATTATTATTAGTATTAGTATTATTAGTATTAGTATTATTATTATTACACGGAAGCTAGTTTTATCATAAACGTGAAAAATGATATTAAGGCATGCTGTGATACACATGACTACAGGTTAGATATGCAGTCAATATTCCATACTAAAGTAGGAAATGGTGGCTGTGCTGTCATTTATAGTTCAGTAGTGGCAGCACGCCGATTTAACTCAAAAATTCTTAGAGCTAGATAAGAATTATGTCGTCTGCATACATCATACTTTTGAAATTTACTTTAGTTATTGGATAGACAAAACTCTTGAAGGAGAGTTGTAGGTTAAGATGTTATAAACATTTCTCCATAAAATGTTTTCCTTGAGACGTCTTTATCTGAAATATATCATATTAAAGCCTTCTTTGGCAGCTAAACAGGCATGACTGTTGCATGAACAGGCGAAGCCAACCTTTCTGATGCTGCGGCTACTTTCCCCAAGTGCACAAGTCAAATCAATTGGAACACCGTCTAAGCCCTGTCATGTTGGTATTTATTTGAAAGCCCTTGCGTAGTACTATCAGATACGTACCTATGTGCCAGGGTTTCAGTGATTTCGTCCTTTTTTGTCAGGATGTCATAGTGACCAAATTAAACATCAGCAGCGAAAGGGTTAAGACAAGGTAAAGTGAAACCTAGGAAATGTGAACGCTTTGGGACTGGCCGGATCAAAACGTTCATTTAGGGGGTGTTCACATTTCAGGGTTCATGTGCCATGTTTTCAGTCATTTCCTCGCTTATTGTCAGCATATCATATTGATCAAATTATCCATCAGTAGCAGAAGGGTTAGGCTTGACTGGACAGGGCAACACAGGCCACATGTGCTTGAGCCTCCGGTGGAGCTCAATAAGCCTGCTCGCTATACAAATGTACGACGTTGTGGAGGTCTGAAACCGAAGAAAACTTTAAGACTATTCGTAAAGAGAAGCGGAATTCTCTCCGGTTTCTCGTTTCCATCTTGTTGCGATATGATCTAAGACCACTTGTTTCTGTTTAAGGAAAAATCCCTCGTTGATTTTGGGCCCTTCATTGGAAAACAAAAGTTACGGAAAGTTGAAACGTTATTCCTAATAAGCTATATTTGTGCATGTTTTACAATGAAAAAATATATACATAAAGGACACCTGTATTCATACCCTACAGAATGTATGCATGGGTTTTTGACAGTAAAGTATAATTTTTAAGCTTATATAACAGGCTTTACACTTTTAAAAGACTTTTAACTACCTCTGGCATTGATTTTGGGGGAGAAAAAACCTCCTAAAACAGAAAAAGTGGCCTAAGCTGTTGAAAGTGACGAAAAGATCTAGAAACAACCCCTCTCCTTCCTACCTCTTCAGGCACAGGTGTAAACGACATGCAGCACGTTGAACTCTAATCAATATTTAACAGCGGGCTTGGCCGCCGATCACAGGGAGGTAATCTGGGTAAAGGAGAAATAAAAGAAGCACCGTCGGGGACTGCCAGGTTTAGGTAATAAAATTCTCGTTCACCTCAACAGTCACACCCCAGATTGTGCATCAATCAATGAATTATACAAGACCTGCCAAATCGCTACAGCATTTGCAACTAGTCCTCTCAGAGCGAACACAGGTGCATTGAAAAGGATCTGTTTACACGGTAGCCAATAAGATGTTTTAGCTCACCGGGTTTGGAGGGAGTGCCAAACTTCATAGGTCTACCTTCTTCATTTATTTAAAACCAATCATGTTTAGAGTTCACCGTTAAAGTAAAGTCAGAACGCTACGATGCCAGGTTGTTTGTATATACGCAACTTTTCAAGTTAACCCTTATGCTGCTGGTGGCTAATTTGGCCATTACAAAATAATGCAAAAAACCTGAAAAATCATTGAAACCATGGCAAACGGATACTCACCTAAGAGTACACAGCGATAGGTATTCAATGAATACCGACATGACAGGGTTTAGATGGTTTCCAAAAATCTTTGCATCGTTGTGTTTGGACGAAAGTAGCCTCAGCATTGGAAGGGTTAAGGTCATAGCCTGAGGAGATAGAAACCTGGAACATTTTTTTCCAGAATAATCCAAAAAGGGTCTATCAGTTGCAAGGGCACAATGGGCAGCCCATCATTGCACGGTAGATTCTTTATCCACGAAGTCCTCAGGAAGGAGGTCAAGGAAACGTATGATCATGAAATCCCCTAACTAGGGTTAGGGTTAGAGTTAGGGTTAGAGTTAGGGTTAGGAATCAGGTCCAGGGTTAGGGTTAGGGTTATCCAACCCTAAGACTAGTCCTAACCCTGGTTAGGGGATTCCAAGATCATAAGTTTCCTTGACCTTCTTCCTGAGGACTGCGCGGATAAAGAGTCTACCTCATTGCACATCGACTGGAACCTCATTGTGCAAAATTTCAAAATGGAGTTCCCTATGCTTAGACTGTTCAGTAATCCAGTAATTTGAATGTTCCCATTGCAATAAGATTTGTGTGAACTGAGAGGGTGAATACTTTCTGGGGTTTGTAATCAGTAGAGTGAAGCTTCTATTGGTGAACAACTCTGGAATATGAACCCCTCATATGGTGGTTATCATTTTGTAGTAAGATCAGTGTACTGAACAGTGAACACATTGCGAAAATACCTCCAATGCTGAGGCTACTTTGGACCAAAGCACAAGGATGCGAAGTTTTTTATAAACCATGTAAACCTTGTCATTGGTATTCATTGGATAGCTCTCACTGAGTACTCTCAGATGAGTACCCATGTTCCAGGGCTACAGTATTCTTAGTTTTTTTTGCAGCAAAAGGGTTTAATATGACCACCCCACATCGTGACCCCCTATGCCCATGTGTCGAGGTGTTAACATCTAAGAGGTTCCACAGAACCGTTATTTTTGTCTACAATCTTATGGTGTGCGTGTCCGGAACCACGGGTTAAGAAAACCTTAATTTTACTCTAATATAATTTTTCCCAAATGAACATGTGGTTCTATCTGTAACCTTTTGTCATGTATTCCTATTTGTTTTGTACTATATATGTGAATTTGTACTTGCAGCATGTGCGACTTTGTAAATTGAACATTTACATCAAATAGACGTATTACTACTAATACTAGATGGTTTGACTTCTCTGTTTTATGTTGTGTATCAAATATCATTACCTATTTGAGGTCTAAACTAGCATACGCTGGAATCATGGATTCACATCATTTCATTTAAAATCATACTTGCAGAAAATAGCGATAGTTGTGAAAATCATTTGATTAGCCAGGATTTAGAAGCTGGTTGCCCAAAATTGACAATTGTAAACTTTTTGGGTATCACATTATATTCAGATTTCAAACATAAAAATGTGTAAATTCATCAAAATAAGGCATGCTATCCTTATACAATGTCATGGGAATTATATAGAGATGGAAAAATTTAATTATATGTTTGAGATCAACATTTGCTTGAGAAATTCCTCACAAAAATTTGGGTGTCCTGAGGGGTGCTTTTTAATGGTTCGGGTGTCCAAAAGACACCCAGACGCCCTGCAGGCTAAGACCGTGAATTGAAAGACTGGGTAACTTTTCTTTGTAAGATAACTTTCAGATGTACTACGGTAACATAGGAAAACCTAATTTAAATCTACATTGGTAGGCCTGGGTGTAATTCTTGTTCTTGATAATAGATGGCGACATATAACACGCAGAATCATATTTGTGACCACGAGTTGCGCAAACTTTGTTTCGATCATCAAGAAGCAAAAACATATATTATATGCATTAACATTTTTTCCTAAATTTTCGGACGTTTCTTTTAAAACTTCCAGAGACATCATTTATTTTTTACGTTATCAGATTTTTACAAAGTTATCAGAGGCGAGGGAAAAAACTATTATTTTTTTTGATGATATAACTTATGAGTGTCATATGTGAAAGCGAAGACACCTCAAATATTCCTTATTTTTAATTTTGATTTACTAACTTTTGTCGATGCATTATGATGGCGATTATTTGTTGTCCAATGGATGTTTAGTTACTTTTATGTTTATCTTTTTGTAGAACTAATATGAACAGTAAGGGTAGGCACAACCATCTCTGATGTTTAATATCCAATGTGGAAGTTCTTCAGATGATCATTTTATCTAGTCTATTAATTGCAATAACTATCAAAATAAATAGTACTACCAACGTAACTGCATGAAGGATGATGTCATCAAATGCAATATCTGAAACAAACAAAATATTAGGAAGTATTTATAGAAATCATATTCTCTGAACTTTAAAGAAACACTTTTATTATGATATTTCTATTTACTTAATAGCTACCTGGGTGTAGAGAAATGTTGCCCTGTTGGACCATGGAACAAATATTGTTCATAATGAATAACAAGATGCTGCCACCTATTGACAATAGAAGAAACTGAACTGCTCAGTTCAAATGCAATGACTGAAACATTATATGAGAATACTTTTCTATATGATACAAAACAAGAAATGAATCACTAATGAAAATATGTGGCTACCACCCATTATAGTGTGTTACTATGACAACAGCATGAACAAATTTCTCAACACGTCAGCCATGACACACTCAGCCTCTTGATCCAAAATCAGCCCCCTGCCCCCATCTTAATAAACCTAACAAAAGTATTAGAGATCTGGCGTAAAGGCTGATAGGTAAAATTTACAAACAATAATAGCCAATGAAACTGTGATCTTGGTACAGAATATCAACCCATATTCTCAAGGCGTGGGTCATAGATATGGTGTTTGTATTTTGTGTTAAATGAAAAACAGGTGGCACAGTAGTTGCTGATTGCACCAAAATTTACAAACCATAAAAGCCAATGAACTGCGCTGTAAGACCAGCATTAGACCCCCTTGGCTGCATATTGTGCAACCCTGCCGCCTAGTTCAGACTTAATTCATACAGCCATGGCACAAAATACAGCTATAGGATTGTATTGAGTCAATTTCAGGTATAAGCCACAATAAATCTACACATTTCCAGCTGTAACCACTTGCAGCTACTTGGCCCTGTCTAGGACATTATAAGTTCATTTCTGAATACCGCTTAGAGATAAATTTTCAGACAACAAAAATCCCATCCCCATTGTGTTGCTAGTTTATCAAGCATAGTATGTAACATAGCATGTAACCTAAATGGCCATTTTTGGGCAACCAGTGTCTAAATACTGGTTTGTGCCCTCTCTGACTGCAATTAGCATCCTACTTTCATTCTAGAAATGAAATATTATATTTCCAATTCTAATATCCAACATAATTTCGCAGTGATACGATTTGAAAATACATTCTGTATTTCAACCTCTATCCTATTATCTTTATATTATCACCCCAACCTGGCGAATTGAGAAATTTCTGTCCATTCCTTCTGATTTCCTAATAAGTATTGCTTCTCTGCATGTCTGATCAAATGTTAATTTACTTTCGTTTCCTTTTTATAAGCTTTCAATTTTTCATAAAAAAGTTTGTTTTCATAAAGAATTATTGATTTTCAAAGTATTCATTTCAACATTGTGTTTTATATCTAGATCTTGGGATTGGTGTAAATCCTGTTATTTAAGCGACATTTTTAATCTGCCGGTTACACTAGATCGCTAAAATAAGATTTGGAAAGTTCGAGAAAGCTACAGATCGGCACATTTTTGTGAACAGGATGTCTATCCTGTTCTTTAAGCGGAGAGGAGGTGGTCTAGGCCAAATAATGAATGAATGAATAAGTGTTTAAAGGCACATTGACAAACAAAGGTCACTAAGTGCCATAAGGTATTTTCAAAAGGTGGTCCTTTGTCATTGTTGAAGAACAATGACAAAGCATACTTAATCTAGGTGAAAGAAGTTAAAGAGGGAGAGCAAGAACAGAGCCTTCAGATACAAAGAGGACCAAAGGATATTTTAGATGCAGGGTATCCATAGACAGATCCACACATCCCCATTCCTTAATAAGGCGAGCAGGGTGCCACACCAGCTTAGGGTTCCCCAGGAGGTGCCAGCTCCTATTGCACAAGGCGATAATAAACGTGTAACACTTTTTCATACTTATTAAGGGTGTACAAGGGTAAATAGTAACTGATACTGACTAGTGCCATTTTTTACTTCACTTGTCTAAGGCCAAGAGAAGAGCAAACACTTACTTGTGTCAACTAAACTCTCCTGGCTTGTCAGTATTAATTTCAAACCACCCTTCTTAGCCCCGTTCATCACCTAATTATAACTTAATTAAAATAATTTTAAGTAGATATGCCACTGCCCTCCTGGGGGTACCAAGAAAGTGTCAATATGATAATAACTTAAACTTTTGTTTTTAATGAACCGATGATATATGATCTAGATTGCTAAATTTCTGACACAGCAAATTAATCAGATCTACATTACTTGTAAGCATAATTCAGGGAGGTTTGAGCAGCTAATCACCTTTCCCCTTTGTTTCTATTATTTTATACTTATGTTTTTATGAATAAATTAAATAAATTATTCAATGACACAATATCTTGCCAGTATTTTATTGACTTCCTAGTCCTTGCTTTTTGCCAAAACCATATCACAAAGGTTTCTGGCATCATGTTTGTTTTAATTCCTCTTCACAAAACTGGCACCCAAATAACCCTAAACAATATTTCAACATTAACAATTCCAGTATTTGGTAGAGTAAACAATGTCTGTACTCTTCAATGATTATGACCACTGTGAACGCAGAAACCAAAAGACAATTTAATTATAAAACATTTATTGAGTAGATGTCACATTTTTACATAGATCTGAGGATAATCTCAGAGTTAACCTTCCTTATTGGTATACCATTTTCTCAAACTGTTCTCCATTTTTGGAAACTGATGCCTTTAGTCACAACAGAAGTGAAAGCTAAACACATTACATTTAAACTCAATACTTGTGTTTACACATCAATATTTTTTTGAATTCTAAAATCAGAGTTGAAAACCAATCACTTCATATAACACTAGATATAGCTAGTGTTATTGCCATACTCATGCAGAACAAACCACAGGAATTGGCACAGTCAGAAACTTAGCCAGAAAACTGAATTTGCAACAGGCTTCTCATAGTTTAACCCTTTTAATGATGGAGCTCCTTTCGTCCAAAGCACATTGATGCAAAGATTTGTGAAAACCATCTAAACCCTGTCATGTTGGTATTCATCGGATAGCTCTCGCTGAGTGCTCTCAGTTGAGTACACATATGCCAGGGTTTCAGTCATTTTTTAGATTTTTTGCATCATTTTGTAGCGGCCAAATTAGCCAGCATGTGCTATATTTACTTGCTGGAGATGTTTTAAAATTGTCTTGCTCCATTTCAACTAGACAGCTGAGAAGTATACTTTTAAGAAACTTTCAGAAAGAAAATTACTAATTGATATAAATCCATACAGGACCAGTTTCATTTTTAAATGACCATTTCTTTTTCAAATGCCTACCTCTTCCTCAAGGTGTTTTTTGTTGATGAAAGACGCATAGATTTTGATATAACATCCAAAATTATCTGTGCTCCATTCAATGCTGATAACTGCGGAATACCTTTACAAATCCAACAACAAATGCAGCGCTTTTGGACATTTTAGGAATGGAAATGGTGCTATATAAATTCCAATCGTTATTATTATCATAATAATGACAAGTCAATTTTCAAACCAGGCAAATCCAGACAGTAGTGGTATTGTCTTCTGTATCCTTCCTCTATCTTATAGTGTTACTGCCCCTGAAAACAGCCTTGCACCAATGAGAAGATTCAAAATTCCAAAGCATAGTTCATTTCTATATTAACACCCTTGAGAGGTAAGTTACACCTCAAGGTCGCCTCAAGGTCAATTGTGTCATTGCTACTTCCAAAGAAGAGGACGTGTGAAAGCAGATGACAAACACAAGGATTTTCTCACACACATGAAATATGTCATTAAGTTAGGCACTGTCAGGAATATTGATTGGTTGAGATGCAGCTATGCCTTTAAGCTCACATCTCTGGATCTGTATGTGATTCCTTTGCTTCTTAATTCCTGTACAATTCCTGGGGGAAGGCGTCCAACAACAGATACTGCATAACATCCTTTCACGAAACGATCTGAAATAAGAGAGAAAGATGTTTTATCAAAATGAACCTTTTTGTTTCAGGCATAAAAAATGGCAATTAATGTTAAACAAATTGATGAGGTTATTGTAAGAAACATTTATCTCTTTTACTTTCAGCAAGCTGAATTGATTTCAAATGTGGCGCTTGTTACTTAAAAATATAATGCTTACATAACTGAAATGAAAATGTTTAAAGTAGATTTTAGATTAAATTGAGTCTTTCTAACTTTCAGTCCAATATAATACAATGTTATCCTATTTGTGCTTAAAAGTTGTAATCTTTGTGATTTTTCATAAGTAGACATTAGTTTTGAAAACTATCTAAACCCTGTCATTGTGGTATTCATTGGATGAGTACCTCATTCTCAGATGAGTACCCGTGTGTCAGGCTTTCAGTCATTTTTCAGGCTTTTTGCATCATTTTGTATTGGTCAAATTAGCCACCACCAGCATAAGGGTTAAAAAATACTTCTTCATTAGATGAGTTATTTTACATACATGCACACCATCTATGCAATTAGGTTAAATGGATACGAGAGTCATAACAAGTGTGACTTACTTATTCTCTGCCATTTGCTGACCCAGCTATCGTCTGGTCCCATGAGAGCTATCATACTGAAAATAACAAAGAATGGTGCATGAATATGATATAGAAACTCTACTGAAGAAATAATGGTAACTACCAAAACAAATCACAACATTTATACTACATACATATATATATATATATATCAACACAACAAATGATCTATTACATGCCAGTTAACAAAACCTTAAGAACAAAGAATTATCAGACTCCTGGGAATAAACAATTGCCTTCAAAATAAAGGCACCTACATGTACTTAAACATATAGTTCACACATGAGGAGACAAGCTTGATGGGGCCTTTTTTTTCATAATACATACTCATACCACGAATGAGAGGTCAGGACTCCACCTGGCAGAATTTCATTCATTTTAATGCAGAGGTCTCTATGTATGATTGTAAAATTGGGTCTGGAAGTAGTTGATGAATAGGTTATTGGTCAGTCTAGATTTCTTGTGGCAATCATTACATACAAAATACAGTATAAAATTTTGGCTTACAGTGGACAATCGAAATACAATCATAAAATACACCTATCAATACAATCCAACTAGATCTAGATCAACAATCATCATTAATATGCAACTTACAACATAACTGGTTGATGGTATACATAAGATAAAGGATGTCATGTGCCAGGGAGATAGATCAATAAAATAAAAGATCTGCTGGCGAAAAAGATCAACCAAAATGATGCTTACCCATCAAAACTGGAACTTGTGCATTCATATACTGCATCTCTGTTATTCTTCATGTGTAGGTACTCCTCACAGTTATCACACCCATCAAACTCAAACTGCTCAAACGTCTGAAATAAAAGAGAGAAAAATCAGGGTAAGCTGAACTTTTAAGACCTGATTCACAACATAGGTACTGTAAAAGAGGTAATTGGAAGTGTGTATGTACAAGGGTTTTAGCCAGGATTTAAAAACTGGGTGCCCAAAATTGGGAATTGAAGATTTTGGGGCATCCTATTTTCCAATGGAGGCCACAATATACTCTATACATGTATGTATATCCAGTATAAGGATATTATGCCTTATTGCAATAAGTAAATAAATGTTGTATTGTTTATGGTAGTAATCTGAGTATATGGTGCCCCAAAATGTTCCATTTGCCAATCATGGGCACCTAGTTTCTAAATGCTGGCTCTAGAGGAGGATGGAAGAAACTGTTGAGAATGAGTGCCTTAGGCCTAAAAAAATAAATTGTTTGTTTCCTGTAACGGTCCGAAAAAAATAGGGTAGGTAGGTAGGTAAAACATTTTTTTTTTCATTATTTTTTAGGTCAAAAATGTGTTTTTATGCATGTTTTACGTTGATTTGGAGTTGGGAAGGCTGAAAAAACTTTAGGGTAGGGATTTTTTTGAATAAAAACTTGTCAGGGTAGGGTTACAGGAAACAAACAACTTTTTTTTAGGCCTTATCAGTACGAGAACAGAAAAAAGAACAAGAGAAATAACATATAAAGGATAACAGGACTGGTGTTGATTGTAAGGAAGATTAAAGCAGTTGCTATGTGTTTACAAGTTTGCCAGCTTACCGAGTGCACTCTTAAATGCATCTAGGCTTGCGGTAGTCAGTAGATCTGGTGGTAACAAGTTCCAGTTACAATTAGTGCATGGGAAAAATGAATATTTGTGACAGTCCTTCGTAGATCACAGTACTCGTAAACCATAGTGGTGATTATGATGGCTTTCAAGAACAGCTGACTGGTGTCCTATACTTGCTAGCCGGAACATCAACCAATCGGTTAGTTACTTTAAATAATATGTACATAGATGCATATTGGTTCTATGTTCTGTGTTGGCCTAGTTGTTAACATCTTGCTCTGTGTTAAGAGGCTGGGATCAACAGGTACGTTAGTGTTACCATATGTGTTAAATCTAACACCATACTTGAAGTCAGCCACTGTCTGTTCTAAAGATCCCATCTGTTCAGGAAATAACAAGCTGTCCATCTCTGGACCATGTTGAGGTAGTTTATTTTCTTGTGTGTATAGGGGTCCGAAATGGGGAAATGTTTTCAATATATTGTTACCTCCAATGTCTTAGCCAGCAGGGCGTCTGGGTGTCTTTTTGGACACACAAACCATTCAAAAGCACCCTTCTGGACACCCAAATATTTTTGTGAGGAATTTCTTAAAATGTCAATCTCAAGCATATAATTTTTTTTCATCTCCATAGGATTTTGCTGACATTGTATAAGGTTACCTTGAATTATTTTGATAAATTTATACATGTTTATGATTGAAATCTGAGTATAATGTGGTCCCCCTTAAATATTTGGACACCCCAAAATTTTACAATTGCTATAATGGGCACTTAGTTTTTAAATCCTGGCTAAGACCCTGGTTACCTTGATAGTTTCATGAGGAGGGCCTAACTAGCCATCTGCCATCGGCACAAAACCCTGAAATACATGCCAGCTTATATGAAAAGAAACACACTTTTAAGCCATCAATCATAAACACTTAATATACAATTAGGTCCCAAGTATCTCCTCTTTGTGCTTCTACCAGTTACTTCTGATTGCATTTTGTAATTTGGGTAGTAATTCTCTTCCAGCAAAGATGGGCATGCTTTAGATTAGGTGCTAAGCAAGTTTAAGTGCAATAACCCATCATTTTTGTCTCTTCTAAATATCACATGGAATCGGTGAAAGACAATGCCACTTCCAGATCTATTAGTACAGCCAAAGGCAACACATGAATTCACCATTAGGATTAGAGCTGTCATCAGACTTTTCAAGGTCCATTCACCTCTTGAAACCAAAAGCTGCAAACTGAGAGAGGGAATCCAGAGTCTATGCACTGTGTGCATAGTAGCTCATCCTGTCATGCCCACAAGTCAATTTGACTTCCTGGCACCTGCAGGATGTGTGAAGTATGGCTGCACACAGAGAGGAGATGGAGCCACTGGAATACACATTTTTTTGCCCAGTGGGACCTAATTGCGTTGGTACTAGAATACACACTTTTCTGCCCAGTGGGACCTAATTGCCTTGGTACTAGAATACACATTTTTCTGCACAGTGGGACCTAATTGGATTGGCACTAGTATACACACTTTTTGCCCAGTGGGACCTAATTGGATTGGCACTAGAATACACACTTTTCTGCCCGGTGGGACCTAATTGGATTGGGTTTTTATTAGGACTGGTATTGACTTGGTATTTTTAGGCTCGAGATTGGCATCACTATTATTATGATACCGATCCCGATTCCGAGCCTTAGCGTCGTTTTGGGAGTTGCTGGGATTTATTTACATATATACATCATCATCATACATAATTCACATCTACTACAATGATTTTTATTTTCATTGTGGGCCTCAATATTACTACAGTATGTATTTTTCCTCAAGGCTTTCCCATTTGAATAATAAGATTGAAGGTGCCACTTTAATGTTCAATTAAATCCTATTAAGAGATGTTATTATGCATATTATATACATTCATATTTATTTGAAGATGTTTGTAAGGTGTTACAGGGCATTTGTGTTAAAATAATAATCAAATATTAGTAATGGTAACAATAATAATAATAGTATTACTACTAATACTAATAATAGTAATTTTCATTTCAAACTACAGGGTTAGGTTAATGCTGTGCTTAGCCTCATATTTTAAAAATGTATATAGCTCCCACATTTCAATCTATAGGGATGTAAATACTTTTTCAATGCATTGGCATGTTCATACTATAGGGCAAAGTTCATGTAGTTCCTATGCAATGATAAGTGAATGAAAGTAAAAGTAAAATAACCAAAACTGTCAAAATGCCTATTCATTACAACAACACTAAGATCTAAGTAAGGGCTCTATCTATAAATGTATATTTTATTGATAGCTGCTGATTTTCTTTGCCTTGAATCTAACACACTCCACTATTTGTTATGGAGAATGTTGAAACTGGCTGTAGCGACCACATGTGAAGGAGCATTATATGGGTTTACCTGGCAGACTGAAACGAATGTGCCACTTAAGCTTCATTACCATATATGGCAACAATAATTGGTTACTGGTGGACCGATTATGTGCCGGTCTCCGCTAAGCGAGTGCTTACAACAATAGCTTTTCTTCGCACCTCGCTACTGTACACAGCAACTTTGGCAAATGGCTTTCGAGCTTACTGCCAGGGTCTTAGCCGGGATTTAGAAACTGGGTGCCTAAAATTCATATTGGCAATTGTGAAATTTCTGGGCATCCTAATTTTTAAGGGGGAATACAAAATATTCAGATTTCAACCATAGACATGTATAAATCTATCAAAATAAGGCATAATAACCTTATACAATGTCATGGGAATTATATGGAGATGAAAAAATTCAATTATATGCTTAAAATTGACATTTTAAGAAATTCCTCACAAAATAATTTGGGTGTCCTGTGAGGTGGTTTTTAAGGGTTTGGGTGTCCAAAAAGACACCCAGACGCCCTGCTGGCTAAGACCATGCTTCCCGCAATAGGCCCTTTTGACAGTCTGACACTAGGATTCATAAATATCAGGCACGAATGTCGATAACCTGATACACAACCAGCAGATCTCGCTCATTGCTTCCGCATGGCTCCTTGCCTAAGTGATGATGAGAACCACTCAAATTCATGCGCATGTGCAACGTCTGTGAAGAACTGCTCTATATAAATTTAGTTATGGCCTGCTCGGCCTCCACAAGCACTGTCTAAGTTGTTTTAACTGCAGCACCTAGTGACGTCACACTGAGAAGTGATACAGGCAGATTAGGGGAGTCGAAAATAGGAAATTTATTTCCTTGCTGCTTTCCTGTGCTTCGGAGGGCACTTTAAGCTTTCGGTCCAGTCGGCCAAAGAGCCTTGGTAGCTTGTGTTTCTTGTAATTGATATACCGACTAAGTTAAAATAAAGATTACATTTACATTTTATCAGGGTACCTAATTCTTCTTCCTATTACGTATCCAACTTCAATTGGTTGAAGACTGATACGGGACGTTTTGCGCGCAACGTAGCCTTAGGAAAGCATACATGTACTAATTGGTTAAAAAGTAAATATCTGAATTTACCAGGGCTCCTCGAGGTAGGGGCGCTACACCCTAACACTGGTACAAGCAGCGGTGTACCTCTAATGCCATATGAACATATGACATGTTAATCATGAAAAATACCCTAAAATTTGAAAATATTTCATTCAGAGGTTTGTGCGATATTTCAAAGACAGGCAAGTCTGGACCAGCAAAATAGAGCAAATATGCAGCACCGCATTTACATACAGAGAGCTATGGAGACTGTTCAAAAGAATGAACGGAGTGGCTATTTACCGAACATCGTCGCGGTAAATAGCGCTAAATTTATCACTATTTACCGAGAGTTTGGTCGGCGAGATCTCGCGAGATATGGTCGTGTTGGAGGTGTGCGCGGGTGTTTCAAGCTTTATTTACTGGCTGTAACGAGGCACAAAAAGTTCGTTTTTGCCTTCCAAACTTGGCAGATCGTCATTGTTTGAAATGGGCAAGTTTTTCTATGGGACCTTATGAGCAAAATCAACATTTTGCGGAGTTGAGACAAAAAATATGTTTATACAAACACGCGGTAGTGCTCCTACTACCACTGACTACTAGCGGATTGCCAAGTTTGGATGGCATAAACGAACTTTTTGTGGGGAAAAGCTGTTAGCCAAATAAATTCAGACATACAAGAACTGATAAAGAACTCGTTAAGAAAGTTCGCAAGCAGATGTCGTGTGTTTAACTTATAATGGAGTCCTTCACCTGTTCACATCTGTAGTCGGCATATGATTTTAGACAGGTTACAAATATGGACAAATATCTTCATTGCGAAGAATTCTGTCTAGAAATACTGTAGTGAAAGATATTACTCTTGCTGGGTTAAACAATCTCCTCTCTTCGTATGCTACTAGACTAGTACTCTATGGTGTGTTATTTGGTGTTAAGTTCGAAATAGCCTTAGATCATATGTGCACTTCAGATAGGAATTGCTTAGACCACAGGCATTTGTGTCCGTATAATGGTCCGACAATTGGTAAAAATTGTTACTATATAAAAATCAAATGATTGTGGGGACGTAGGCCACCCTCTAGCTTATGAAGCCTGATACGAACTTTCAGGTTTATCCGAGCACTGCAAAGCAAGAAAAAAGACTTGAAAGTATATTGTCAGGACTTGTCTAATATATATATTAGTCCTGGCATTATATACATGTACTTTCAAGTCTTTTTTCTCGCTTTGCAGTGATCGGATAAACCTGAAAGTTCGTATCAGGCTTCATAAGAGGGTGGCCTACGTCCCCATAATCATTTTCGGACCATTATACGGATACAAATACCTGTGATTAGACATGGACGCAAACTTACACACGTCCATGTTTCAATCACTTTACGTCAGTGCCAGTGGCTCAGCTAATTACGATTCGCTAATTATCCTTGTGCAAATAGGTACATGTCCTTCCTCTCAAGTGTAATTGAACAACTTTTTCACTCTCTTTCCAAGATCCACTTTTCTCCCTTCTGTCTACTTGTATTGCATCAACTCTCTGAAACGCAACTTTTCTCCCTGCTAGTAATGATGAAAGTGAAGGCGCTCTCTGTAACCACAACTACATGTACCTATTAGTTTACGACCATTATTCTAAGCCTTATTTTGATATTAGCATTCCCTGTAAGTTCCACACCAGGGTCTTAGCCAGGATTTTTAAACTGGTTGCCTAAAATTGGCAATTGTAAAATATTTGGGCGTCCAAATTTTTAAGAGGGACCACTATATGCTAAGATTTCAACCATAGACATGAATAAATCTATCTAAATAAGGCATGGTATCCTTGTACAATGTCATGGGAATGATACGGATAATAAAAAACTCAATAATATGCTTGAGATAAACATTTCAAGAAATTCCTCACAAAAAAATTATGGGTATCCTGAGGGGTGCGTTTTAAGGGTTTAGATGTCCAAAAAGATACCCAGACATGTTCCACACTTACTTCCATTCTACTTCTAGTGTAGGAGTCAATATATGGGTGTTTTTTTTTGTTTTACCCCTAACTTTCATTGTCGCATTGCTCACATTTTTTTTATATACTTCATTTGTTGTTTTTTAACCCTTTATGTATCCAGCATAATTGAATGTATTATTAGTTATGCATTTTAATTTTGACTATTTCCACACTTGACGATTAGACATCTGATTTCTCTAATTGTAATTAAGGGGTCTGGCAATGTCGGTAAATAGTGTTTAATTCAATGCTATTTACCGAACATGTCGGTAAATAGGCAAATATTCACCCTTATTTACCAAGATACCTCTCGGTAAATAAGAAATCATTCAACCTTATTTACCAAAATGTTCGGTAAATAACGTTGAATTCACAGCTATTTACCAAGATGTTCGGTAAATAGTGCTGAATTTAATACTATTTACCGAGATGTTCGGTAAATAAGGCTGAAAATTTTCTTATTTACCGAGATGTTCGGTAAATAAGGCTGAGAATTTTCTTATTTACCGAGATGTTCGGTAAATAAGGCAGAAAATTTCCTTATTTACCGAGATGTTCGGTAAATAGCCTCAGCCAAGAATGAATGAACCATGTTTTGAGCGATAATAGGTAAAACGTTGTTGAGGCACCAGTTTTAATGCTTGGAACGACAGAAATAATTGTTTATGAAAATTAAGACACATAAAATAGAGTTTACCTTCACCAGAGAGCAGAGTAAACATGACCTCAAATTCCTGAGATCCTTGGGAACAGTTTCTAGAGACATTTTGAGTGGAGTGCTTCTAGACGTGATATCACTGCTGCAGGTACTATTTTTACTGTGTCAATTCTTACGCGTTCAACACATAAACATTTACTCAAATAACATCATAGGAGTGTGTAGATCGCTTGAGAATAAACTTATCGATAGCGTAACGATCGAATTTATAAAGTGTTGCAAATACTGTATTTATCATTTTATAATTTTGATAAAAGAAAGCACTCTTTCAGTGAGCCGCCCGGAAGTGATAATAACTCAATAACAAAATGTGTGATGCGGCTCAGCATCAATGCATTGGGTTTCTTACCACTTGGCCAACTGCACAAGCCTCTTGGTGAACAATATGTTCTGTGCTATTTTGGGTTATATTGTCGCCATGACAACAACCAGAACTATACGGACAAGTTTGTGACACGTGCATCTTGAGGGGGTACCATAAGCGAACTCACATACACCTGTTGTATTCCCACACCAAGAGTGAACATCAAACCATTCAAGGCCCATCCCAAGGACTGTAGAACTCAAGTGGACCATTTTCCTGGAACTGAAGATTTGGTTAAGCAGCATTCAAATTTGCTAAAGGCTGAGGCAGCACCACACAGTTGGATTTTTATGGATAACAATGAAAACTGATATTTAGGATTAAAAGATTGGAAATGTACAGGAGTGAAACAAACATGATCCAAGAAGTCTTGGAATTTAATTCCAGAAATTGATCAAGAATAAGTTGATTGGAGTTTATTTTTGGATACTTTTTCAGAGTTTCATCATGTCTTTCTGTGGACCATTTGAAGTTGCTGTCAGCGTCCAGCAAGGCGTGCTGAATAACGAGTGTTTCATAGATGGGTTAAACATCATCCCTCACACTTTATTCATCTTGATAACTCTACCCATAATTGTGGTGTGGAATGTCTCAAACTCCAGCAGGGTGGAGATGAAATCATGGGTGCATTTTCCGGGGCACATGATCCGCTGGATCTTGTCATTAATATTACTTTTTATCAACATGCTGGAGATAGCAGAGGGAGTGCTCTCTGATATGGAATTCCGCGGAATCCATCTTCATGTCTATGTTCCCCACTGTGTCTCCTTAGTCGGAACCCTATTTAGCATCATCTATTACCATAACTTGGAGCAATGGAACACACCCAAGTATCTGCCACTCTTACCGGTGTATTGGATCGGGTCTATCATCACCAAGAGTTTGAAGGTGTCAGTTCTGTTCAATAAGAGACTAGGGGTATCTGAACCTCGCTATGACCTGACCTGGGCTTGTATTGTCTTATATGCACTTCTGCTACTTGTGGAGCTAAATGCATTTAGGAAACTGGTAAGTACATTTTTCCATTCACACATATTCAGAGAAGGCTTTAACCCTTATGCTGCTGGTGACTAAATTGGCCAATTGATACAAAATGATGCAAAAAACCTGAAAGGGACTGAAACCCTGGCATATTGGTACTCATCCGAGAGTAATGCTTGAAGCAAGAGCTATCGAATGAATACCAACATGACAGGGTTTCTATGGCTTTCAAACATTTTTGCACCCTTGTGCTTTGGGCAAAAGTAGCCTCAGCATTAGAATGGCTATTTAAAGGTTTCTTTGTCAGACCATTCTCATGTATACATTAAACTTAAGATTGCATACTTACAAGTCTAAATGCCTCTTTTCTCAGATAATGTCTGTAAAACAAACCTTAATTGAATTGAATATAAAAGATATAAAAAGGCAGTTCTGCTTAAGTTGTCAATTCATGGATAAAAAAAATCCAATTTATAAATCTGGAAATGATGCAGCTTACTAGAGATTTCTAATTGTAGAAAAAATGTACAACCACAATGCTCACACCTAACAATTGCTCACACATTTATGTACAAACACACACACACACACATTCACACACACAGATATTGTTCCTGTGTTCATTATGGCATTTTCCTATTTACCCAACTGAATATGATACCCACCATAGTCTTAGCCAGCAGGGCATCCTTTTGGGTGTCCTGAGGGGTGGTTTTTGAGGGTTTGGGTGCCAAAATGACGCTCAGACGCCCTGCTGACCCAGTCCCAGTGTTTACATGTGTGTACTTGACTAATTGGTATTAATTACCAACAGCTGTCATTAAATCCAGTAGCTTGGTTGCTAGACAATTCTTTACCAAAATATTTTGGGGCATTCTTATTAACAAGTTAATAAGAATATCCCAAATGTTTTTGAAATAAATGAAGATAAAATAAATAAAAAATAAATGTCTGTGAATTTTATGCGATGTTTTTTCTTTTTATGTTAAAGAAAAATTTGTAGGACCAGTAAAACTTTTGCAGGACCAGTATCTAGATCCTCTGCGTTACTGGTCCTACGGGACCAGTGCCGTTTTGAGTTAGCTTTGAGGCCTGTTAAGTGATCTTATTTGCCAAGGGGAGATGGAAAAGTGCTTCTAAAATTGTCCTGGCCTCTCTAGCATTGCAATCAGTCGTGACTAGCATAGCCGACTCAATTGTATAGGGTTTGACCTGGCCTGGCACGTAAATCCTATCATACTGTTAGATCAACTCTTATACAATTGAACCCTTCAATAAACAAAGCACAAAGAGTGTATTTTGGAATTCGTCAAGCATGAAATGAACATCTACCAGACAAGCACTATCTTAAGAAAACATGGGATCACGACCCAGACTGTTGTGTATCAGAAAGAGCAAGTCTCTCGGGCCTTAGAAGTGGATTACAAATTGTCCAGCCGACCTTTCCTGGGCATGCTAATACTAATGGGGTCTTAGCCAGAAGGGTGTCTGGGCTTTATTTAGACACCCAGACCTTCAAAACGCATGTGCATCAGGTTATCCAATTATTTTGGTGAGGGAATTTCTAACTTTTTAAAGTATCTAAATCATAATCTTTAATTGAATATTAAAACAGTCAAAATATTTTCTAAAATCGTAATTCGTTATTTCCAAGATATTATCATTGACAATTTCTAGAGGATATGGTAAGCTTTAGTCTGTTCTTGCTAGAATATCTTGACAAGTGTCATTGAGCCATGCGCAATAAATTTGGAATCAGTCAGTCTTTGGATTCAATCAATCTTTTGGAATCAGTTCATAATAATCTCCTTGAAGGATATTTGCAGCCTGCGTCATTGTGGTTAGATGCATATATGTTAAGTTAACCCATCAATACTCACAGCGGCCAAAAGCAGTTAGACAATTTTGGTGAGATCTTGGTGGCGAAAGCATAGTTAGGAACATATTTGATGGAAAAATGTTAATCAGAACAACAACTCTCCTTTCAAAGTCATTGTCAAAAGTGTCATAGATCCAGAAGACAATATCTGAGGAACTCTTAAGCATTAATGGGTTAAAAGTGAGGTGTTCTAAGTCAACTTGTCTGCTAACCCATAACTGATCAGCAGAAATGAGTTCACATAGGCTTTCAATAACATCCCACTTCTCATGTTTACATGAACCCAATAGCACAGATCTATAGATGTTTGCACTGTTTATATAAGCTGAAAATACTCCATGTTTAGAGTGTACATAGCTAATTTAACCCTTTAGGAGTTCATACAAAAAGTTTTAGTGACTATACATCAGGGTGCAACAAAGGTTGCAAAACATTATTTTCTGAGCAGGGCAAGCTGGCCCTGAAGTTGACTTTCCCAGCCGGCACTTCGACTTGCCTCGTTACTCTATTAAACAAAGGTGAGATTGGACTTTGCCCAAAATATTACTTGCCGAGCGGGGCAAGTCAGGGTCTTGTTCAGCTTGCCCCGTTGCCGTTTTTTGCCGCAATCACTTGCAACGGGGCCAGTGGTTATGTTGCACGCTGTACATAGAAAATAGAAAAACAGTTTGTTAAGAGCTTACACAGTCACTTTTAACTCTGAGGAAAAGTTTGCAGATAAAAACACAAAATAGTTCAAAGTTGGTTTAACCTTTAAGAATTCACAAAAGAAAAGTCTTTAAATAAGCTAAAAATAAGCTGAAAATAGTTCATGTTTAGAACATACACAGCAGATTCAACCCTTTAGCAATTCACAAAATAAAAGCATTTAAAAAGAGCTGAAAATATTCATGGTTAGAACATTCACAGCAGATTTAACCATTTGGGAATTCACACACCAAAAGGATGCAGATATAAGCTGAAAATAGTTCATGTTTAGAGCATAACTTTTACGGAATTCATTCAAGAAGTGTTGATAGTTAAGCTGAATACAGTTCATGTCTTGAGCATTAACAGTCAATTTTAGTCTTTAGGAATTCACACATGAAAAACATGCATATAAACTAAAAATAGTTCATGTTTAGACCATACGCAGTCAATTTAACCTTTAGCAATTCATACAAGGAAAGTGTGCTCATTCATGCATTCTGTTTGTTTGATCCAAAATATTTGGTTAGCCAGTTTTTCATTTGAATTTGTGAATGTGGTTATGTGTGTACTCAAGTAGTATAATCATATCTTAATTGACAAGCATCAGGTTCTGTAGTGAAATCAACTGTCAACTTTGGCATCATGCCCAAAGAATTTCTACTTGAAAACAGTTTGACACTGGTTCAAACTTTTTGCACCTGTGGTGAATGCATGGCCTGGCAACCTTAAAAGTAAATTCATGAATGAATTAAGTTATATTTGTAAATACATGTATGTACATTGTGAAAAGGTATTGATGAAGCAACGCAAAGGTTCTGTGTGTCGCATTGTACATAGCACCAGTATGTGACATACACTTTAAAGCATGCAAAAGGCTAGCCTAGTCCTAAGGCCATGAAATTTATTTATTTGTCTTTAATAACTTACCTAATGTTTATATAACATTATAAGATATCTACCCATATTTAGTTCTATATTAACTCACCAGGTGGGCAGCATGGGTTCATTTGGATTTCTTGTTCTGACTGACCAGTGTGCCCACCCATGGTGCCATCTATCACAAGCCACAGGAACTAACACCAAGGCATTAGCAAATGATAGAGATTAGAACAGAGAAAAGCATAATCTAATGAAATCATAGACTAGGAGCTAGTCTAGCAAAAGGCCAACTCTAGCTAGCACTGTAAAACTTGACATATTATCAGATAGCATGTGTGAGTGAGCAGCCCTGGCCCCCTACTAAGGGAACAAAGTTCTACTTTCCGTTAATCGGTTCTCAAAATATTGCTTTGTTATTTGAGTACTTCCACATGTGTTACGCCCAAGTTCAACTTAACATGTGAATGGTTGATAAAGGGACTACCGTAATTTCGCGTGTATAAGACGCACTTTTTTACACTAATTTATACACTCAAATCAGGGGTGCGTCTTATACACAAAGCTAGAAATCTAGGGTGATTTACATCGAGTTACCAGGCCACTCAGAGATCGCCAATTACAATTATAATGCGGCCAAGGCAATGCCCATCGATGTTTGCCTCGTCATTGATGAATTGTAATTACCGAACCACCCTTTGCTAGAATTAACTGATTACAATCCATGTGACATGCCTAAGACAATGGGTAGTGAGTACCGACACAGGGTGATACGCATTGATGTCACGGCGATGTCACATTTCACTCATCTCAATGTGCGTTTTACTGGCTTTCTAACGTTATTCATGTGAGGAGTTGATTTCCTACAATAATTCCGAAAAGGGGGTGCGCACTATACACAACGCTAAGGTCTATACATCATTTTAAAGGCCTGGACAAGGGGTGCGTCTTATATACGGGTGCGTCTTATACACGCGAAATTACGGTACTTACCCTATTCCATAATTATGATTCATGAGCTGTTAGATTATGACATGTTTCTACCTATTTCTGGTACAATGGGGATTCTTATTGTCTTTTTTTTTGTCAAATATTATGCTCACCATTCCGCCAATTTGCATCACATAGAAATGTAGCTTAACCCATTAATGCTTAAAAGCTCCGCTAGAAATTGTCGTCTGGATGTATGACACATTTGGCAATAACATTTAAATTCAGTATATTTTCACAAAATATTTGATGGATAGTTATTGGTAATGTTCTGATTAACATTTCTCCTTCAAATATTTTCCCAGTTGTGCTTTAGCCTGAAAGATAACATCAAAATTGTCAGGCTGCATTTGGCCGCTGCGAGCATTAATGGGTTAAAATTTGGGCAGTGATATATATTTTGTTTGCATTCAAGTCTATCTCTTGCATGGCGCTAAGTGGTCAAGGTGGTCAAGTTAGTTTACATTTATCTCACCAGGTGAGGTAAAAGATTCACCATTGACCACTCTTACTTTGTTACTTGCCATCTATTCATATAAACCATGAGAGTAAGATCAGAGTTTGTATTGCCCTCAGTAGGGGCTTAAGCCTAGAAAAAAAGATTTTTGTTTCCTGTAATGGTCTGAAAAAAATAGGGTAGGTTAAGGTCGGTAAAAAATATTTTTTTTGCATTATTTTTTAGGTCAAAAATGTGTGTTTTATGCATGTTTTACGTTGATTGGGAGTTGGGAGTGTGGAAAAAACTTTAGGGTAGGGATTTCTTTTAATAAAAACTTGTTTGGGTAGGGTTTCAGGAAACAAACAACTTTTCTTTAGGCCTTAGCCTAAACCTGTTCAGCCTGTCTTTTAGACAGGATGTTTCCTGAAAAGCTCCTCTTTCGGACAGGTAAAACTTTCTATGAAGAATAAAAAAATCACTTCTCTGGACTAAGAGCCCAGAGCTCTTTTCTTACCAAACAATCTTTGAATCCAAAGAAAGACAAGACTGAAGTGCGATTTACCCTTTTTGAAACAATAGGCTATGAAATGTAGTTGGTATTAGGATTTAAAGAAGCTGAGTTCCTTAAAACCTGGACGGGCAGAAATATTGTGAATGCTGTTTTGGACAGCCATTTTTAAACTGCTGGCTAAGATCCTGGCCTTCCATACTCTATTCTCATGCACTATTCACTATTAATAACTGGCTTAGTCTGACTCTGATATGGCAGAAATAAACAAAATTCCAAATTCTGTCCATTACTGAATCCTGTGTGGGGGGCAGGCTTGCTTTACTATTGACCATTTAAGCAGTACCAACTACAAAGTGCCATCTATTCATTAGAGATGCTATATTACTGAATCTTGCCTAGGCAGCAGTGTCTTAGCCAGGATTTAGAAACTGGGTGCCTAAAATTGGCAGTTGTAAAATTTTTGGGCATCCAATTTTATAAGGGGTATCACAATATACTTATATTTCAACCATAAACATGTATAAATTCATAAAAATTAGGCATGATATCCTTAATCAATGTCATGGGAATTATAAGGAGATGAAAGAATTCAGTTATAAGCTTGAGATTGAGATTTTTAGAAATTCCACACAAAAAGATTTGGGTGTCCTGAGGGGTTCTTTTTAAGGGTTTGGGTGTCCAAAAAGGCACCCAGACGCCTTGCTGGCTAAGACCATGCCAGGCAGCATCCTAATTTCATTAGCTCTGCCCTGATGGGAGTCTTACACATATTATACAGCAGATGTCATTGTTTGCCATCCACCCACCACAAGTCATGTTGGCAAACACATTCAGATTGGTGGCAAGGTAGCCACTTATCTAGAAACAGTAGTGAAAGGATATAATATTAAAGTCCTCCATAGGGCATACGTTGCCATGGAGGGGGGGGGGGGGGGGGTGTTGACCAGAGTCCCCACCAGGTGAATAGAGGATTCCAGGTAGTGCCATCTATCTATCATTGCTGGTACTACACCATACTGGTGTGTCAACTCAGGAGGGAATGTTAACTTTTCTGGGATTAGGAACATAGTCTTTTGTATTTCTCTGTCTGTTTTAACCCTATCACACATGGACAGAGTCTTAGCATGGATTTAGAAACTACATGTCCAAAATTGGCAATTGTAAAATTTTGGGGCATCCTATTTTTCAAGGAAGACCACAATCTCAGTTTACAACCATAAACATGTACTACTTACTGAAATAAAGCATAATAATATCCTTTATGTCATGGGAAACATGGTCATAGCCAGGATTTCCAAAATACCTACTGGTCCAAAACAGCAATTCAAAAAAAATGAATGCCTGTCCAGCTATGGATACACTAATTTTCTTCAATTCCTTATACTAACTACATCTTAAAGTCTATTGTGTCAAATAGGGCAATTTACACTTCAGCTATGTCCTAGAAGATGGTTTGTTAGTAAAATACTTGGTTATTACCCCCAAAAAGTCAAAATTGAAAATATTCATAGAAATTTTTGCCTGTCCAAAAAGGAAGTTTTCATGAAACTGCCTGTCCAAAAGATCCAAAAGACAGGCAGGACTGGTCCTCGCTAAGTCCCTGATGGGAAATATATTGAGGTGGAAATTACTCACCATGTGTTCACACCAGATGCAATAGGCTAACTCTTTATGCTACTAGTGGCTAAGTTTGTTTATACAAATGATGCAAAAAACTGAAAATCACTGAAATCCTGTCACATGGGTACTCATCTGAGAGTACTCAGCGAGAGCTTTCCAATGAATACCAATATGACAGGGTTTAGGTGGTTTTCAATAATCTTTGTGTCCTTGTGCTATGGACAAAAGTAGTCTTGCATTGGAAGGGTCCCTAACGTTAGATAAATTGTGGCTGCCATTCATATTGCGGCATAGTCTAGCCCAAGCCTTCTATATTAGAAATATTTAACTGAAAGTTGTTGTTTGTGATGGATAAAACAATCCCTTTCAAATATCTTTCAAATATCACTCAATATTATAAGTAATGTTCAAAGTTTACAGACCATGTGTGCACATCAGGTGCAATAGGTTAACCTATCCAATGCTAAGGCTACTTTTGTCCAAAGCAAAAGGACCTAACGATTTGAAAACCACCCAAACCTGGTCATGTTGGTTATAATTGGATAGCTCTCGCTGAGTACTTTCATGTGCCAGGGTTTCAATCATTTTTCAGGTTTTCTGCATCATTTAGTATTGCCCAAACTAGCCACCAGCATCATAATGGTTAGCTTAATGCACACGTCCAATGATAAGAAAGAGGAGATTGACTGTGACTGTTGTGGTACCTATAGACAACATGGTGTAGGTGTGAGCGTGGGTGTGTCAGTGTGTGTGTCCTGTGTGGTGTTTATCAAATCTTCTGTGTTGGCACTCCCACCCACACGTAACGTAGCAATAGAGCAGGGCTGGCAGGGAGATGATGTGGTTTTGTGAAACACACCCACCTCCCCTCCTTTTCCTATTATTACTATTATTACCCACCATTATTTTCCTGGCTAATTACATCCTTAGAAACCTGTTCAATGATCAATTTGCAGCAATATCAATCTTTTCAAGCGTAACAGAATCAAACAGTTTTGGAAAAAATGAATTAACTCATTCATACCTGTACCACCCCAAAACACCCCATATGGTACTCTAATAAAATTCAGCACTCCCACTCACACATGGCCATGGAGCTGCCCTGGCCGCAGACAGGCTTCTAGGAAACACACCCACCTTTTCCTGACTAATCACTTTAATCGGTCCTCCTGGCAGGTGCGGCTGTGTGCGGTGACACAGCAGCACTGCAAATGTCCCTAGAAACCTCTTTGATCAATATGAAGCACCTTTTTTCCCTACTACACAAGATCAAACACTTTGAGAAATAATGATTTAACCCATTCATACCTGTGCCTTAGATGAATAAAAACAAGTGGATATGAAACCAGCCGGTCAACCTAAACAACCAGGCTGTGGTGAATAGCCCATAAGTTATGTTCTGCGCATATTGGCACGTAGCTTTATCTGTAATTGTAAACGATACGAGAGCCCTCATTGGTCTTTGGCTCCTAGTGACATCTCACTGAGCCCAGATTCAAGACCCCTGGGATAGCCAGGTCTTCACTTTAGCGCATGCATATAGTAATTGGTCTCTCACTGCCCTTTCTTTTATTCATCTAAGCCTGTACTACCCCAGAATACCCTATTTGATGTGCTTTGTGCTAATGATAATCCGATGATCGATTATAATCGATCATCGGATCGAAAGGGTTTCAATTTCGATTAATCGATCCCAAAATTTGGCATCGATTATGATCGAAATAAACAAAAACATTTTTTGCCAAAAAAAGTACCAGAAAATGTCCGAAATATTCCTTACTTAGCAGCGGAAATAGCTAATAAGTGCTGCTGGGATGAAAGCATGTGCAACCGATTATGATCAATCATCGCTCGGTTGTACCCAACCGATGATCGTTCATTAAAATCCGAGCCGATTCCTATCACTACTTTGTGCTGCACAACACCACTACTATTCTACCCTGGCTTAGAACCCTGTTTGATCAATGTGCACCAATATCAATCTTTTCAGACTTAACAAAATCAAACAGTTTGAGAAATAATGATTTCACTCATTCATACCTGTACCACCCAAAACTGACTAATTCATACAATTCATACAATTCATACTGCTTGTGAACAATGCTCTAACATATTCATTCCTCTATTGCCCAAATGCATCCTGAAATATTTGATGATGCCTCTCTGACAATAGCATATTTCAAAGAGGATTTTGAATGAGAAACTCTTATTAAATCTCGACATCCAACTTTCCTTCAAACATTTTTAGAACCAATTTGTTATTTATGAATTATTTTCAAATTACCACAGATCCAGGCAATACTTTTTAATGGGAACCACATACCTGAATAAGCTAAAGGTGTTTAGAGTATCATCTGCATTTGGTCTGGGACATTTAGCTTGGGGGTCATTTTGTCTCATTACACCGGCTATGCTGCATGTTTATTTAAAAGGTACTCAACTGATACTCACAATGAAGAGCAGGTGCCCTTGCACCAAACAAGAAATACTCAGGGCTCCTGAACAATGCTTTAAAAGTAGCTAGAACATCATCTTCAATTTGTCAAAACATATTTAACCCTTTCATGCCTCTAGTGGCCCAAAAATGATCGGTCATTTTTCATAAATCAGTTAAGCAAAAATATCTTTTGGATACAATTTGAACGAAAAGAGTCAATCCAGCATATCACCTTCAAATATCTTATGAAATCATATTTCCTAGAGATCACAATTCAACCAGCAATTCTCCTTCTAATACTATGAAATCAAATGTTCAAGTTATTTGTGTGTTATTCTTGAATTATTTTCAAAATATACAGCCTCAGGCAATACTTTTTAATACTATACCACATAGTGATAATCCGATGATCGATTATAATCGATCATCGGATCGAAAGTGTTTCAATTTCGATTAATTGATCCCAAAATTTGGCATCAATTATGTTCGAAATAAACAGCAAAAAGATGTGTTTTGACACATCTTCCTGGACGTATTCTGACTAAGTTTTTTGCCAAAAACAGTACCAGAAAATGTCCGAAATATTACTTACTTAGTGGCGGAAATAGCTAATAAGTGTTGCTGGGATGTGATCGATCATCGATCGGTTTTACACAACCGATGATCGATCATGAAAATCCGAGCCGATTCCTATCACTAATACCACATACCTGTATAGGCTAAAGGTATCTAGAGTCTGCATTGTGTCCGGGACATTTAGCTTGGGGGTCATTTTGTCTCGTAACACCGGCTATGCTGCATGCTTATTTAAAAGGTACTCAACTGATACTCACAAAGAAGAGCAGGTGCCCTTGCACCAAACAAGAAATACTCAGGGCTCCTGAACAATGCTTTAAAAGTAGCTAGAACATCATCTTCAATTTGTCAAAACATATTTAACCCTTTCATGCCTATAGTGGCCCCAAAAAGATCAGGTACTTTTTCTTTATATCAGTTAAGCAAAAATATTTTTTGGATGTATATTCAATTTGAACGAGAATTTAACCCTTATCCTGCTAACCACAACAATTGTCGTGGTGTGCAGCAGTGCTTATAGGTTTCACAGCAGGATAAGGGTTGAGTTAATCCAGCATTTGACCTTCAAATGTCTAATGAAATCATGTTTCTTAGTGATCACAATTCAACCAACATCTCTCCTTCAAATATTATGAAAAAAAAATCTTCAAGTTATTACAACTCATGAGACATCTCTCCTTGAAATATTTGCCATTTAGAATCATAAAAGGCAGTAAGCATGCAGAGTTGAGTTAAAATTACAATGAACATGTCTCGCACAAATATTTTCTTTCTTTGGTTGGATATCTTTAACCAGAGTATACAGGGTTCTACTTTAAATTTTGACCTTCCCTGCAAAAGGTGTCTTATAATGAACATGAAAGTGACTTTTCTGTAATGTACTATACTTATACCACTAATAACTGTTTTCCTGCTATAGCCTTATCTGTACTGTTGAACAAATATTGGATTTTCCTTGTGTTATAGTATCTCTCAAGTTACAAGATGAAATCTTACATGCCATGTATATAGGGCAGGCACACTCTGATATTTACCTGCCCTTCAGCCATTTTGAAAATTTTACTCTGTAGTAGGGCAGGCCTTAATGTCAAGCCTTGGTATAGTGGGGCGGAGGCTAATTATGTAAGCGATAAGAATGAATGGGTTAATGCAATGTGATTGCCTATCAAACAGCCGCAGGAAAAAGTGTAGATTTCATCCTGAGTTGACATACCAATGGTTGTTTGTGTATATCCAAGGTCGTTGAACCCAAGAGCTTTATTTGTGATCCAACCAGGCAAAGAGGGAAATTTTGAATTTCGTTTTTTGTAACTTTTTCTGCCATATTGCAGTTGTGAATAGCCAGTGCTGGTACCTTCTACTACTGCTCATCCCCTGTTTGCTGTTGCCAGTGACTTGGGGTCAGGCAGTGGTTTTCGCCAGGTACTCTGGTTTTCTATAGCACTTACAACTGGCTAGTCACAAATAAGCCTCAATTTGGCAGAAAAAGTGACAATAATCGACATTCCAAATTTCAAATTCCTAGTTTTGAAAAAAATGCCTTTAGAATGGATCTCTTTCCAATGTGTCATGATTTGTATCAAACTTTTTCTAAGTAGCTCCTTTATCTCTTTCAGAAATATGCTTTCTTCAAAGTGCGGCCTGGCTTATCACCTGAAGTGGAACTTGCCGAAACCAGCTTTATTCATGGCTACGTCAACTTCATGTCCAAGGCCACCTACTGGTGGATTAACACACTACTCCTCACCGGATACAAACGAGTCCTGACCTTACAAGATCTTGGTAAATTACCAAAGGTAAGCTAGTTTCAATACTTTGAAATACAATCTTTGATGTTTGTTTTATATATGTGCATGCATATATGAAGAGATGACCAATCTTTGTGAAATGAATTTGATCATCTCTCAGAATTAGGGATGGGGATCGTTGAGAATTCTACGGTTCGGTTCGGTTCTCAGTTTTGCTTTACGGTTCGGTTTTATCACGGTTTCCTAAACGGTTTATTTATGACATTTCTTGGATACGGAACTACGCAATGGAATGCGTGGCTGAACTTGCCTGAACTGGAAAGTTCTTGAAAGTTCCTATATACTAGCTCCCTGGGCACTTTCTCTACGCTCAGAAGGCTTCTGAGCATAGTGAAAGTGGGCAGGGTACCAGACTTGAGAGATTTTGAAATGGCTGTTTGATCGTCGCGCTTGGCAGACATTGTGAGGCCAGCGAGGAGGTAGGTGCTGACAGTTTTATTACGCCTCCAGGAACCCTGTGCATGCATAGAAAACCGAACCGTTTAGAGAGAGGTCCGGTTTTTGACTGGTTAATCGCCATGCTCAGGCCGGTTTGAACCGGTTTCCGGTCCCCGTCCCTACTCAGAATGCATGTATGCATGCACAGATCAGGGGCGGGTCCATGAATACTGCGAGGGGGATTCATTTAGATTGATGATGGGGGGTTCATTTTAACAGTGACATTGTTTTACGCTATTGATTCTAAGCAAAACAAAAATGACAATTTTCATCAAGAAATTTTACATTTTGATTTGAAAAGAGGGGGGGGGGGGTAGTCAAACCCTTGAACCCCTCTGTATCTGCAACTGCAGCTCTTATTATTTTAAAGTTAGTGTTACTACACACACAAATATGTGTGTGCCTGGCATTGGGAGGGTTAAGGCATTTAGCTCCTATTTCTCATCATTTGACCATAATTCTTATGTAGCCTGGTAACTTCAGAAGTGTCAGTAATACAATTGGAACATTTTGTGCCGCACATGTGGCTGAAACTCGGTCGTTCTGTGGTACAAGTGTATCTAGTGATTGTGTATTCCTGACACTGAAGCCTTAATTTTCTCTTGTAAACTCAGAGCCTTACATCTTCTTAGAGTGCTTTCTGTTGCCTGATCCAAAGCAGGCTTATGGCATAGTGTGATTCTTATCACTTCACAACTAGGTTAGTTAGATACCACTCAAACTATATAGGCTTCTACCCCCTGAAAAGTTACCATTCCCTTCAGAGTTGGCCAACCAGTCTGGTCTAGTACCAGACATGGCAGATAGATGGCACCAAAGCCGCACCATATGTAGTGATTTCACCGAGTCTTCTTCATTGTGAAATAAATGCAAACTAATTTGACCATTCTGTCCACCTTAAAGACACGGTATCTGGTGACAGAAGAACTTAAAGGCTTCAAAGATACATATGGCAGAAATCTATAAATTACGCTGTCACTAACCAAACTACTAGCCCTCTCTGTGCTTCATTCATTTATATGTCAATTAGGCATGGTCCTCTATCTGGTTATTTAGTTCCATACTAGTGTCACATTATGTGCTGAGTAAGGGGATGTTAACCTTATTTATTGTCTATTGACTCATGGATCCTGAAAAACTTTTCTAAAAATCGGAAGAAATAATGAAAATGTGAGACTGGATATTTTTTTTCTTTTTTCATATTTATTTATTTATTTATTTACTTATTTATTTATTCATTCATTCATTCATTTATTCATTCGTCAAATCAATCAAGTCAGTGAATCAAATTGATCTGCCGCCTTGTATTGGCCTTGTATTGCTTTTCCAATTAGGAACAGTTACCAATATTAAATCTATGGATATTTCATGCGCACAGTGCCAATCACAGTCTTCACAATAAATGATTGTATTGATTTTATAATGATTTTCCAGAGTGAAGGAGCCAAAACCAACTTCAAAACCCTCAATGACGTCTTTGAAGCAGAAAAGGTAAGGAAATCACTAATTACCTCTCATTGATTAGTATGAATTATTATTGAATATCATTCTTACTATCGCATTGCTCATTAGCAATTAATTACCTGAAATTCAAAAGATTTCTTTAGCTCCTGTTTAGTTTCCCAAACACACAATGGCAGTGTAAAGATGTATAATTGTGAGACTTTCTAAATATGCCAATTGTAAGCAAATGATTTATATTTTTCCCTTCAATGGTAGCTAGGACATGATTTGGATGGGATCTTGCCTTTACTTAATGAATGAGCAGATTATGTTTATGATTGTCATGTAGTTTTCCTTCAAAGATATGCCAATCTTAAACCATAATCCTAACAGGTAGAGTATTCTTACAATTGATTTTGTGAATGGCTGGGTTGTTTTTATATCATCATGATTTCTTGTAATTCATATGAGTTTTTTACAGGAAGTGCTACATTACTTAAATGAATTTGAATTCAATTTTTCAATGATTTATTTTTTCAGAGAAAAGCTGCAGCAGCGGATCGCAAGCCTTCATTATGGAAGTGTTATTTCCGTGCCTTCTGGCCTGTTCTAGCTCTGGCCGCCCTCTTCAAGTTCCTAGGAGATCTACTGGCATTTGTTGGCCCAGCATGTATAAGCGGAATCATACAATATGTCGCAGCCCAAACCCGACCTTTGACCT
>OZ012691.1:7723563-7871623 GCA_963942565.1 Maea johnstoni | reverse complement strand
TGGCTATTTTGGCCAATGCAAATTGATGCAAAACACCTGAAAAATGACTGAAAATCTGGCTCATAGGTACTCGTCCGAGAGTGCTCGCCGAGAGCTATCCAATGAACTAAAACATGACAGGGTTTAGATGGTTATCAAAAGATTCAGTGTCCCTCTGCTTTGGACTAAAGTAGCCTCAGTATTGGAAGGGATATAAGCACTTTTTTCTCACCTCCCAAAAATGACTTCGGGCCAGTAAAAAGAGACTTCAACTGGTCCTACAGGGCCAGTAAATATTTTGGGCCATTCTTATTAACAAGTTTCCCCTCAAAGAATATCCCAAATGTTTTTGAAATAAATGAAGAAAAAATAAATGTCTGTGAATTTTATGCGATGTTTTTTCTTTTTATGTTAAAGAATAATTTGTAGGACCAGTAAAACTTTTGCAGGACCAGTATTTAGATCCTCTGTGTTACTGGTCCTATGGGACCAGTACCATTTTGATTTAGCGTTGAGGCCCGTTAAGTGATTTTATTTGCCAAGGGGAGATGGACAAGTGCTTCTAAAGTTGTCCTGGCCTCTTTAGTATTGCGATCAGTCGTGACTAGCATAGCCGCCTCAATTGTATGGGGTTTGACCTGACACGTAAATCCTATCATACTGTTAGATCAACTCTTATACAATTGAACCCTTCAATAAACAAAGCACAAAGAGTGTATTTTGGAATTCGTCAAGCATGAAATGAACATGTACCAGACAAGCACTATCTTAAGAAAACATGGGATCACGACCCAGACTGTTGTGTATCAGAAAGAGCAAGTCTCTCGGGCCTTAGAAGTGGATTACAAATTGTCCAGCCGACCTTTCCTGGGCATGCTAATACTAATGGGGTCTTAGCCAGAAGGGTGTCTGGGCTTTATTTAGACACCCAGACCTTCAAAACGCATGTGCATCAGGTTATCCAATTATTTTGGTGAGGGAATTTCTAACTTTTTAAAGTATCTATTAAAATCATAATCTTTAATTGAATATTAAAACAGTCAAAATATTTTCTAAAATCGTAATTTGTTATTTCCAAGATATTATCAAAAAAATTATCTATGACAATTTCTAGAGGATATGCTTTAGCTTTAGTCTGTTCTTGCTAGAATATCTTGACAAGTGTCATTGAGCCATGCGCAGTTAATTTGGAATCAGTCAGTCTTTGGATTCAATCAATCTTTTGGATCAGTTTATAATAATCTCCTTGAAGGAGATTTGCAGGCGTCGTTGTGGTTAGATGCATATGTTAAGTTAACCCATCAATACTCACAGCGGCCAAAAGCAGCCTGACAATTATGGTGAGATCTTGCTGGCAAAAGCATCTAGTTAGGAACATATTTGATGGAAAAATGTTAATCAGAACAACAACTCTCCTCTCAAAGTCTTTGTCAAAAGTGTCATAGATCAAGAAGATAATTTCTGAGGAACTCCAAGCATTAATGGGTTAAAAGTGAGGTGTTCTAAGTCAACTTGCCTGCCACCCCTTAACTGATCAGCAGAAATGAGTTCACATAGGCTTTCAATAACATCCCACTTCTCATGTTTACATGAACCCAATAACACAGATCTATATAGATGTTTGCACTGTTTATATAAGCTGAAAATACTCCATGTTTAGAGTGTACATAGCTAATTTAACCCTTTAGGAGTTCATACAAAAGTGTTAGTGACTACATCAGGGTGCAACAAAGGTTGCAAAACATTATTTTCTGAGCAGGGCAAGCTGGCCCTAAAGTTGACTTGCCCCGCCGGCACTTTGACTTGCCTTGTTACTCTATTAAACAAAGGTGAGATTGGACTTTGCCTGAAATATATCTTGCCGAGCGGGGCAAGTCAGGGTCTTGTTCAGCTTGCCCCGTTGCCGTTTTTTGCCTAAATCACTTGCAACTTGCAACGGGGCCAGTGGTTATGTTGCACGCTGTACATAGAAAATAGAAATACAGTTTGTTAAGAGCTTACACAGTCACTTTTAACTCTATGCAGATATAAGCTGAAAATAGTTCATGTTTAGAGCATAACTTTTACAGAATTAATTCAAGAAGTGTTGATTGTTAAGCTGAACACAGTTCATGTCTTGAGAATTAACAGTCAATTTAACTCTTTAGGAATTCACACATGAAAAACATGCATATAAACTAAAAATAGTTCATGTTTAGACCATACACAGTCAATTTAACCCTTTAGCAATGTAAGGAAAGTGTGATCGTTCATGCATTCTGTTTGTTTGATCCAAAATATTTGGTTAGCCGTTTTTTCATTTGAATTGATGAATGTGGTTCTTTGTGTACTCGAGTAGTATAATCATATCTTAATTGACAAGCATCTGGTTCTGTAGTGAAATCAACTGTCAAAGTTTGGCATCATGCCCAAAGAACTTCTACATGAAAACAGTTTGACACTGGTTTAAACTTTTTGCACCTGTGGTGAATGCATGGCCTGGCAACCTTAAAAGTAAATTTATGAATGAATAAGTTATATTTGTAAATACATGTACGTACATTGTGAAAAGGGATTGATGAAGCAACGCAAAGGTGTCTGTGTGTCGCATTGTACATAGCACCAGTATGTGACATACACTTTAAAGGCTAAGCATGCAAAGGGCCAACTCCAGCTAGCACTGTAAAACTTGACATATCATCAGATAGCATGTGTGAGTGAGCGCCCAATGGCCCCCTACTAAGGGAACAAAGTTCTACTTTCCGTTAATCGGTTCTCAAAATATTGCTTTGTTATTTGAGTACTTCCACATGTGTTACGCCCAAGTTCAACTTAACATGTGAATGGGTGATAAAGGGACTACTTACCCTATTCCATTATGATTCATGAGCTGTTAGATTATGACATGTTTCTACCTATTTCTGGTACAATGGGGATTCTTATTGTCTTTTTTTTGTCAAATATTATGCTCACCATTCCGCCAATTTGCATCACATAGAAATGTAGCTTAAAATTTAGGCTGTGATATATATTTTGTTTGCATTCAAGTCTATCTCTTGCATGGCGCTAAGTGGTCAAGATGGTCAATTTAGTTTACATTTATCTCACCAGGTGAGATAAAAGATTCACCATTGACCACTCTTACTTTGTTACTTGCCATCTATTAATAACCATGAGAGAAAGTTCAGAGTTTGGGGTATTGCCCTCAGTAGGGGCTTAGGCCTAGAAAAAAAATGTTTGTTTCCTGTAACGGTCCGAAAAAAAGGGTAGGTTAAGGTTGTTAAAACATTTTTTTTTGCATTATTTTTTTGGTCAAAAATGTGTGTTTTATGCATGTTTTACGTTGATTGGGAGTTGGGAGTGTGGAAAAAACTTTAGGGTAGGGATTTTTTTGAATAAAAACTTGTTTGGGTAGGGTTTCAGGAAACAAACAACTTTTTTTAAGCCTTAGCCTGAACCTGTTCAGCCTGTCTTTTGGACAGGATGTTTCCTGAAAAGCTCCTTTTTCGGACAGGTAAAACCTTCTATGAAGAATAAAAAAAATTCACTTACTCTGGACTAAGAGCCCTATCTTTTCTTACCAAACAATCTTTGAATCCAAACAAAGACACGGCTGAGGTGTGATTTACCCTTTTTGAAACAATAGGCTATGAAATGTAGTTGGTATTAGGATTTGAAGAAGCTGGGTTCCTTAAACCTGGACGGGTAAAAGAATTGTGAATGCTGTTTTGGACAGCCATTTTTTAACTGCTCACTAATTATCTATTCTCATGCACCATTCACTACTGGCTTAGTCTGACTCTGATACGGCAGAAATGTGGCAATAAACAAAATGCCAAATTCTGTCCATTGCTGAATCCAGCGTGGGACGAAGGCGTGCTCTACCACTGACCATTCGAGCAGTACTAACTACAAAGTGCCATCTATCCATTAAAGATGCTATATTACTGAATCTTGCCTAGGCACCAGTGTCTAAGCCAGGATTTAGAAACTGGGTGCCTAAAATTGGCAGTTGTAAAATTTTTGGGCATACAATTTTTTAAGAGGGATCACAATGTGCTCATATTTCAACCATAAACATGTATAAATTCATCAAAATAAGGCATGGTATAATTAATAAATGTCATGGGAAATAAAAGGAAATGAAAAAAGTCAGTTATAAGCTTGAGATTGAGATTTTTAGATATTCCACACAAAAAGATTTGGATATCCTGCTGGCTAAGACCATGCTAGGCGGCATCCTAATTTCATTAATTCTGCCTTGATGGGAGTCTTACACATATTATACAGCAGATGTCATTGTTTGCCATCCACCCACCACAAGTCATGTTAGCAAACACACTGGTGGCAAAGAAGCCACTTATCTAGAAACAGTAGTGAAAGGATATTAAAGTCCTCCATAGGGCATAGGTTGTCATGAGGGGGGGGGGGTTCTTGACTGGTCAGAATCCCCACCAGGTGAATAGAGGACTCCAGGTAGTGCCATCTATCTATCATTGCTGGTACTACACCATACTGGTGTGTCAACTTAGAAGGGAAAGTTAACTTTTCTGGGATTAGGAACCTAGTCTTTTGTATAACCCATCTCCACTTAAATTCTCTGTCTGTGCAGGGTCTTAGCCAAGATTTCAAAAATGCCTGTCCAAAGCAGCAATTTCAAAATTTCTGCCCGTCCAGATTTAGCTACTTCTCTACTTCAAATCCTTATACCAGCTACAATTAATAGCCTAGTGTGTCATAAAAGGCAATTTACACTTCAGCTATGTCATAGAAGATGGTTTGTTATATATTTTGTTATTACACCCCAAAAGTCAAAATTGAAAAATCTTGATAGAAATTTTTGCCTGTCCATACAGGTAGTTTTTAGGAAACTACCTGCCCAAAAGACTGGTAGGACGGGTCCTGGCTAAGTCCCTGTCAGTCTGTGTTAACCCTATCACACTTGGACAGAGTCTTAGCCAGGATTTAGAAACTACATGCCCAAAATTGGTAATTGTAAAATTTTGGGGCATCCTATTTTTCAAGGAAGACCACAATATCAGTTTACAACCATAAACATGTATTTACTAAACTGAAATAAAGCATAATAATATCCTTTATGTCATGGGAAACAGGGTCTTAGCCAGGATTTCCAAAATACCTACAGGTCCAAAACAGCAATTCAAAAAAATGAATGCCTGTCCAGCTATGGAAACATTAAACTACTTCAATTCCTTATATACTAACTGCATCTTAAAGTCTATTGTGTCAAATAGGGCAATTTACACTTCAGCTTTGTCCTAGAAGATGTTTGTTAGTCAAATACTTGGTTATTACCCCCAAAATGTTAAAATTAAGAATATTCATAGAAATTTTTGCCTGTCCAAATAGGAAGTTTTCATGAAACTGCCTGTCAAAAAGAGGACTGGTCCTGGCTAAGTCCCTGATGGGAAATACATTGACGTGGAAAGAACATATGTTTGAAATTGACATTTTATGAAATTACTCACAGAAAAATTTAGATGTCTTGACGGGTGATTTTTAAAGGTTTCGGTGTCCGAATGATGCCCAGATGCCCTGCTGGCTAAGATTATGCACCTGGAGCATAAACATGGTCCAAGATATGGAAATATCTTAATCCCAAAGTGATGTCTATTAGGCCTAAAAAAAGAAATTGTTTGTTTCCTGTAACGGTCCGAAAAAAATAGGGTAGGTAGGTCGGTAAAATATTTCTTTTTTGCATTTTTTGGGGGGCAGAAATGTGTGTTTTATGCATGTTTTATGTTGTTTGGGAGTTGGGAGGGCGGAGAAAACTTTAGGGTAGGGATTTTTTTCAATAAAAATTTGTTAGGGTAGGGTTACAGGAAACAAACAACTTTTTTATTTAGGCCTTATAGAAGTATTTGACTGAAAGTTGTTGTTTGCGATGGGTAAAACATTCCTTTTCAAATATCTTTCAAATGTTACTCAATATGATGAGTAATGTTCAAAGTTTACCGACCATGCGTTCACACCAGATGCAATAGGTTAACTCTTTATGCTACTTGTGGCTAATTTTGTTTATAAAAAAACTGAAAATCACTGAAATCCTGGCACATGGGTACTCATCTGAGAGTCTCAGCGGGAGCTTTCCAATGAATACCAATATGACAGGGTTTAGATCGTTTGCAGAAATCTTTCCATCCTTGTGCTTTGGACGAAAGTAGCCCTAGCATTGGAAGGGTTAACCTTTTCACATCTGGAGCATTAAAATAGCAAAACATGTATGTAAATATCTTAATTCCAAAGTGATATCTATAATAGATATATTTGACTGAAAGTTGTTGTTTGTGATGGGCAAAACATTCCCTTTCAAATATCTTTCAAACATTACTCAATATGATGAGTAATGTTCAAAGTTTACAGACCATGTGTTCACACCAGATGCAATAGGTTAACCCTGCTGTTGGTGGCTAATTTTGCTTATACTAAATGATGCAAAAACCCTGAAAAATCACTGAAACCCTGGCATATAGGTACTCATCTGAGAGTACTCAGTGAGAGCTTTCCAATGAATACCAATATGACAGGGTTTAGATGGTTTGCAAAATCTTTGTGTCCTCGCGCTATGGACAAAAGTAGTCTTGCATTAGAAGGGTCCCTAACTAGATAAATTGTGGCTGCCATTCATATTGCAGCATAGTCTAGCCCAAGCCTTCTATAATAGAAATATTTGACTGAAAGTTGTTGTTTGTGATGGGTAAAACATTCCCTTCCAAATATCTTTCAAATATCACTCAACATGATGAGTAATGTTCAAAGTTTACAGACCATGTGTGCACACAGACAGCAATAGGTTAACCCTTAATGCTGCTGGTAACTAATTTGGCCAAAACAAAATGATGCAAAAACCTGAAAAATGACTGAAATCCTGGCATATGGTACTCATTTGAGAGTACTCTGGGAGAGTTATCTAATGAATACCAAAATGGCACGGTTTAGATTTAAAATCTTTGCATCTTTCTGATTTGGGCGAAAGTTAAGCCTCAGCATCAATTGGAGGGATGAACCATGCACACATCCAATGATAAGAAAGAGGCGATGGGCCGTGAGCCTGTGACTGTTGTGGTACCTATAGACAACATGGTGTAGGTGTATGTGTGGGTGGGTGTGTGTCCTGTGTGAGGTTTATCAAATCTTCTGTGTTGGCACTCCCACCCACACGTAACATAGCAATAGAGCAGGGCTGGCAGGGAGATGATGTGGTTTTGTGGAACACACCCACCTCCCCTCCTTTTCCTTTCATTACTATTATTACCAACTATTATTTTCCTGACTAATTATATCCTTAGAAACCTGTTCAATGATCAATTTGCAGCAATATCAATCTTTTCAAGTGTAACAGAATCAAACAGTTTTAGAAATAATGAATTAACCCTTTCATACCTATACCACCCCAAAACACCCCATATGGTACTCTAATAAAATTCAGCACTCCCACTCACACATAGCCACAGAGCAGGCCTGGCCGCAGACAGGCTTCTAGGAAACACACCCACCTTTTCCTGACTAATCACTTTAATCGGTCCTCCTGGCAGGTGCGGCTGTGTGCGGTGACACAGCAGCACTGCAAATGTCCCTAGAAACCTCTTGGATCAATATGAAGCATATTTTTTGCGACTACACAAGATCAAACACTTTGAGAAATAATGATTTAACCCATTCATACCTGTGCCTTAGATGAATAAAAACAAGTGGATATGAAACCAGCCGATCAACCTTAACAACCAGGCTGCGGCGAAAAGCCCATAAGTTATGTTCTGCGCATATTGGCACGTAGCTTTATCTGTAATTGTAAACGATACGAGAGCCGAAGGAGAATTCAAGGGTGCCCGGCATCCACTAATTTCGAGCCCTGAATTCTACCCAGGCTTAGAAACCTGTTTGATCAATTTGCACCAATATCAATCTTTTCAGACTTAAGAAAATCAAACAGTTTGAGAAATAATGATTTCACTCATTCATACCTGTACCAGGGGCATTTCACAGTAATTGGTCCGCAGACCTCAAATTTTCAAAATGGATTTATGATATTCTTTCAACTTAGTTAAAAAAGAAAACATTCTACGGTTCATGAATCTATGATTATTTTTTTTCTGACTTAAGTATATTTGGAAATATCGCAATTTTAATCCAAAGTTCTGTATTCCACAGGGTGCGAACGGGACATTTGAATAATTGAGATATTTCAACTATATTTCTATATTTTTACTAATTACTTTAACAGACATGATAATTTATGGCTATGTAATCAAGTGATTATGATAAAATAGCAGAAATATTTCAAAAGCATA
This sequence comes from Maea johnstoni, assembly GCA_963942565.1. Lineage (NCBI taxonomy): Eukaryota > Metazoa > Annelida > Polychaeta > Spionida > Magelonidae > Maea > Maea johnstoni. The sequence goes on along the minus strand of OZ012691.1, from coordinate 7,863,353 downwards.
CTTAAATGGCCTGTCCCAGATGCAGATGTCCCGTTCGCACCCTTTCAACTTCCAAAAGTTTTGATATTTTCAAAACTAGGCATGTCATTAAAAAATCAATAAGGAATTTCCTCCTATCCACTATATACTACATTATGAGTTATCAGAAATGTGTATTAACTCCACGTGTAGCAGTAAATTACAACTTTTAAAAAGGGTGCGAACGGGACAGTATGGTTGCGAACGGGACACTTAGGGTGATATTTCCATACTTGAACTCCCTCTCTTCATATAGAAGATCACTGTACATTTGAATAAAGTTAACTGAGTATATAAGCTGGAAATGGAATCAATATTTCTGCAAATATCATTAGTTTTACTAGACTTAGGGTCTCATACCTATTTGGGAGCCTGGGAGGTACTGAACTCCTGCATCGAAAGGTTGATTTGGTATTCACCATTTCACCTCTGTGTATGGATACCATGGATACTTAGAGTGATATTAGCTGCTATTGACAAATAGTAGCTTTTTAATTATGGTTTATATGCTTGTATTAGCTTCTTATTTGATTGAAAGGGGTGATTGTATGTACCTAAATGATGTAATATCATCTGGATTTTATATACTAGAAAGTCACATCGAAATTAGATGAAACTTCATAAAATACTTATGTGCTGAGAAATAACCCCTTATATGTATGATGAATTCTGGTAATCAGATGATAGCCTTTACATGTGTATAATAGTTAATTCATGTATTTTTGAAAATGTATAATAGCCTTCACTTTTGAGTGCATTATCAAGGATGCTTCGAGTTGAAATTCTGCTCCGTACCTTCAGCTGGTACCTTCCGTAACAGAAAATTAAAATTCTCCCTTGTAGCAGCATAAATTCATACTTATAAGTTTTTTTTTGCTGCTAAGCTTGGTATAATATCCTAATATGATGGTTTTGGGTATTTTCCTAATGATTTCTTGATAAAAAGACTTGTTTTTCTTCATGGGACAAAAGTGTCCCGTTCGCATCCGTCCCGTTCGCAACCGACTTCACATGATAAATATCAAAATTTCTCTTTCATAAAGCACGTTTCTGGAAAACAAAGGTAATCATGGTGTGCACAAGTATTTAGGTGATCTAGTCATGCTACTTACATACAGATGTAGAGCTGGTAACAAAGCAGAAATTTTGAAAGAAGCTAATTATTCAAAATGTCACGTCATAAGATTTGAAATTTCTTCCTTCTATCAGCATAAATATATGCTTAAAAGGTTTTTTTCTGGTGCTAAGCTAGGTATAATATCCAAATCTGATGGTTTTAGGTATTTCCCTAATGATTTCTTGATAAAAAGACTTGTTTTTCTTCATGGGACAGAAGTGTCCCGTTCGCACCCGTCCCGTTCGCAACCGACTTCACATGATAAATATCAAAAAATTTCTTTCATAAAGCATGTTTCTGGAAAACAAAGGTAATGATGGTGTGCACAAGTATTTTGGTGATCTAGTCATGCTACTTATACAGATGTAGAGTTGGTAACGAAGCAGAAATTTAGAAAGTAGCAAATTATTCAAAATGGCACATCATAAAATTTGAAATTTCTTCCTTCTATCAGCATGAATACATGCTTTAAAGGGTATTTCTGCTGCTTAGGTTGGTATAATATCCAAATATGATGGTTTTAGGTATTTTCCTAATTATTTCTTGGTAAAAAGACTAGTTTTTCTTCATGCGACAAAAGTGTCCCGTTCGCACCCGTCCCGTTCGCAACCGACTTCACATGATTAACATCAAAATTTCTCTTTCATAAAGAATGTTTCTAGAAAACAAAGATAATCATGGGGTGCACAAGTATTTTGGTGATCTAGTCATGCTACTAATACAGGTGTAGTGTCTGTAACAGAGCAGAGATTCTTAAGTTAGCAAATTATTTAAAATCTCATGTCGCAGAGGTGTCCCGTTCGCACCCTGTCTTTTTTTAAACATATTACTCTTTATTTTGAGAACGGATTTTAAAAATCGAAGTAGGTATAGAAAGCAATAGGTGGAATGGTTCATATGGACTGAAAATGAATGATTTCAAATCAGTTGTTAAAAAATTATCCAGTGTTTTCTTCTGCAAATTGTCCCGTTCGCACCCTGCGGCTTACCGTGAAATGCCCCACCACCCAAAACTGACTAATTCATACAATTCATAATTGCTTGTGAACAATGCTTTAACATATTCATTCCTCTAGTGCCCAAATGCATCCTGAAATATTTGATGATGCCCCTCTGACAATAGCATATTTCAAAGAGGATTTTGAAGGAGAAACACTTATTAAATCTCGACATCCAACTTTCCTTCAAACACTTTAAGAACCAATTTGTTATTTATGAATTATTTTCAAATTACCACAGATCCAGCCAATACTTTTTAATAGGAACCACATACCTGAATAAGCTAAAGGTGTTTAGAATATCATCTGCATTTGGTCCAGGACATTTAGCTTGGGGGTCATTTTGTCTCATTACACCGGCTATGCTGCATGTTTATTGAAAAAGTACTCAACTGATACTCACAAAGAAGATCACCAAACAAGAAATACTCAAGGCTCCTGAACAATGCTTTAAAAGGGCACAACAAGGGAACAATTGCAACTCTGTATATCAATAGATAATTGTGCAGCATAGCCGTGATACTCGGCGATCAGGAAAATAAACCTAAAAGGCCTGTTTCCTTTTTTTAGGCTTAAAATTTAAAAAAAGAACAATGGCACAAAGATTTCTGAAAATCATCTAAACCCTGTCATGTTGGTATTCATTGGATGGTCCATGCTTAGTACTATCAGATGAGTACCCATGTGCTTGGGTTTCAGTCATATTTAAGCTTTATTGCATCATTTCTCGTTGGCCAAATTAGCCACAAGGGTTAATGAAGATTTCTTGCTCAAATATTTTCTTACTTTGGTTGGATATCTTTCACCAGAGTAGGGAGGCCAATTTTGGATGCAGTAAGAATGAATGGGTTAATGCATTGTGATTGGCTATCAAACAGCCGCAGGAAAAAGTGTAGATTTCATCCGCAGTTGACATACCAATGGTTGTTTGTTTGTGTATATTCAAGGTCATCAAACTCCAAAGCTTTATTTGTGCTCCAACCAGGCAAAGAGGGAAATTTTGAATTTCTTTTTTTGGTCACTTTTTATGCCATATTACAGTTGTGAATAGCCACTGCTGGTACCTTCTACTACTGCTCATCCCCTGTTTGCTGTTGCCAGTGACTTGGGGTCAGGCGGTGGTTTTCGCCAGGTACTCTGGTTTTCTATAGCACTTACAACTGGCTAGTCACAAATAAGCCTCAATTTGGCAGAAAAAGTGACGAGAATCAAAATTCCAAATTTCAAATTCCTAGTTTTGAAAAAGAATTGTTCTCTTTCTAGTATGTCATGATTTCGGTCTAACTTTATTTCTAAGTACCTCCTTTTTGTCTTTCAGAAATATGCTTTTTTCAAAGTGCGGCCTGGCTTATCTCCTGAAGTGGAACTTGCCGAAACCAACTTTATTCACGGCTACGTCAATTTCATGTCCAAGGCCACCTACTGGTGGATTAACACACTACTCCTCACTGGATACAAACGAGTCCTGACCTTACAAGATCTTGGTAAATTGCCAAAGGTAAGCAAGTTGCAATACTTTGAAGCACAATTTTTGAAATCCCATACAAGGGCTAATGTTTGTTTATATCGGTGTATGCATATATGAATTAGAGATGATCAGCCTTCTTGAAATGAATTTGTCACCTCTCATGAGGCGACCCTTAATTGATTTGTAGTTTCCCGGATCTTTCCCGGACAATTTTTGCAGAGTCGGTAGGGAGGTAAATAAAAATAAAATAAAAATCCTATTTTTAAATTTTTTTTCTGAACCCAAGCATTAATGAGTCGGGAAATGAAATAAGGCTATTAGGTCAAGTTAGATAACTAAAACATTCTTTTCAGTTTCAAAGTTTTAAGTGTGAGGTTTTCATTTTTATTTTATTTAGAAGGCATTCTACTATCAAAGTATACATTTGTGTATATATATATATATATATATATATATATATATATATATATATATATATATATATATATATATATATATATATATATATATATATATAAATATATATGTATATATATATATATATATATATATTATTATATATATATATATTGACAACAACAAATCGGTTGCGGCGAGGTTTCTAACTGTTTTTTATTTCTCATCGGATACTTTTAAGTTGGGTCGGTCGTCTATAATAAAATAAAAAATAATACTGATTTTTTTTCTTCAGTCGGGTGGTTTTCTTTTCGGTCGGAGGATCCGGGAAACTACAATTCAATTACGGGTCGCCTGAATGCATTTATGCTTGCACATCAGCTCAGGTGCAGATATCGGATATATGTGAAGGAGGATTCATTCAGTATGAAAGGGGTTCATTCATTTATTTTAACAGTGACATAGTTCTACCTTGTTGCTTTTAAACCCAAAAATATATCACAATATTCACTAAGAAAATCAACTTTTTGATTGAAAAGGGGGGCTAGTTGAGCCCCTCGAATCCCCCACTGTATCTGCAACTACAGCTCTAGGTAAGTGTTGTTACACACACAAATATATGTATGTGTGGTTTAAAGGGATTTCACCCCCTTTTCTCATCATTTGGCCATAATTCCTATCTGTCTACTTGCTAGACAGATAACTGCACAAATGTTGGTTATAAAATAAGAAGATTTTGTGCCACACATATGACTGAAACTTGGTTGTTCTGTGGTACAAGTGTGTCTAGTTATTGGGTATTCCCAACACTGAAGCCTTGTAAGCTCGGAGCCTGACATATCCCCTTAGAGTGCTTTCTGTTGCCTGATCAAAGCAGGCTTATGGCATAGTGTGAATCTTATCACTTCACAACTAGGTTAGTTAGATACCACTCAACCTAGACTAGTCTAGGCTCCTAGTCCCTGAAAAGTTATCCTTCCCTTCGGAGTTGACCAACTAGTGTGGTCTAGTACCAGAAGTGGCAGATAGGTGGCACACCACGGTCTTGATATCTCTTGTGTTTTCAGGTTTCGTACTCAAACTGAGTCCTCTATTCACCTACTGAAATAAATTCAAATTAATTTGATTACTGGGGCCCAGGTTCTTAGCCAGGATTTAGAAACTGGGTGCCTAAAATTGGTAATTGAAAAACATTTGGGCGTCCATTCTTTGAGGGGTACCACAATACATTCAGATTTCAACCATAAACATGCATGAATTTATCAGAATAAGGCTTGATATCCTTATACAATGTCATAGGAATAATATGGAGATGAAAAAATTTGATTATATGCTTGAGATTGACATTTTGAGAAATTCTTCATCAAATATTTTGAGTTTCCTGAGTGAGGGGTGATTTTGAAGGGTATGGGTGTCCAAAAAGACACCCAGATGCCCTGCTGGCTAAGACCATGTATGGCAGCCTAGAAATATAAGTTACACTCGAACTAGCTAAACTACTAGCCCTCTCTGTGCTTCACTGTTCCATGTGTAAATTAGCCATAGGCTGCTATCTGGTTATTTAGTTCCATACTAGTGTCACATTAAGTGCTGAGTAAGGGGATGTTAACCTTATTTATTGTCTATTGTCATGGATCCTGAAAAACATTTCTACAAATCGGAAGAAATAATGAACATGTGAGACTGGATAATTTTTTTCTTTTTTCATATATATTTATTTATTTATCTATTTATTTATTTATTTGTTTATTTATTTATTTATTTATTTATTCATTAATTCATTCATTCATTCATTCATTCATTCATTCATCAAATCAATCAAGTCAATGAATCAAATTGATCTACCGCCTTGTATTGGCCTTTTATTGCTTTTCCAATTAGGAACAGTTACCAATATTAAATCTACTGATATTTCATGCTTACAGTGCCAATCACAGTCTTCCGCCTAAATGATTGTATTGATTTTTAATTTCTATAATGATTTTCCAGAGTGAAGGAGCCAAAACCAACTTCAAAACCCTCAATGACGTCTTTGAAGCAGAAAAGGTAAGAAAAATCACTAATTACCTCTCATTGATTAATATGAATTATTATTGAATATCATTCTTACTATCGCATTGCTCATTAGCAATTAATTACCTGAAATTCAAAAGATTTCTTTAGCTCCTGTTTAGTTTCCCAAACACACAATGGCAGTGTAAAGATGTATTGTGAGACTTTCTAAATACTGTATACCGTGTTAATATTGCGCATATAAAATATTGCGCCCAGCAGATAACTGTCTTTGATGCGCAGTTTAATCATTGCGCATTGATAACCTCCAGATCAAGTTGTGTGAGGGAGCCAATGATATGCAACCTACCTGGCTTTTGAGTAGGGTGGTGTTGCTATATTCAAGCCGGCCAGCCCCTTAGGGATGCCATAATACTGCAATTATTATAGGCAAGTGCAATCATTATTTCGTCACCAGCCACGAACGGTCTTATCTTGGTTGCAATCAGTAACCCTTATTAGTGGTTACTGGCATGTTTGATCACACTCGGGTGCGCGAGTTGTCTTCATCGTAATTGAACTCAGTACCAGCAGAGGCCGCAAAGGGTCTTCATGTTGAATGACAAGCTATCATATCAGTGTGTTGAACGATTCAATAATAGGGATCCAATATCCAAATAACAGTGCGCAGTCTAATAAATGCGGACTCCATGGGTGCGCAAAGTACGCATTAATTAAACTGCCGCAATATTAACACGGTATACAGTATGCCATTTGTAAGCAAATGATTCATATGTTTCCCCTCAATGGTAGCTAGGACATGATTTGGATGGGATCTTGCATTTACTTAATGAATGAACAGATTATGTTTATGATTGTCATGTAGTTTTCCTTCAAAGATATGCCAATCTTAAACCATAATCTTAACACTCAGGTAGAGTATTCTTACAATTGATTTTGTGAATGGCTGGGTTGTTTTTATATCATCATGATTTCTTGTAATTCATTACAGTTTTTTACAGGAACTGCTACATTACTTAACTGAATTTGAATTCAATTTTTCAATGATTTATTTTTCAGAGAAAAGCTGCAGCAGCGGATCGCAAGCCTTCATTATGGAAGTGTTATTTCCGTGCCTTCTGGCCTGTTCTAGCTCTGGCCGCCCTATTCAAGTTCCTTGGAGATCTACTGGCATTTGTCGGCCCAGCATGTATAAGTGGAATCATACAATATGTCGCAGCCCAAACCCGACCTTTGACCTTGAATCTCAACCATACATCACCAAGCACTTCTAACACCACAGCGGTAAGGGATAGTCAATTATCACCATCCATTAACCCTTCCAATGCTAAGGCTACTTTCGCCCAATGCACAAGGATGCAAAGATTTTTGATAACCATCTTAACCCTGTCATGTTGGTATTCATTGGGTAGCTCTCACTGAGTACTCTCAGATGAGTACCCATGTGCCAGGGTTTCAGTCATTTTTCAGCTATTTTGCATCATTTCGTATTTGCATAATTAGCCACGACCAGCAGAAGGGTTAAATAAGGTGTTCTCTGTATGAAAATCCAGTAGCACAGGCAATCGGCACCAGAGTACAATCTTATTTGGTGGCCGACGTACATTAAAAAGTGTTTACAGTTCCATTAATATGTGTCTTAATATCACTGCTAAAGATCAGTATCAATCAATTCACAAATTTTTTTTAATGGAGTTCACATTTTCATTAAATCTGTATCAAAAAATATTAAAGGAAGAAAATATATGATATGCTTTACTGGACATATTCCTGGAAAGATTGCTGAGTGCTAAATGATTTGACCTTTGACCTGTCACATATGTTACGAAGCCTCTGTTGCACATTAGTGTGACAATGTGACAGTTGGACACCCCTGTAAAATAACAGTATTTGACAAAGTTTTCTGACCTATAACCAATTCATCTTTAAAGCTCTTATTCAGAAATATCTTCTTTATCTCTCTGATACTTATGGAAACAACTTTAGGGTTAAGAATGAATTTACGAAATATTAAGAGAAATGTTGTTTGTTAGCTGCTGAGACCATGCATGGGTTGAAATGCAATGAAATATCATGTTAAAATAAAATATCATTATTTTTATAGCTTAAAATGATGCAAAAATGTGATTTTTTGACATAAGCATCAACACTAATTTTTCAATATAGAATCATACAATATACCTATAGTAACACAATGTACTGTATAACTGGTTAATTTGGCGTGTACTTAAGTTGGCGTTTTTTTCAAAAAAGTATTTTCCCTGTATTTATTTTGGCGTCTGGAGCAGTCAGAACAACGCCATCTTTATGGAGACATTTTTATGCGATCTTTAATTTGGCGTTGATAGACATTCGCCAAAAAACGCCAAATTAAAAACCACGCCAAATTAACCAGTTATACAGTACCTATTGTTCAAGCATATGAAGTTTGCAATAGCATCCCAATTCTGTAGGTTCAGAAGATATAAAACCAATCTGAATGAAATTTTCCTTTTATGTGGTATTTCCTACTCCATCTATATACTGCAGAACAGGAAACTAATCTGGGGTTCAAATATACCGAATTTGGCCAAAAATGACATTTCCAAATATGATTTTACCAAACAGATTTATTACACGCTAACATAGATGGTGGGGGGGGGGGGGGGGGGGGAAGATTTAAATCCAAATTCAACAATACCAAGATGTTCTAGTTCGGTTAATCTGGATTAATTACATTCTCGGAATCATTTCTTATTCTACAGTATATAGCAAGTTGTAGATGAATTGAACAATTTCTTTTTCAGCCCCCTACTTATTACATCAGTCTGGTGGACTTCTTCTCCAATGGCTATATTTTGGCAGTCATGCTTTTCGTTGCTGTGGTCTTGGAAAATACCTTCCTACAAAATCATCATTATCTCGTCATCCGGCAAGGTATTCGACTGCGAGCAGCCATACAGGTAAGAATTTACTCTATTCATGCCATTATCACAATACTGTATACTGTTTTAATTTGGAGTGCTTAAAACTTTGCTTTAGAGCCCTGCTGGAGGGTATTTGTGCTACGTAAAACATGCGCAGTCAAGCAGAGATACAAGAGAGATACAAAGCAGGATATTTATTTGAAGTATGTTATTTTGGCACTATCATGGGAAGTGTGGAAATAGCGAAAATTAAATGCCTATGAAAAATACCAGTTATACATTCTTGTCTGATTTGTGTCTAAAGAATGGCTTAAAGGGCAAATGCACCATCAGTAAGATTTAGGTTCAAAATGATCCTATGCATGTCACCTTTCAAATAATACCTCCCCCGAACCTGTCCTCTTCAGCACTACTCAGTTATAGCTTACAAAAGTTCAGCAAGTAACAGTCCTGAGGCAGCCATAGAGGGCCTCCATGCATCCCAAGATGCACTCTGTTTTTTGACCTCTTCTAAGCACCAGCCTGTGTCACCAGTGCTTAAGAGATAGCAGTAGCAGGGAGGCCTGGCTTTCCCTTTCTTGCTAATTTTTATTCCTGGCTCATCCCTGATCACAATTTTTGGAAGCAAATAAAACTTCAAGAAGTAAAACTTACGTAGTAAGGCAGAATTGAGCGATTCAGGAATTTAGAGGAATGGAAATATCTTTTATTTTTATTAGAATGCCATAACTGTAGTTCTAATCAAGGATACATTCAACGATGTTTGCACATAGACTGTCATTCTATTCTTCTTTATGATTATATCTTCTATTCAAAATGCCTCAGTGTTCATCTACTAGAATGCTATTCCTGGTAGGACTGTCATTGACATCCATTTTTTTTCGATTCGATCATTGACATTTTATTTTTCGATTCCGATTATTTCGATTCCATTTTGAAGAACTGCACTTATAGAATATTTTCACATGTTCCACACTTTATTTGTGGCTAGGATCCTAAGATTCTCACAATGCAAAGACAATGAAGGTTTTCTCAACACTTTTTGATTGAATACTTGAGTTTCTCTTCAAAATTCGAAAGTAGCGTTGGCTAAAAATGGCAGAAAATGGCAAAAAATGGCTGAAAATATGTGTTTCGATTAATTGACATAACAATTGACATAATAATTTTTTGGATTAATTGGAAAAATTATTTCGATCGATCGATACTTGTCATATCAATGACAGTCCTAATTCCTGGACCATTGTATTTGGAGCAAGCCATAAGGAAGACCAGGTCATCAACCACCTCTCCAACAATGCTTTCAATCGCATGGAAGTACAGTACACACTTATGTCCTGACTGTTTTGCGTTGTTGTGTTTCAGAGTATGGTCTACACGAAGTCTCTCAAGCTCTCGAGCTGGACCATGAGTAGTGGGAACATGACGCAAGGCCAGATCGTCAACCACCTCTCCACCGACGCATTCAATCTCATGCTTCTCGTCTACGTCATCAACTATGTATGGGCCATGCCCCTACAGGTAGGTCCTTTCTATTATATAACCCATTCACACTCAGAGATCCACTAGAAATTATTGTCTGCTACTCTGATACTTTTCAAAATAACTTGGGAATAAAGCAAAATTTCACAAAACATTTGAAGGAGAGTTGTTGGTTGACTTCTCTTTTACATCTCTCCTTCAATTATTTTGCAAAAAATGCTTTTGTTAGAAAAATATTTCCAAAATTGTCAGGCCTGTTTTGGCCTCTCTGAGTGTTAATGGGATAAATATGACATCCCAGTGGGGGTAAGATGAGGGAATGAATCCCCGAGGGAGAATAGTTTTCTCAGTTAGCTAATCATGGCTTACGTTCCTTATATGCTGTATTAATAACGCATGGGTCATATCTCATTGAAAAAACTTCTCTGTTGATATTTAGTTTATATTTGCCCGATATTTCACTACAGTAGTTTTGGGAAGAGTCTATACTGTAACTCACTTAAATATGACGTGAACATTATATAGCGCAATTACGGTTCTGCCGTGGATAGCGTGATCTAAGTATAGCGGTGAACGGGAACAGCAGCAGCAAGTTCATTTAAGAATTTAATAAAGACGGTTATTTTACAATAGCGCATATGGGCAGAGCGCTATTATCGCTATCTTATTGTTCCCGCTATACTTAAGTTATTTACAGTATATTGAATCAGCCATAATATTTTTTCTTTGTCTTGGTTTCTGCCTTTTTTATTTGTTCGTCACTTCACTCCTTGAGCTTTTGGGAGGGGTGGGGGAGTTCATTTGTAGGAAGAGCCAATATTTTATCCTTTTGGTTTTTCAATGGTTTGATATTTCACTCCAGTGGCTGAGGGGGAGTTAATATAATCATCACTCCACTTCCTGTTTTCACCTGCATGATAATTTTTCTCAGAAGTGTGGGTTGAGCTTCTCACTGGAACAAACCGTCATTTTTGTTGTGGAATTTTTTTCAGATTATCATTTGTATTATATGTAATTTTCCACCAGAATTATGGGGTTTATTATTTGGAACTGTCATGATTTCTGCTTGGTTCTTTTTTCAGGTTATCACGTACTTATAATTCTTCACCTGGATTGTGTTGTGAGTTTATTAGATGGAACATCCATAATTTTTGCTTGGTTCTTTTTTTCAGGTTATCACTTATAGGTAACTTTTCACCAGGATTGTTTGATGACTTTATTTATTGGATCAGCCATGATTTTTGATTGTTTCTCTTTTCAGGTTATCATTTATTTGTAATTTTCCACCCACCAGGATTATGGTGCTTATTATTTGGAATGGTCATGATTTTTGCTAGGTTCTTTTTTCTGGTTTTCATTTTTATGTAATTTTTCACCATTAGTTAGAACAGCCATGAATTTTGCTTTCTTCTTTCAGGTTATCATATGTATGATATTTCTCTATAAGCAGCTGGGAGTGAGCTCGCTTGTCGGCTCATCCATAATCATCATCCTATGTCCCGTACAGTATAAACTAGCCAGCTTCCTGGCCAACATACAGAAAAAGACCCTGGTGAGATTTTATACCTGATCACAATTAATCAGAATCACCCCACCCTTTTCGAATTTGATATGGTAATAAGGTACTATTTACTAGTGTTGGGACGATCATCGATTATAATCGATAATCAATCGTTTATCTCTCTGATTCTGATTAATCGATTACAATACTGGCAATCGATAATAATCGGAAAAGGTGACACCTAGTGTCAAAATATAGAACTAAATGACAGACATGTTGTCAGCTTTCTTGCTATGAAACTAAGCCCCCAAAACACTTCAAAACGAAGTTAAGGTAGGTGCTAATAGCAAGTAACTGTCATAGACTATCACTTATTATTAGGCTCTAGACCTCTAGTACCCAATTACTGCAAAAGTGCGATGAACTGATTATGATCGATAATCGATTGGTTGGCTGTAACTGATTATCGATCATGAAATTGCAACCGATTCCCAACCCTACTATTTACCATGTTAATTCTGCACATATGAAATAATGCCCTTGGTATAATGCATTTCTGTATCAAGTATTTTCTTAACTAAGCAGTTACCTGCACGCTTTCATTAAAATTGTCAGGCTGTCTTTATGCGCTCTGAGCATTAATGGGTTAAGTTAAGACATATTGAGGGGAAAGTTAGATATTTATGTAATCTTGAAATGAGATCAATTCTTGCTTTATGTCAAGTATATTTTACTGCAATGAAGGATTTGAGAATATTTTCTGTCTTGGTGTTTCAGGAAACTTCCGATAAGCGGCTTAAGCACACAAATGAACTTCTGAATGGAATCAAACTTCTCAAGCTCTATGCGTGGGAGAAGATCTTCTGCGCAGGAGTTGAGGATATCAGGAAGAAAGAAATACGACTCCTGCTGAAATCATCACTTTTCTATGCATTAACATGTAAGTCCAATAATAATAATAATAATAATAATAATAATCTTTATTTCACGAGGGTAACACAGTCAAATACAAGATTTGATTTTCGCTGTGGCCCTCAGATTTAAGGATTATACATTCAATTCTTCAGGCCACAGATTTGAAAATTGTTCATCAAGGTATAGTTTCTTGAATGATGAGAGAGATGGTGCCATTTTCATATTTAAAGATAAGGAATTCCATATTACTATGCCTTGGTAAGTGAATGAGTGTTTAAGATATATAGCTTTAGTTTGGAGTGCTAAAAATTGCGCTTAACAGCTTTGCTGTAGGGTATTTGTGCTACTTTAAATTTGCCCATTCAAGCACTCACACTATATTTATTACTATATAGATATTTATTTGAAGGATGTTATTTTGTTGTATCATGGGGAGTCTAAAATTAAATGCCTATGAAAAAATACCAGTTATGCAGTATCATTAAAGAAAAAGGTACTTCTACTCTTCTACAGTGTTAAGGAAGTAAACATAAGTTTAATTGCAAATACAAAGAGAATGAAGAAAGTTGCCAACACTGCTGCTCAATCTGTTTGTGAATGGCAACTTTTGATGCTATGGAATGCCAAAGCAGGACATGTATGGCAGAAGTTCAATATCCATTTTTAGAAAATACATGGTTGAAACTAAATATACATGGCAAAAGTTTGATATGCATGTGAGAAATCAAATTCATATGTCAGCATTTTGAATTATGCATGATTGAAACTCAATATACATGTCAAACGTTCAATATACACAGGAGAATTCAAATTCATATGTCAGCATTTTGGAAAATACATGATATGAACAGACTGGGGTTTACAGCTCCCTAGCCAGCCACCGGGAAAATTTCTTGTTTGGCTCCCTGCTAGGACTGTCATTGATATGACAAGTATCGATCGCTCGAAATAATTTTTCCAATGAATCGAAAAAAATATTATGTCAATCATTATGTCAATTTATCAAAATACATTTTTTCAAACTTTTACACCATTTTTTGCCATTTTTAGCCAACACTAATAAGAATTTTGAAGAGAAACTCAAGTATTCAATCAAAAAGTGTTGAGAAAACCTTCATTGTGTTTACATTGTGAGAATCTTACGGTCCTGGCCACAAAAATAGTGTGGAACATGTGAAAATATTCTATCAGTGCAGTTCTTCAAAATCGAATCGAAATAATCGGAATCGAAAAATAAAATGTCAATGATCGAATCGAAAAAAAATGGATGTCAATGACAGTCCTACTCCCTGCCCCAGTCTTCAATATTTTGGAAAATACATGGTTGAAACTAAATATACATGGCAAAAGTTCAATATACATTGGAGAAATCAAATTCATACGTCAATATTTTGGAAAATACATGGTTGAAACTAAATATACATGGCAAAAGTTCAATATACATTGGAGAAATCAAATTCATACGTCAATATTTTGGGAAATACATGGTTGAAACTAAATATACATGGCAAAAGTTCAATATACATTGGAGAAATCAAATTCATACGTCAATATTTTGGGAAATACATGGTTGAAACTAAATATACATGGCAAAAGTTCAATATACATTGGAGAAATCAAATTCATACGTCAATATTTTGGGAAATACATGGTTGAAACTAAATATACATGGCAAAAGTTCAATATACATTGGAGAAATCAAATTCATACGTCAGCATTTTGGGAAATACATGGTTGAACTTAAATGTACATGCTATCCCATATGATGCCATATGAAGTTTATGGTACTAAGAAATTGCCCTGATACAAATAACAATGGTCGTTTTGCCATTTTTGGATACAGTGAATGCAGTTGATGGGTCACATGCAAATGATTGGATAAAAATCAACATTATTCATCATTTGAATAAATTTATGAATTTAGACCTAAAGGAGAAATATTTTTTGTTCTATGATAATACTTACTTATGCTTATCTTGATTTTGTTTTTGCAGTATTTATCACAGAGGGCACTCCTATTATAGTCACCTTAGTGGTAAGTGCTTTAACACCTGGTACTGTATACTGCTTTAATTTGGAGTGCTAAAAATTTCGCTTTACAGCCCTACTAGAGGGTATTTGTGCTACTTAAAATTTGCATATTCATGCACTCAAACTTAACCATATATAAGAAGGATATTTATTTGAAGGATGTTATTTTGGCGCTATCAGGGGGAGGGCGAAAATAGCAAAGATTAATTGCATGTAAAAAAAATACCAGTTATGCAGTATATATTCTTCTTGGCTTTGCATATTCATACCTGTAGCAGCCAAAACTGTTCTGACTATTTTGGAAGGAGAATGTTAATCAACACCCATCTCACAACTCAATGACAGATGACGCCTTTCTACAAGATTTGTAGGTCACTAATTTCCCCAAACCATGTAAGAGTAGCTTTAAGTACAGTGTTCTCCTCCAAAGCAAAAGTTAGTAGTTGGATTCACTCTTCAAATAATTTGGAACATTGCTCTATTTGATGATTTATATTAAAAGTTGTCAGGCCATATGTGTACTTCCAATATAACTTGGTTAACAGGATAGAAAAGAAATAGAGTTTTTTTAAATATATCTTTTGCCTCTTATACACTGTGTCATAACACATTGTCATTCCTATATTTCTTAGCTTTTAGCATTCCAGTGATGTTTTTATTTGTGGACAAAGACTGTCATTGAACACATTCATGCCTGTAGCATCCAATACCGCCTGACAATTTTGGTGATATCTATCTAACAGAAGCAATATTTAGAAAAATATTTGAAGGTGAATTCTTCATGAGAACTCTATCTACAACTCTCCTTCAAATATTTTGCAAATTTATGCTTCATTCCAAAATTATTATCAAACGTGTGACAGGTCCAAACAGGTACTACCGTAAATTCTCGGAAATCTCGGCCGCCCTAGGAATCTCGGCCACTATAATTAATGTACAAAATAATTAATGGGGAATCTCGCCCACCCCCGATCCATCCAAGGACACATTTCACCAAAAGTCGGCCACCAAGTAAATTTCATTGATATAAGAAAAAACATTTAGATTTCCAAAGTTTGCGATTGATTTTAGATTATTAATGATCGTTTCTAGTGCCCATATCCGACAAAAGAGAGAAGTATCTTGTAGTAGTTGGACGTCACATGTGACGTCCAACGACTACTAGACCTTGTAGACAAAAGACGATCGGTGCGAAACCGGAAGTAGGTATCGTATCTCTGCGTGTAGAGTGGAATACAGCTTGGGTGGCGCCATTTCGAAATAAGACACCTTGTCAACAACTTGAACAAGTATAATTCAATGCGTAGTTGACGTGCGGCAGCAAGAATAAATATGTAAACAACATAAAAGGGAGGCAAGTTACTTTACTTATTTTGTTGTTCTGTTGTCTTTCAGACGTTTGCGCTGTACCGTTGTTTTGTTGTCTTTCATACATTTGCGCTGTACCCTTATTTATTGTTCTGTTATTTTTCAGACGTTTGCGCTGTACCCGTATCTTCAGAATGAGCCTCTAACGGCGGAAAAGGCGTTCTCCTCTCTGGCTCTCTTCAACATTCTCTCCATCCCTTTATTCATCTTTCCTCTCACCGTCAAAATCATAGTCAACGCGGGAGTCAGCACGAAACGGCTTCTGGAGTTCTTCCTCGCACCTGAAGTGGAAGGGGTGGGTCTACCTGCACCCCTCGTACCCGAACAGGTAAGCTAGGCTCTACAGGGTGGAGAAAATATACATATGGAGGGGAATACTGTAGAATGGCTAATTTTTCTGTGTTACAATTTTCCCTATTTTTTTCATTTTTGGGTGTTTCCGTTTCTAATATTTCTAAAGAGAGGACTTAGGTTCCTATTCTAATTTTCCCGTTTTATGTAGATTTTAAATTTTAGTATACCTAGGAGTAAATATCAATGGGTAAGGACAAGGGTTTTCCTGTGTTTATCAAGTCCTGGCATGTATTGTTGTTTACTGTGTTGTTTATTCCAGTTTGAAAGCATTCGGGAAAAAAAACGGAAAATAAAACTCACAGAAAAATTAGCCATTTTTCAGTAGAGTGTGTCTTGTATTTGTTAGCTTCAATTTGTTTGCATATCACATGATTAAATTATACTTTTAACTTGGTTTTTGTAAATTTGTAAATCATGCAAAAGTAGCAGAGGTGTCCAAATATTTTAGTCCCGGAGTACAGTCAATAAGTCATGGAGCACGGCAATTTTTGGTGTCCGTTGTTCGATACTATGAATATTGTCACCTGGTGGCACTACTGTATTAGCATTACTAAATGGAGTTCATTGGTTTTTTAATACAATTTGTATCAAAAATAATTCAAGTGATATGTATGATAGACTCAATTGGTCATGTTTTGTGAAAAATTCCCAATTAAGTATTTAAGTATTATGCTTTAAGTATTTAGTTCGTCACACGTTTTGAAGGCCCTGTCGCATGCCGGTGCGACATTTATGCCACAATTGGAACCCCAGAAGAAGACTCTTATGAACGTGTTTGTTTGTGTTTGTTATATTTCTAGGATCCCGGTATCGAGATAAGGGTTGACTTTGACCAATCAGGTAACCACGTGATATCGTCCAGTCAGGAGATGAAGCGTATGCGTACCATCAGTGCTTGCTCCAATGTCTCTCTCGGGACAATCAGCGAGGACGGTCACGATGACAGAAAAACATGGAGGTAAAAAACTAGTTTGAAAAATTAGTAATTATGTTTATTTTATACAGTTATATGAAAATAAACGTAACATGGGTCATCCATAGTTCTTAAAAAAAAGTTTGAGAAATCGATGTTAGGCATCATATTTTGAAATAGAAAACTAAGTGATAAAGTTGAACTGAGAAAGAATGCACTGCTGTTGAGCCTCAGTCATGTGTTATCTCATCTGTTACTTCTGCCCATAGAGGTATTTTTTTTTTATAGAAATCAATGTTATATGTGTCATGTTTTAAAATAGATGCAATGTTATTGATATTAATTCAGATTGGTCGATAAAGACATAGAAAAAGTTATTAGGCGTCATGTTTTGATAAAATAAAATGTTATTGATATAAATTTCAAATTGATCAATGAATTCAACTTTCATTTGCCTGTAGAGTTAAAAGAATCTATATCAATTTTGAGAAAGCAATGGTAGTGGATGTTTTTTAATGACAACGTTGAATTGATATAAGTTTAAGTTGAGGATTTACTTCTACCCTTTCCAACTCCCTCTTCAAAAATGGCATATCCAGTGTTCAGGCTTTAAGTGAAATGGTGTTCAGATCAGTGTATTATTTACCAACTCCTTCATGGTTAAGAGTTTCTGTAAGAATTGTCTCCTGTATCTATGACACTTCTGACAATAATAGATTTCAAGAATCTTTTTGGAAGTTGTTGAAAGTATTCTTACGAACATTTCTCCTTCAAATGTTTCCTTAACTACGCTTTTATGTCTAAAGATTTCAGTGATAGCTTTCCAATGAATAACAGCTTGACAGGGTCAAGATGATTTCCATATTTTATTAGCTTTTTTTGGGCATTGGACAAAAGTAACTTCAGCAGCAGAAGGGTTAAACATGATCTGATGTGTTTTCCTTACATAACCTTTCCAGCCACCACGGCAGTCATTCGGATGGTTTGCAGAGCCACAGTCGCCAGAACAGTAGTGAACACGTCGGCAAGCATAGTCGTCCTGTCAGCGGTCTCTCTAGCGATGGAGAGGAACATTGCGACATCGCTAGGGAGGATACAGTTGCCGTGGAGATAGAGGATGGTCATTTTTCCTGGGAACCTGAGGGCCCTGTCTCATACCTACAGGGTGTTAATCTCAAGTTCATGGAAGGTATATATCAGTCTAATAATGCCTACATGCCCTTGCATGTATATTAACCATTCTTGCCTGTAACAGGGTCTTAGCTAGGATTTAGAAACTGGATGCCCAACATTAGCCATTGGAAAATAGTTGGGTGTTCTATTTTTCAAGGGAGACCATGATATACTCAGATTACAACCAAAAACATGCATTTACTTATTGAAAAAGACAAAATGTAATGAACAATTTTAAGTCTAATATTTGCCACCAAAATTTATAACTAAAAAGATAAAGAATAACAAGGAGACTAACAAATTATATATTTGATGGTTTTACCCTATTTCATTTTTTATCAAAGAATTAGTGACAATTATGATAAGTTGGTCAACCTCATAGGTACCTTTTTTTCATACTATACTTAATTATATTGTGTTTAAGTTATCATTCAATTGGACAGTAAATTTTTTTATCATATAAAAACCTCTTAACTTTTTTTCCAGGGAAGTTATCGATGATAGTTGGTGCAACTGGGAGCGGCAAGTCCTCTTTGTTATCTGCCATATTAGGCGAAATGTACACACTCAAGGGAGAGGTCAAATGGAACCAGTGAGTACTTAATTCCAATTAATGCTTACCGTAAATTCTCAGTAATTTGGGACACTTTTTAATATTTACAATTTTTATGGGTTCAGGGTGGCCCATGTTTCCTGAAAATACCTTGATATTGTAGAAATGGCAACTGGCGACAGATCGAGGGTTGCCCAGATTTCCCATTAATTATTTCGCAAAATAATTATAGTGGCCCGATGTCCTAGCATATATAGTATATATAGTATATATAGGGTTGTCTAAATTTCCGAAAATTTCCGGTAAGAGTTACTCACTTAATTTGTCATCTGGATCTTTGATTATTTTGATAATAACTTGGAAATGAATAATGATCTTACAGAATATTTGGAGAAGTAGTCAGTAATGATCTAATGAATATTTCTCCTTTAAATATTTTCTCGATTATTCTTCCTGCTGTTTACATCTATATATTTCCTTTTTGAATTTTGTTTTCAGAAGCTGTTGTTTGGCGTATTCTGCACAGAAAGCCTGGTTACTGAACGCGACACTGCAGGAAAATATTCTCTTTGGTCAGCCCTACAATAAGCGCAGGTTAGTAGGTCTTACACATATGGAATGCAAAATAGAAATACTAACTATAGGAATGGGAGCAAGTGAAGCAGTATATGTAATTATTGTTGCATAAACCACAGAGGTTAAGACTTGAATTTTTTAATACTGGACATCAGGACCAATAGTATTTGTAGATTACTGGTCCAGGATTTTTTTTATGGTTCCTGCATTGGTATATAAATGAAAATGATAATAACATCATTTGAATGTTAATTCAATACTTGTAAATGTATGCTAACTTGGTGTTTGCTCATATTTTCAAAGAAACATTTTGATGTTATTCATGAAAACTAGTAGAATAAGTCTCTGTAGTTTACCATGTTTGTGTTTATAATTTCTGAACAATTTTCAAACTGTTAACTCCAGATACAAGAGAGTTCTCAACGCGTGCGCTCTTCAGCCTGATATTGACATCCTACCCGCTGGAGACCAGACAGAGATTGGCGAGAAGGGGATTAATTTGAGTGGTGGTCAGAAACAGCGCATCAGCGTAGCCAGGGCTATGTATTCCAAGGCTGATGTGGTACTGCTGGTAAGTGTTCCTACATCACTCTGACCTCAATATTCGTTTCTCAGATGACGGGGCCTGCCCTGATGGCCATGTGGTCTAAGGAGTTGCTGCTGACTACTAGCCATCTCTCAGCACTGTCCGGGTTTGAATTCCGCCTGGTACATGCGAGAAAGTTGCCAGTGACTTGGGGTTAGGTGGTGGTTTTTGGCGGTTACTCCGGTTTCCTCAATCAGTTACAACTGGCTAGTCACTACATAGCCGCAATATGGCAGAAAAATTGATGAAATATCGAAATTCCCTCAGATGAGCTTGAAAATGTGGTCAATGCCGTTAAAAGCTTGTTAATCATCACATTTTGCAGTAACCTAAGATATTGATGTATTGCAAGTTAATACAAATATGTGTGCTAAACTCTGAATCAGTTTTTATCTTTAAAGGACCTGCATAGTAAGGTCAAGGTCACTGACATTTTGTACCATTGTTGTCCTACCTAGGTGTTTAGTTTATTTACTTCAAGACTCTTGCCAAAAACCGCATCAACTATATATTGATCATATACCTATCTAAGTCTTTATATATCTAGACACATAATCTCCATAGTAAACAACCCTCATGCTGGTTGTGGATAATTTTGCCATTACAAAATGATGCAAAAAAGCTGAAAAATGACTGAAACCCTGGCACATGGGTAGTCATCTGAGAATATGAGAGTAATAAGTGAGAGCTTTCAAATGAATACAAACATGAGGGGGTTTAAAAAAATCTTTGCATCCTTGTGCTTTGGACGAAAGTCGCCTTAGCATTGGAAGAGTTTATAAATCATTTCTATTAGTACCAATCATGAATCTGCAATGATCCCATAGTGATCATATAAAAATGATATTCCCACAGTGATCACAAAAACACAATTTCCATAGTAGTTAACCTGATCTTTGTGATGATTATAAAATACTATTTGTTTATAAACATCATAGAAACATCTCTGTAGTAATCATAGAAACACATACATTTCTGCAGTGAAACACACCATCTCCATAGTGATCATATAGACATATCACCTCTGTAATGTTCCTATAAACATATTATCTCCCCAGTGATCATGGAAACACATCATCTCTGCAGTGATCATATAAACATGTCATCTCTGACATGATCATATATAACTCATCATCTCTGACAGGATCATATAACACATCGCATCTGCAGTGATCATATAAACACATCACATCTATAGTGATCATATAAACACATATCTGTAGTGATCATATAAA
Organism: Maea johnstoni; assembly: GCA_963942565.1. NCBI lineage: Eukaryota > Metazoa > Annelida > Polychaeta > Spionida > Magelonidae > Maea > Maea johnstoni. The sequence continues at coordinate 7,841,750 of OZ012691.1, read as the reverse complement.
CTCATCTCTTTAATGATCATATAAATACATCATCTCTGTGAAGTTCATAAAAATACATTATCTCTGTGAAGTTCATAAAAATACATCATCTCTGTGAAGGTCATAAAAATACATCATCTCTGCATGATCATATAACACATCATCTCTGTAATTTTCATATAAACACATCATTTTTGCAGTGATTATATGAACACATCATCTCTGTAATTTTCATATAAACACATCATTTTTGCAGTGATTATATGAACACATCATCTCTGTAATGTTCATATAAACACATAACTTTTGCAGTGATTATATGAACACATCATCTCTGTAATGTTCATGTAAACACATCATTACTGCAGTGATTATATAGGCAAATCATCTATTTGATGTTCATATAAATACATTATCTCCATAGTAATCATATAAACACGTCATCTCCAAAGTGATCATGGCATCCCTCAACAAACTCTAAAAGGTAGCTCACCCTGGCATCCAGAGCTTTATAAAGATCATATACACCAAAGTACCTCTCATAGTTTGTGGGAATGAGTTCAGTTTTTAGGGCACCTCGTAATATTTCACCAAGTGTTGAAGTTGGAAGATTTCTGGTAGCCATAGTGGTTGTTTTGGCGCCACCTTCATTATCCCTACTCTCATTGTGTAGCATACCCAATAAATTTCCCAGGATGCCTTTCATTTGAACGCTTTTATTTCCCTCGTTGGCTTTCTGATATCTCGGGTCTAGATTGTACAATGAATGTATAGTTTGTGCATGGAAGCGGCAGTTGATCGGAGGTTTTTTCTTAGAGCAGAGTGGATGTTTGTGTCCACACAGGAAGGCCGGGCAATGAAGCATTCTGGGACATCTTTTGGGTGGACCCAGATCGCGGTAACTCAAACCGTTATCGAAGGCGATCAGTCGCGTTTCTGATCGCACCCAGTTCTTTATGTCTCGGCGATCGATATTCAGATTCAGGTAATCGAGAATGAAGATGTCGGATATGTCCCGAAGGTGTTGTCTTGTTACTCCACGTTGCAGCATTGATTTTACTGATTTCTTGTGCCGCAAAAAATCAACAAGTTTTCTAGGCAAGGGGATATCTGCCTTGAAAGCTTTGACTGCGCCGATCAGAACAACATCCCAGTAAAACCTTTTCCCTTCCTCGTGGACCTGGTTGACGAACCACTTCTGGTACCGCTCGCTGCAGTAGCTGTTGTTCTTGTTTGATTTGGACAACTTGACCTTGATGAGAATTTTGGCGAGATCTGGATGTTCGTCCACATACAAGCGTCTGCTCGCAGCCAATGGGACGCGCTGGATTCCTGAAGTCATTCAAAAATAACAGCCATCATGATCTAGTATATTGCAAGAAAATTCAAAAGCATATTTATGATAAAGTAGAGCATATCATAAAACAGGCACCGACAAAAGCACTCTGCACACACCGATCTAATGGCTATGTGATTATATCTCTGCAACCACGACCGGTACTATTTCGCAGAATATTTCAGAAAGTGATGTCATTACAGGCAAGCTGATTTTCTGAACTCTACATATTTGTTATATAGAAAATGGCACATATACCTAGAAATATGCAAACAATGCAACAACATTGAGCCGATCCCTACCTATGATGCGATCCACATGATAAGCAGTAAGCTCCGCCACTCCCTGGTTGTTGTAGCAGTGTTCAATCTTGGTCGGTTTCTTTCCTATAACTTTGGCACATCCCTGATACCCGTCAATTTTTAACCAGAGGTAGGCAAACTTGAAGTAGGTGGCTCCCTCTATTTTCCCAGATTTGTACACTTTACGTAATTCATCTTCTGCATAGGAAGGGTTGTCACAAGTTGTCTGAAATGGAAATGAATTTACGTTAACCCTTATGCTGCTGGTGGCTAATTTTACCAATACAAAATGACGCAAAAAAGTAGAAAATGACAGAAAAACCCTGGCATATAGGTACTCCTCTCAGAGCACTCAGAGAGAGCTATCCAATGAATAGCAACACAACAGGGTTTAGATAATTTTCAAAAATCTTTACTTCATTGTGCTTTGGACGAAAGTAGCCTCAGCATTGGAAGGTGAGATGCATTCATGCCTCGAGCCCTCAAGATTGTTCTCAGGATGTATGGTACTTATTAAGATGATTTTGGAATTGGTGGAATTTCACATAGAGAAGGAGAATTCTGAATTGGGTTCTTATCAACATTTATTCCAATAATTCCCCAAAGGTATTCTGGTCAAAAAGATGTAACCAAACGTGTGGATGATATGGACATGAATGGGTTAATACTGTATAAGACTTTTTTCATTTAGAGGTGAAATTGTTGACACTATTTAGCTGCATTTCATTGCCTCAGCAAAAATCAAATCCTGTATCTGACTGTGTTCCCCTCATGAAATAAAAATGATTATTATTATTATCATTAATATTATTATTTGATTATCATCATTATTATTATTATTATTATTATTATTATTGTTACTATTATTATTATTATTATTATTATTATTATTATTATTATTATTATCATTATTATCATTATTATTATTATTATTATTATTATTATTATTACTATTATTATTATTATTATTAAAGAGTATCTCAACACGTGTGCCCCCTTGATACAGATGGCTTAGATAAATAACGCAATTGTATAGTGTATAGTATTACATACTCTGTATCTGTGAAGCAGCTCTACTATACGTCCATCTATTTCCTCAAATATCATCCACTTGTCATGCAATAACCGGGCCAGAATTCCACTCTTTGCAGCCATCTTGTTCATCTTAATTCGCAGCGTTGCTCCTAGACTTCTCTTCATAGACGTGATGGCATCCATACTCTGTAGCCTGTATAACAATCCAGAATCTATACCACATAATGCTTTTCTTTGAAATAAGAATCTGTGTGGCTCCATGGAGTAATTTGTCACAGTGAATCTGGGGTGATTTTTAGGCATAAAACAGTTGAATTTTTCCGGTGAGCTTCGATTCCAGCTATCATGCAGACAATAGGTATACCCAAGGTAGAGGTATACCATATAACTAACTTTTTCTTTCAAATTCATCAAAGTCTTGGAATCATTAGTGAAGGAGGTATGACTAACTTTTTCTTTTGAATTCATCAAAGTCTTACCATCATTATTGAAAGAGGCATAACTAACTTTTCCTTTTGAAGTTTTAGCATCATTAGTGAAAGCAGTATTGGGAGGTTTTGAATGAGTAACCTCACTCTGTATGTATCCTATAATTACATTTGATGTTTGTTTTATGCTGTGTGAACATGCCCTGGATATTCTCAGCAGTTGTCTCCCCACAGCGCTGGATTGGTTTAATAGGACTATTGTTGACAGTGGTGAGAGCTCCAGTTCTAGTTCCTCTTCTATGTATGAGAGTAGAGTTTTACTCATCATGTCATGTTGACACTCTCTCTCCGCTGACAGGATGAGTGTAATAGTACCTTTAATTATGATATTACAGGAGGGTGTTGTGGAGTTTATAGGGAATTCCACATGAATAATCACACCACACTTGCTACACAGCTTCCGTAGTATTTTTATAGCGCTATGCTGTTGCGAATCTCTTATATCATTCCATGCTTTTATAAATTCCAAGTGTTTTATTATTTCAACTCTATTTGCACATTTGCTAGATTCAGCAGGAGGTATTAAATTATTATGTACCTGAGTTTTTTCGTCAGTATCAATCCTTGGATGATTTGTTCTGTTGACCCAATAGAATGTCTTATTTCCCGGAGCTGCATCCTTTGACTGCGTGAATATTTCATACCTTGAAACATTTTTGGTTATATTTCCTTCTATATCTACAGACATTTTCTTTTTGGTCTCTTCTGTAGCATTTTCCCTGTGTTCTTCTTTTACATTCGCTGATAAATTTCCTCCCTGCTTTGATGTGCTTCGATTTATATTCCCTTTTGTATTATCAGGTATATTTTCCAAATGTTTAGTAGCAGTTTCACTATCAGTAGATGCATTTCCAGATTGCTGATATGCATTTTTGTTCCCTCCTATATTGACAGGCATATTTTCTGTGTTTTTAGTAGCATTTCTAAAGTGTTTTCCTCCTATATCACCTTGTAAATCTTCTTTAAGTTTAATTCCATTTTTGAATATAATTCCGTCTTTACCAACAGACATATTTTCTATCTGTGTAGTGACATCTTTTAATATATTTCCTCTGGTACCAATAGATGTATTCTCTGTCTGTTTAGTGACATCTTTTAATATATCTCCTCCATTAGTTTTATTGAAGTGTTTTCTTTGTTCTTCACCGATCACGCCTCCTCTTGCAGTCATATTTGATGTCTTAATTCTAGCGTTTGTAGGAAAACGTTGCCTGTGTTGTCCTTCTGAGGGAATCCATAAAGGTGTAGTCTCACCTATAATCGCTGCCTTCCCCCCAAACATGTAGAGCAGAAAAATGGTCGCCACAACACTGTAGATAAGTACCCGCAGAAATGTATAGACCTTTGACATCCTTGCCGAGGGAACAACCACAACTTTGTCTGGTTGAAATGTTTGGCTGGTAGATATCCTTGCGATTGCCATGTTGGTAGATGTAAATTCCTTTTAGTTTCCTGGTGCCAAAGGTTATTGTATTTTGTTATAAGGAAACTGTCCACTCTGTTCTACTCTCCTAATGTAATGTATTGCGGTAGTTGCCTAATTGGGTCAAATATAATTACATCTTGTTACAGGTGACCAAGCTCGTTACTTATGCCTTTGGTGGTGGAAAAATGGTCTCACAATAAATGGTGTTGTATTTCTAACAGAAGCCTATTTCTGAAAATGATCGAAGTAGAAATGCTTATTTGTATCAAACCTTGATTTTCTTTCAAAAATAATCATTATTCCTAAGGCAGTTATTTATCAAGAATACATAAAATTTTAGGATTTCTGTGTAAGGGGATTATATTGTTTAGTATGAGAGGGATTCCTTGTAACACAGAGGTAGACATACCTCATTGGTTTTATGCAAAACTAAAGAAAATGAACAATTCTCAGTGGGAAAATAAATATTTTGAAGTGTAACACAAATATGTGAGACCTGTTTAAAGGCATGCTGCCAGCACATGCATGTACCTGTTTGCTCAGAGAAAGTGAGAAATTTCCTGTTGTGAGATAATGATAATACTGATGATAATGATGATAATATTGATAATAATGATAATGATAATGATAATAATAATGATAATAATAATAATAATAATAATAATAATAATAATAATAATAATAATGATAATAATAGTAATAGTAATAATAGTAATGATAATAATAATAATAATAATAATAATAATAATAATAGTAATAATAATAGTTATAATAATAATGATAGTAATAATAATAATAATAATAGTGATAATAATTATAATTATTATAATAATAATAATAATAAAGATAATAATAATGATAATGATAATAGTAATGGATAATAATGATTATAATAATAATATTAGTAATAATAGTAATTCTAATAATATAATAGTAATAATAATAGTAATAATAATAATAGTAATGATAATGATAATAGTAATAATAATAATGATAATAATTATAATAATAATAATAATAATAATAATAATAATAATAATAATGATAATAATAGTAACTAATCCCGCAAGTGAATTTTTATTTTTATTCTCAATTTTAAAAAAAATGTAAAACATCAATTTTTAGGGAGATCTCCAGATAAGAATGGGGTAAATGACCTGTTTTTCTCCATCCTCCTAGTATAGGTGGAATTCGAGTTTCTCATCATTTGCCGATCACCTGATGTTTTGTTGCCTTTTAGGATGACCCCTTGTCAGCGCTGGATGTTCATGTCCGAAACACCATCTTCACAGACGGAATTCTCAAGTTCCTGTTGCGGAAACGAAGAACCGTCATCCTGGTAACTCACCAGCTGCAGTACCTCAATCAAGCACACAAGGTAATATCGCAAAGTGCTGCCACCTACTGTCCAAGGTGAATACCAGAAAAGTTCCGGGTGGCATAGATTTATTTGTTTCTTAGAAGCACACAAGGTTATCTCACTCCTGCCACCTGGTGACCAAGGCGAATATCAGAGAAGTTTAGGGTAGCATCGATCTATTTGTTTCTGAGAAGCACACAAGGTTATCTCACTCCTGCCACCTAGTGGCCAAGGCGAATATCAGAGAAGTTTAGGGTAGCATCGATCTATTTGTTTCTCATATCATCATGGAGGAAATCTCTCATGTTCCATGCTGCATGTTTCCAGATTATTGTGATGGACGAAGGAAAAATCACTCATGAAGGGAATCTGGAGGAAATCAAAACTAAAGATCCTGAACTCTACCAGAACTGGAAGGAAACCACACAAAGAATCAGGTACTACATGTGTATTATTGCTTGCCACCAGATGTTTGCCATTTAAGTCATTTCCTCATTTCATAGGCTTTTTTCCTGTCTTGATCCATGGTCTACCAGGAATGTTAATGATATGCATTGGAATTTGTAAGTGTAGGGCATCTATTGTTTAGGAAAGGGGATTCAACTTAAAAAGGTGTTCCACCCATACAAATGTTCAACTTAATAAAAGCGTCCAACTTGAAAAGGCTTTATCATTGTTTAGTATTGAACTGCAGAAAAACAATTTCTGGGACCCTCAGAAAATGTTCAACTTATTCAGAGTGAGAGAAATAGAAATGCTTTCAGCTGTGTCTTGAGGTTTTGCACACTATCAGCAGCCTTGATGTTGTCACGGAGCTTATTCCAAAGGCGTGGTGCATAGGCACAGAATGCTCTAGCTGTCACCGAACCTTTTCAGGTTAGTGTGTGGTATCTGTAATAAGTTCTTAGTGTTTGATCTTAGAGCCCTTGTATTGTGTAAGAATAGATGAATATATGCCTGCTGTAAGTACCCTTTTTCCCTTATTTCTTGTTGAGTCTTTTTGCTCTTGATTGTGTTTCTTTATATTATAGGAAAGAGTCAGAGAGGGAGGAGAATTATACTGCCATAGAGCGATGGAAACTTCTGAAAACAACTATTGACATCTCACGCCAGTTCCACCATCAGTTGTCTGTCAAGGTAAGTCTTCATACCAGCATTCTTTAGAAGACAATAGAAATTGTCTATTGTCATGCAGCTGATTATCTGTGCTTAGGAAAATGCTCTGTTGACTAAAAATGTTAGTAGCCCTTAGGTCCATTGTGATCTTTTGATGGAATAGTTCTTATAGATATTCACATGTAGTGTTTTGTGTTGCTAATGTAATTTAATCATCTAATCACATATTTATGTTTTGTTATGATTAGAAATTTATTTGTGTATTAGATTTTGTGTTACTTATCAAACTTATGATCTTAATAACATAATGATTACATTTTAGAATGCCTTGATGTTCTGACAAAATCAGTTAATTCCTAATATTTCTTTTCCAATATTGAAAACATACATGAATAATTTTGTCTACATTATCTTGTTCATCTTCAAATATTTTAGAGTATATATATATATATATATATATTACAAAAGAATGTCAGGGCATTATGAGTATGAATGTGTTATGTAGATATTAATTAGGCCTCATTTGAATACTTATTAGTTGACTCACTTATGGGATATTTCTCAACTTGCTAATTGGCTTGTATGTGAACCCAATCATGCTCTTAATACCGACTAAAGATTATTTCATTAGAATTGCTCCACTCTTTCTTATGAATAGTGCTTCATCATTCAGTTTCTGGGATGCACCACTTTTGTAAGGTAATATTTGTATATCTTTAAGTGCATTCTGTCTTTTCCATTTCGAACCAATCTATCCTCAGAAAGGATGAACCAAATACCTTGTGAACTTTGGCATGGTAGAAATATCTAACAGAAAACAGTATACAATGCAGAATGATAATTTCCAATTACATATCATTTTAATCCATTTTTTTTCTGGAACACTTTCAAAAGAGAATGGACTGTTGTAAAGATATATCATCCTACAATTCACCAAATTGAGATATATTTGAAAAATATGTGAAGAGGGTCTTTTTAAAGGAAATGTACCAACAGCTTTCAGATAAATACTTTTCAAAAGGTTAAATCAATATAGTTAGTACAATTTGTGTCTGAATATATTTCCATATGTGTAACATCATGAATTACTTAAGGTGTTCCTAAATGAACCACATACATAAGACTTTTGTTGGGCATGATTGGGTAAATTTATCGTACAAGCATGCACGATAATTAATTAAGGGTTAATTATGATTCATGCATGCATGTATGATAAATAGTAGTGATAAATGACCCATACCTGCATGATTATAAATTAGCCATATGTTAATTAATTAGTATTAATAACTAGTGAAATGAATGTGGATGCTGGGAATTTTCAGAGGAGGCGTTTAAAACAGAGAGACGGAGATCCTGATGATGACGTTTTCGCTCCCAATGATGCGGTGAGACAAAGAACCTCACGTCTCTTCTCTGACTTTTTCTAACTTATAACTCTCTCTTTCTCAATTCTTCTCTTGCTTCAGTCATAAACTGACTCAAATGCAGGATTTGAGAGTTGCCATCTGGGTTCATACGTGTTGCATGCCTTGTTATCTGTATGAGGGGTCGATTGGGGTTATACTTGTGCTATTTGTATACCTACACTTCTGACAAAAATGGAAACATCCTGAAAAGTGAAGGAGAGTTTGGAGAATTATTTTAGAATATAAATGTGAAAAGAGCTTAAAGAATTATTTGAAAATATGAAAATGGAGGAGTTCCTGAAGTAATTTTTGAAAATATAAAAGTGAGAAGAGCTTAAAGAATTATTTGAAAATATGAAAATGTAAAAATGAAGGAGAGCTTAAATAATAATTTGAAAATATAATGATGAAGGAGATCTTGAAGTATTGTTCGTCAAATACAAATAATATTGTTTTGTAATTATTAAAGTGAAGGTAATCTTTAAGAATCGACTGATCAATTTCAATTTATATATTTTTTTAAGATATATTAAAAGTTGTCTGACAACAGAGCCGTGTTAGTATGAATGGGTGAAGAAAGTAAATATTTATATTGTAATATCTTATCTGAGAGATGAAGGCTTTCATGGTGTGGTCTGCGAGTGAGCATTATTTGTTTCTCCCCTTGATGTGAAGGGCTACGTCATGAAATAACAAATGACTTATCAGACTTCTCACTTTGTTGCTTCTATCTCTCTGGCTGTCCTTGCCGAATTCATATTACCTATATCTATCACCGCTTGCTTTTGCATCATTATCCATGTTTTTTTCTGAAATTCCACTCTACATGTTTTTTTTTATATTTGTGCTCTTGCCAAATTTGCTCTATCAGTTGTGGTTTTGGAATGAAAAGCTCTGGAGAGTGTTGGTTCTATAATTAGTTGTCACACAATGGAAATACAGGGGCATAGCAGGTAGATAAACCAAGTGGAACATATTAATTACATTGTCCAATCAGGTGTAAGTAATTGTAAGCCTCTTAGTGCATGTAGGCTGCCACTCAAACCATTTATTTCTGGAGCGTTCTCTATTTCTGGCAAAATTAGGAAACTATTTATTATTTAGGTATACACTATTTCCTTTATAGCCTTGGCCCATTTGTATATGTATGACCTGGCAAGTTTTAACACTGCAAATTAGATTGAGTAATATTTCACTCAAAACATTTGAAGAGGGATGGTTTAACCCAAATTTTAACCAGTTTCTGCTATTAGGATAATTTTTTACCTGCCAGACCATGGGTATGCTTCAAATTATTCAAAGGAATGCATACTCCTAGGAGGGGCATCTGTTTTAAAAACAGAGTTTTTTTAACCTAAATCAATGAGGTATTTCAATTTAATTAACAGAACTTTGTGAGTTTGATTTGAGGTACTCACCTTGTTGATTTGAGCCTTACTGAAAAACATTAGACTACTTAGGGGTTATAGATAATAGAAATGCAGCGTTTGGATACATTACCCTAACCCAAACAATCACCATTCTTTCACTCATATGAAATAAGAAATGGGTTTGTCTATGTCAATTTAGTCTGAAAAAGGTATTCTCCTGTAAAGAAATATCATTTTTGTTTAGTATTTGAGTGTGCACATGATTTTTTTTACTTGAATGACCAGGCAAGCACTTAGTTTTTATGTTTAAAAACTTTCAATAACTAATATTATTTTCTATGGTATAAACAGATTGATAGGTAAATATGCATGCATGTTTAGAACAACATGTTGATTTTACAATCATTTTAAAAGTGCTATCTTTAGATGTCTCATGGAGTTAAAAGAAAACTTAAGTCTTCAATGGAAAGTTGTGCATATATGTTTACAAGAAACGTAACTATTTTGTAAAGTGTAAAATTGTTAAGTGATCCATTTTGCTATGCATGTCTTGCTTTCAATAACTAGCATGCTCCCTTTTTTAAGTATCCTTCTTTAAGTTTGTTTAATTTAAGCATGCAATGCTGATGAATAACTGTATTATTTATGTAGTGGAAGGGCATTATGTAGTATATTATTGTGCAGGTGTCTAGACAATAGGAGATTACATATTTGGCATGCACACAGGTGAAAAAAACAATGGCATTATTAATTACAACTGCACCATCTTTACATGCATAATAGTAATAAGTAGTTACGAAAAATGTGAAGAACTTTATAAATTTGATAACAGATCACTATCATTTTCAGGTTCTCCTTGGTAGTGTTAACATTACTTCATCCTAATCTTTCTATCAATGTGTATGTCGTCTTTATCTTTTCAGTCGGCGACGTCAGATTCACTGCTGTCTTCTGAAGACGTGTGTCAGGTACTTACCTTCCCTTACCTATAACATTCACTGAATAAAACTAAGCCCTAAACTAAGACAGGGTCTTAGCCAGAATTTAGAATCAGGTTGTTTAAAATTGGCAATTGTAACATTTTTTGGCGTCCTAATTTTCAAGGGAGTTCACAATATACTCAGATTACAACCATAAACATGTATTTATTCAATGAAATAAAGCAAAATGTCCATATACAATGCCATGGGAATTATATTGAGATTGAAAAAATTCAATGATATGATTGAAATTGACATTTTAAGAAATTCCTCTCAAATGTTTTGGGGTGTCCTGAAGGGTGATTTTTGAGGGTTTGGGTGCCTAAAAGGCTGCCCTGCTGGCTAAGACTAAGTCCTAAAGGCACAGATGTTCTTGGCAATGTCTTAGTCATCATGAAGAACTGGAACTAAGACCTTTTCTGTTATAGGCATAGTTTAGGCAAAACATGTGTCTATGAAAGCATGGTGTTTTATTTGTTTTATTTTTTCTTATGAGTATTTTTGTTCATCTTGGCCACAATCCTCAAACCCATGTTTACGTTGAGATCGTTAAAGTCTCCTTGCTTGAAGCTCATACTTGTTAGTGAGCCTCATCAAACCTGATTGATTTATTGGAGTGTAATAGTTGACTCACTAACCAATCACATCTGGAACATTCACTAGTCTGACTTATGGAAATAATTTGTGGAGAGCGATATATTGCATTGAAAGATAAGTATTTTATTGAAAAGTGTTGTTCTATCGTAATTTGGGACACTTATTAACAATGACGATTTTTATGGGTTGAGGGTGGCCCATGTTTTCTGAAAATACAGACAAAGCAGAATGATAGTGGTCCAGATTGTCCTTTGATTATTTTGCACAATAATTATTGTGGCCCAAATTCTGAGGGTGGTCTAAAATAAATTCCCGAGAATTTATGGTAGTTGAGTTTTGCAATCCTTCTTGAAATATCTTTTAAATATTGCTCTAATTGCAAGAGGCACGGTAAAAAAGTCAGACTGACCGTGTATTCCAGATGAGGATAGGTTAAAATTCAGGTGAGCCTCGAGGAAGGAACAGCTAGCTTGATATAACAACAGTAATGCAGACACTCACAAAGTCTCAAAGTTAACCCTTTCAGCTCTGCCATAGCCACAGGCCTTGGCTATTTTTGGATGAATCCTGCTTGAAAAAGGCATCGTATGGAAGATTTTCTGATAAAAAAAATCATCAGAAACTCCAGCCAAATTAATTGCTCTCTAACAAACGCTGAGTGGGTTAATGCTTATTTAATTTTTTTTTAAAAGAACCAATGCATTCGGGTGACCCTTTCATGACTTTTTTTTGGAAAGTGATGCTTTGATCAATTGATACTTGAGATTGTAATACTGAAGCATAAATTCCCAAATCAATTTCCAAAGTATGTAAAGGAAAATTATTAGCTTGATTGTGATTGGCATTATTTCTTTAATATTGCCCTCATTTATATGAGCTTTTATCAAAAAGAAATTATGAAAATAGTGAGGCCTTTTGTGGTAACTATGGTGAAGAAGAGACTAAATGACCTCCCCTCACATTGAATTGATATCACCATCATCTAGTGGCTCTACAAAATATATTCATACCATACTTAAATGGAATAACTAAAAATATCTTATTTATCTAATCTAATTTACAAGTTAACATCATATAGGAAATATTTACCACTCCTATATTACAATGTTGGTTAAAAGATTTCCTTGCCTTAGTAGAGACCCATATGAAATTTTGTGTGAGAGCCCCTGATCTGTTCATATTGTTATTAACCAGGTTTCAAATATTCCTCACATTATTTGGTTGCTTAACCCTTACGCTGTTGGTGACTAATTTGGCCAATACGAAATGATGCAAAAAAAATGAAAAATGACTGAAACCCTGTCACATTGGTACTCATCTGAGAGTACTCAGCGAGAGCTTTCCAATGAATACCAACATGACAGGGTTAAGATGGTTTTTCGAGAATCTTTGCATCCTTGTGCTTTGGGCGAAGGTAGAATCAGCATTGGAAAGGTTTAGCTAGGTTTCAGATATTCCTCACATTATTTGGTTGCTTAATATTTGTTGCGCATTTGAGTTGAACTGTTGACTAACCGTACTAACCCTCCCTTCCCAGAATGCTCTAGCGGGCTCGTCGCCCGTGCGGGGACCCAAGCCTCCTAACCGCGTCTTTTCAAGGCAGATGTCACAGCTATCCACGTGCGACGATGCAGATATCTTCCACGAACGCCCTAAGCTGGAACACACATTCTCCATAACAAGCGCCATGTCTGACATCATGGAAATACAGATAGAAGAGAAAGGTACTAATTAATGAATTGATAATTTCTTAATAATAATCAATTAATTATTTGATGTATTGGTTAGAATACATTGATATCATGGAAATACAGATAGAAGAGAAAGGTACCTAGATTATCACTTAATTAATTGATGAATCGATAATATCTTAGTTAATTAATGATCAATTAAATAATTGATTTATTGGTTAGAATACATTGATATCATGGAAATACAGATGGAAGAGAAAGGTACATAGATTATCACTTAATTAATTGATGAATCGATAATTTCTTAATTAATGATCAATTAAATAATTGATTTATTGGTTGGAATACATTGATATCATGGAAATACAGGTGGAAGAGAAAGGTACCTAGATTATCAGGGAATCACTTAATTGATTGATGAATTTATTATTTTCTTAATAATAATTAATCAATTGATTGATTTATTGATTAGAAGAAATTGATCAATTGGTTATTTTATTGATTGAGGTATACTAAGAAATCACTTGATTAATTCGTGAATTGATAATTTCTTAATGATTAATTAATTAATTGATTTATTGATTAGAAGAAATTAATTAATTGGATAGTTTATTGATCAATGAATCATATTTTGTTTATTATTTAAGGTTGTATTGAAATAATGCATACATTTTTAAATTATCTAAAGGAGAGTTGTTGTTTATATCCTGATTTACCAGATGTGCATATTAATGAAATGTGCTTAATAATGATATATCTTTGAATTCCAACAGACAGTACTGTTCTTTCAGTATACCAGTTGGACTTCAACATTTATAAACTTGTAGTCAACCATATCATTTCAAGACATGAGCAAACTCGGCATCTAACTTGCAAAATATCATCCAAATGAAATACTTATATGAAATGCATAAACAGATGTATTTACATTTTTACTATATTACTTCAAATAATATATGCTATTATTTCATTGTTGTACAGAGGTAAAAACAGAAACGAAACATTGAAAATAAAAAGTTGATGAATAATGTTTGTACCATTTACAGTAGCCTATCAAGTCACTAATATGAAAAGTTAATGGGCAGAGATCAAACCATATAGTGTTGTCCCCTTAATCGTTATGCTGCTGGTGACTAATTTGAAATTTTAGTATTTGACAGATCAGCATGCCTGTTCATAATGACCATAGTCAATGTTATTTAAGAGACTTCAAAAGTTAAACAACAATATTCATAAAAATATTATATATCCATATTTAGGACACATTATAACAAGATATATTGTTATATATTTTGCATTGTGCTCTAGAGGCCCTTGTGGAAGAACTATATAGATTGGTATTTTATTGCATATCTATTCCCATTTTGTCCCATAGGTGGCATTGCTGAGGAGGTGGAGACTGGCAAGCTGATGACGGAGGAGGAGAGAGCGACAGGATCGGTTGCAACGACTGTATACCTCGCTTACATCAAGGCGTGTGCTGTTCCCCTGGCGATCATTGTCCTGGCGATGCACCTCTTCAGGCAGGTCCTCATCGTCCTCACAGACTTCTGGCTCTCGAACTGGGCCAGCGCATCGCAGAGAAGCAGCGAAAACGTCCAAGATGTGGGCGGAGTTTATGTAGGCAATACAACTGATAGCATTGGATACTATAACCAGGTGAGTCCTTAGTTCCACATTCTACCACCTGGGGTGGGACATCCAGGACGTGGGCAGGGTTTATGTAGGCAATACCACTGACAGCATTGGATACTATAACCAGGTGAGTCCTTAGTTCCACATTCTACCACCAGGGGGTGGGACATCCAGGACGTGGGCGGGGTTTATGTAGGCAATACCACTGACAGTATTGGGAACTATAACCAGGTGAGTCCTTAGTTCCACATTCTACCACCAGGGGGTGGGACATCCAGGACGTGGGCGGGGTTTATGTAGGCAATACCACTGACAGTATTGGGTACTATGACCAGGTGACTTTTTAGTTTCACACTCTTCCACTAGGGTTACGAGAGTTATAAATTTGAAATTGCACTAGATACCATTTTTGTTATTGTAATCGCCATTTTATTTTCTAAATACATGCTGTGCCACCTGGTGAGTGTAAATGAAACTGACATCAATACTTTAACATGCTCACATTTATTAAAATACACATGGTGAATTTATAAGATTTGAACTGTATCTGCACCTTTCTAGATTCCACCAGTCATACTTTCCTTTGTAGTGATATTTCAACGTATGAGAGTGACGATGACGTGCCTTATTTATAAAGCTTTTTATACATTCCTTTTTGCACATCGGTGAGTATGAGAGTGACAGTGGTGCCCCCTATAAGCTTTTCATATTTTCCTTTGTACCCATAGGTGAATATCAGTGTGACGGTGGTGCCACCTACAGGGACAGATGTGCAGTATTATATAGATGGCTACATAGGGCTATCAGTGGCCAGTATCTTCACAGCGCTGCTGGTGGCCCTGACCTCACAGTACACCGGACTACGAGCCGCCTACATCCTACACCTGGCCATGCTCAAGAGTATTATACTCGCCCCTATCAGGTAAAAAACTACCCTTACAAAACCCTCTTATAACCCTGGGTGTGCCACGTTATTACCACAAGACCCCTGGCATAATTCTTCCCATGCTGAGGCTACTTTTGTCCAAAGCACAAGGACACAAATATTTTTGATATCCAGCTTAACCCTGTCGTGTTGGTATTCTGACACTAGATAGCTTTCATTGAGTACTTTCAGATGAATACCCATGTGCCAGGGTTTCAATCATTTTTCAACACTTATGCATCATTTTGTATCGGCCAAATTAACCACCATAAGCACAAGGGTTTACTTAATATTTAGGGTAGTGACTTATAGTACCTAGCTTATAGTCTAGCTTAAGTCACATATGTGGCACAAAATATTTCAATTTATGTTTTCATATGGGTTAGACAAAGTAGTGTTTAACAATTTAAATTTAACAATCTTACCTGAATAGTTTACAGACTCAAAACTGAGATTACCAGACTTAACTCCACTCCTAGAATGGGACTAGCATGTTTCAGGTACTACTAGGCAGGTAAAACTAGATGGTAACTGTCCTGCTCTATACTATTCTTATTGAAATACAGGAGAAAGTAAATTTCCTTTTTCAGATTTTTTGACACAACACCTCTGGGGCGTATACTGAATAGGTTCTCAGCGGACACCACAACCATAGATGATGTAGGTATATTAACCATGGAGTTATTTCACTAGTTTCCAGATAATATCATTTTCACTTGATATTTTAATTTCATAGTGATCTGAATCAGAGACATTATTAAAATTATCAATTGATTTTGTTACATTGCATTCATATGTACTTTATAAAGAGGTTTGTGTATGTCATGTAGATTTTGAGTCAAACTAGCTATAAATTCTCTGAAATTTAGACTACCCTAGAAATTTGGGCCACTATAATTATTTTGCCAAATGATTAATGGGAAATCTGGGCAACCCTCAATCTATCTCACCAGTTGCCATTTCACTAATTATGGACCTAGCTGTAAATTTTGCTGATACAACATCAAGGTATTTTCAGAAAACATGGGCCACCCTGAACCCATAAAAAATCTTAATTATTTATTTAGCATCATTTAGCATGATTATACTTTTCTTGTTTTTGTTTTAATTTCCGTTTGTATATGTTATTATTTTATTTTGAATCTGTATTTTCTTTCTGTATTCGGTCAATAAACATACAATACAATTGAAAAGTGACCAAAATTACTGAGAATTTACGGTATTGTCATATCCTGTACCTCCATTGAGTTTTCCTGACATGTTGTATTTTTCAGAGACTGCCTGTGACGCTGGAGTCTCTCATACGTAGTTTCCTGCTCTGTGTATCGGCGGTGGTGGTCAACGCCTACACAACACCCTGGTTCCTGCTGGCGGCGATACCGCTAATCGTTATTTACTACTTCCTGCAGAGATTCTTCCGATCATCATCTCGGTAAGTCGATGAACTATATACCCTTCACAATTAACAGCTAGATGCTCTGAAAAAATGACATGGTCATAAAGCATTAATTTGCAAAATATTTGAAGAATGGTTTTAGTAAGTGCCTTTTTTAACCCTTCCAATGTTGAGGCTACTTTAGTCTAGTGCACAAGTATCCAAAGATTTTTGAAAACCATCTAAACCCTGTCAT
Organism: Maea johnstoni; assembly: GCA_963942565.1. Classification (NCBI taxonomy): domain Eukaryota; kingdom Metazoa; phylum Annelida; class Polychaeta; order Spionida; family Magelonidae; genus Maea; species Maea johnstoni. Next base: position 7,824,473 of record OZ012691.1, on the reverse strand, counting down.
GTTGGTATTCATTGGATAGGTCTCACTGAGAACCATCAGATGAGTACCCGTGTGCCAGGGTTTCAGCTATTTTTCATTTTCAGTTTTCAGTCACATGCAGCATAAGGGTTAACAACTAGATGCTCTGATACTTATGAAAAATTGATATGGTCATAAAGCATTAATTTGCAAAATATTTGAAGAGTGGAGGCTCTTTTATAAATTTCTCCATCAATCATTTTTCAAAAAAGGTTTTTGTCCTAAAATTAAAACCAAAATGGTTAAGACCTTTTTGTCACAGTACAGGTATGAAGGGATTAACCATTTATTGTTCAGTTGCACCTCAATTTGCTGAAAGTTTTGAGATATAGTCTCAGAAAGGAGAAAGGCATATTTATAAAAAGACATTTGAAGTATCATTGATGTTTGAAAATGGAAATGAAATTGAATTATTTGCTGTTTGGAAGAGGCAACAGATATGAGTTCTAAAGAAAATACCCTCAACATAGGTTTCCCCTTATATTTTCTATGATTGCTTTCAGGGAAATCCAGAGAATTGACAGTGTCACTAAATCTCCAATCTTCTCCCATTTCTCAGAGACATTGGGTGGACTAGCTACCATCCGTGCCTACAGGTAAGAAATACTCCTCACATCTAAATCAGTATTTCATCACCTTAGTGCATATGTTACCGTGTTGTATCCAGTGTCTTAATTGTACTAGGGGACAAATAAGGAAAAAGGAAATATCCTTTCCAATTAAAGTACAGTACAGACATTTGAATGTATCAATGTTAATAGATTTTTTGCATAAAACTTGACATAGTTAGGAAATTAACCCATAAGCTACCAGTAACATAAAAAATTGCATTCATTTGTGTTTGTGTGTAGAGAGGGTGAAAAAGAGAGTTATACATACATGCTTTACATCATTCTATTGTCAAATCTGAACCTGGGATTGTAAATTTATAAAAACTGTTTATTATGTTTTTCAGGGATGAGGCAAGATTCCGTTCACACATTTTACAATCCATCGACACCAATAACACAGCATTCCTTTATTTAAACACAGCCAACAGGTGGCTGGGGATCCGGCTGGTAGGTTATTGTACACCGTCTCTTCAGGTTGCGATACCTAAAAGCAATGTACTGTACTACTTCATAACCCTGGGGCTCTCGAGCTACTTATATGCATGACAGAGGGTCGCAGGGAAGATCCTTACCATTGGATTGAGTTACCCTCTTTAAATAAAGATAATTATTACTAGTGATGGGACGATGATCGACTGTAGTCGAAAGTCGTCAGCAAGTTAACAGTAACCAATTAATCGGCTGGAGACTTTACACCTAATTGTTAGTCGGTATAATAGCCCATTAAGCCAGCCCACATCCTCTAAGGTCAAAGGGTTCCTTGCCAGATATCCCACAGAGAAAGTTGCTTGTCTCACGTACTGACCTACTGGCCTGTTTATACCTTCTAAGAGCCAGCACTGTAATAGGTCTAGTATGGGTCATGCAAGTAGTAAGTAATAGCATACCAAGAAGTATACCTACTGACTCTGATAAAAACTGGGGTACTGAGCAAACTAGATATTTCAGATTCCTTCTAAATGTAGAAATATGAGTTGGATGAAATGTGTTCTATGATGTGTCTTTCATTATTTTTCTAAAGACATCTTTTAATGCCTTCATACATATTGTAAAAAGTATTTTGATTTATTAGAATACTGATAATTTGTCTCTAAGTACTGAATAAAAATAAGAAAGAAAACATACAAGTATATCTAACCTGCACTGTTTACATGTATAATCCTTCATAGCATAAATCAAAAACACTTGAGAAAGTTTGATGCCAAGATAGAATAGATAATTTGAAATAGTACAATATTATAATAAGTGTTAACATGCTAAACTTAAGCTTTGACAAGCAAACATTCTCATGAAAGTGCGATGAACCGATTAATCGGTGATAGTCGGTTGGCCTAGCTGACTGATGATCGGTTGAAAAATTCAACTGACTCCCACCACTAATTATTACCATTATTATTATTGTTATTATTATTATTATTATTATTATTATTATTATTATTATTATTATTATTATTATTATTATTATTATTATTATTATTATTATTATCATTATTATTACTATCATTATTATTATTATCATTATTATTATTATTATTATTATTATTATTATTATTATTATTATTAATATTATTATTATTATTATATAAGAATGTGCTGTGACAACATCATCTATAGCTAACTCAGGAATTTGGCCAAATTGTGCACTCTGAGCAAAAACCATGAAACTTGGTACAAATATACTTCCAGTGATGCTGATCAATATTCTTTGTGGATGCAGGGCATGCGTTACCCTTAAAGACTATTTTGGGGGCATTTAAGTTACAAATATTAGTGTTATCTTTGTCAAAGAGTTTTCATCCTTTGTTCTTAGTTTTGATTAATTACTTTTTTGCTGTAGAACGAAACAGAACTTTGTTTTCAGCAATATTTATGTATATCTTCAACATAGTCTTGACAGTTTTTTACTGCAGCATTTTTTGCATTTACCCTGATTTTAAAGTACCACATTTTTATTTCAGGATTTCCTAGGTTCCACCATTGTATTTGTAGCAGCTCTGTCAAGTCTCAGTGCCGGTCTGTCGGGCAGCGTCAGTATTGGACTTGTGGGTCTCTCCATAGCCTATGCCCTTAGTGTAAGTTACTCTCTGAGATATTTTTCAGACTTAGCAACGGTTCTAACTATTTTATGCAGTTATAATAACACAATTTAACTTTATGTTAGAGTAGCATTTGATGGTTTCATGTAATTGCATCATGAAAATATTTCCCTGTTGCTCAGGTTATACTGTCGCCTGGTTACTGTTGCGTTGTTTTATGTAGCTCTAGTTTTGAATCAATATGTTGTAGTTTTAGTATTTACTTTTTTTTTTAGCTTCCAGATTCCTATGGTATAGTTTCAATAGCCATGGCTCGATGCCAACAGTGGACCGCTGGTCCACTGTCCAAATTCCCAAAAATGGCTTCGGGTCAGTAAAAAAAGACCTCAACTAGTCCTACAGGGCCAGTACACATTTTGGGAAATTCTTGTTAAGAAGTTTCCCCTCAAGAATGTCCTAAAAGGTTTTAGAAATAAACAAAGATGAAATGAATAAAAATAAATGTTGTCGGTGAATTTCATGCAATATTTTCAATTGTTATGTTAAAGGAAAATTTGTAGGACCAGTAAATATTTTGCAGGACCAGTAGAACCTATAGCTGTTACTGGTCCTACAGGGCCAGTAACATTTTGAGTTAGCATTGAGGTCTGATATCTCCTTGTTTGTGTGGTTTCTAGATCCCCATTGTTGTTGTTCTTTCAGGTTTCCCATTACCTTAATTGGGTAGTGCGCCATGTAGCGGACACCGAGATGCAGATGAATGCCGTGGAGAGAGTCCATTATTACACCCACATACCCAAAGAGCAGTACACACTTTCTGAAGGTAAAAAACAACGCAAGGTTTTGAAAATCATTCCACCTTTTTTATTCTTGGGGTGCATGGAATGTCTTCCAACTTTTGAATCATGGCACATAAAAAACAATTCCTATACTCAAAATATACTGTTTTCTCTTATGTCTGTTTTGTTCCAATATATCATATGTACAACTTACAATTGAAATAGTTTGCTGTGATTTGATATGCAAGATATTTCTCATCCTGCAGGTAATCTTTCCCCTGATGCTGATTGGCCAAAAGCTGGCGAAGTGAAGTTTGAGAATGTCTCGTTGAGATATGACATCTCTCTGTCTCCTGTCATAGACTCAATAACTGTACACATCAAGGGTGGAGAGAAGGTAGGAGCAATTTTCATTAATTTGATTAATAATTTTGCTATCATTATTATTATTATTATTATTATTATTATTTTAATTATTTTTATATTATTATTATTATTATTATTATTATTATTATTATTATTATCAATTTTTTGTTATTTATTGAACTAAACTAATTAAACTTAATTATCAAACTAAACTTTCTGCTATCTTTTTGGGCAGTTTGGACAGCGTATCATTTCAGCTGAGAACTAAACTGTACTCTCTCGCTGCGTTTGGCCCTGATAGCTGAGTGGTCTAAGGCATTGCCACTGAGCACCCGAGACTTGTCATAATGTTGCCAGTGACCTGGGGTTAAGCTGTCACTCTGGTTTCCTGAACTACTAACTAGTTATGATTTAGATGCAACAAACAGTGACAAAGGAAACAAATTTCCAAATGTTGTGCATGTCTTAGCCTCTCGTTTCTTCAATAGTGTTTTTTTTCTTGTCTAGGTTGGTATCTGTTGATGCAAACATAGACTTGTCATAATGATGCCAGTGACCCTGAGTTAATTTGTTGCTCCAGTTTCCTCCACCATGAACTATTGACTTATTATGATTTAGTTGCAATAAAAGAGGCCTTTAGAAGCAGAAAAAGTGACAAATGAAACAAAAATCCAAATGTTATGCATGTCTTAGCCTCTTATTTCTTCAACAGCGTTTTTTTTCTTGTCTAGGTTGGTATCTGCGGTCGCACAGGAAGTGGCAAGTCCTCCATGACACTCGGCCTCTTCAGGATCATCGACATCTGCCAGGGACAGATTTTGATTGATGGTTTTGACATTAGCAGAGTTCCGCTGGACACGTTGCGATCGCGACTCTCGATAATACCACAAGATCCAGTCCTGTTCACCGGCAGTGTCAGGTATGGTTTAGCCTTACCCTTATGAAAAATAAAACCCTTGACTAACCATAAGTATAAATTTGCGCATTCAAGCACTTAAACTGTATATTTATTACTATATAGATCTTTATTTGAAGAATGTTATTTTGGCACTATCACTGGGAGCCAGAAAGTAATAAAAATCAAATGCCTGTAAAAAAATACCTGTAATACATTAGCCCCATTTTGGGCATCCACTTTTAAAATCCTGGCTAAGACAATGGTGTTAACCAATTAGGTATTTTCTCTTGTTACTTATTATCATTTTATCTGCATGGTATTTAACAACAGAAATCTGAGCCTGCATAAATTTTCTACTTTTCTGATGTGCTATTTATTGTAAATGGTTGCTCTAGCTTTTGTATTCTTAATAACCTTGACCTTTGACCAACAGATATAACCTTGACCCCGAGGGGAAGCACCATGATGAAGATCTGTGGAAGGCTTTAGAGATTGCGCAGCTCAAGCCACTCATAGAAATACTACCTCAAGAATTAGGTGGGTAGTTGTGAAATGATTTCTCTATTCTCTTTCCGTAATAAGAATCCCTATTTTGACCAATTGTATTAACCATTATTCTACTGGTGGCTAATTTGGCAAAAAAAACTGAAAAATAATTGAAACCATGGCATGTGAGTACTCATTTGAGAGTACTCAGCAAGAGCTATCCAATGAATACCAACATGACAGGGTTTAGATGGTTTTCTAAAATCTTTGCATACTTGTGCTTTGGAGCCTCAACATTGAAAGGGTTAATTGCTGCAAATCCCCACTGATATCATATTCCCATCCTTCTCAGTACCCTGTCCATGTCTTGACCATTTCTACTTCAATAATATCTTTTCTACATATTGGCAATCAGTATCAAACTAACATTTATTATCCATTTATTTTTCAGAATTGCCTTATTCTGCATTAATTGCAAATAGCATTGAAGTATCCACACAGTACTCTCTAAAATTCTCTAGATGCATGAATGAATTTTCATTTTCAGTTTATTGTATTTGGCACGTTTGCTTTCTTAATTCGATCATTCTTTCGATTAATCAAGCGTTTGATTAATTCCTTTTTTCCATCATTGTCATTCTGTCAGTTAATGCATTGTCTTACATTCTTTCAATATTTCAATATTTTTTTACCCTCATTCACATATTTATTTATTTTATTCATTTACTCTTTGTGTATCTTTTATTTCCTTTATTGATTCATTTTCATTTTATTCGTTCATTTATTAATTCTTCTCTATTATCTGTCATTCCAGATTCCCCGGTATCAGAAGGTGGGGAAAACTACAGTGTAGGCCAAAGACAGGTCAGTTTTCCATTGTTTCACTTTGAGAAATTACTTACGCTTACATATTCCCTACTTGTATATGATTACAATCTATTCATCTTCACATCTATCAAACATGATACAGGTTTTGTGAAATTAATCAATTTCTTTTTCTCTGTGAGGAATAACATCTGTATGCATATCTCAAATTTTCTTTAAAATTCACTCAAATTCTATTACCAATTGAATTATTCATTTTCCAACTGCTCAAGCTAGATGCAGATTTTATATATTTATTGAATTTCGATTTTAATCAACGCAAAGAGGTCCCTCTTGCCCAACCATTTGGTATGTTACATGCTATTTTCTGTGTTAATAATTTGACTTCCGTGATAAGATTTATCAGAACCACAAGTTCAACTTAAATTTGATCATAATCATCCGAAGTTCTATACATTTTGCTTTAATCTTTCTTACCATATTTCTTCACAGTTATTTTGCATCGCGCGGGCATTCCTGCGTAAAAGTAGCATTCTGATTATGGATGAAGCCACAGCATCGGTTGACATGGAAACTGATCAAATCATCCAGGAAGTCGTTAATAAGTATTTTGGGGATCGGACGATCCTAATTATAGCGGTAAGTTCTGTTTCCTTTTTTTTTGGAATTTTAAATTCCTCTACTAGTGGTACACAAACCCTTGGTCAATTTCTTCAAGATTTTGTATTTATACTTGCTTCAAGATCGTTCTCTTAGTAGTCTTGCTTGTAGATAAGTCAGATATGATTAATTTTATGTGTTATGCCTAAGTCAGTTATGATAAAACTTTGTGCTATGCATATGAAATGTCATTTTAGAAACTGCTTGTCATGTATTTGCATGAGAGAACAAACCTGAAAATGAATTAAATGTTTAATTGTGAAGTATTTAAATTAATAATGTCTGATTGTTCCAGTTATATGTATTTACCACACATAAAAAGTTGTATTATCTGATGTTGGCCACCATTTTACAAATATCTGATATGGACCTTTATGGTGAGATTTGTGATTTTCTATTATTTTATTTCCATTTTTTACTGAAACTAATCATATATTTAGAATAAGACCTTGTAGCTCTCTTTGTTTTTTCTCTCCCTTTGTCACATTTTGATATTTTTCTCTTTTACAGCATCGAATCTCCACCATTCTCAATCATATATTTAGAATAAGACCTGAGTCTTGTAGCTCTCTCTGTTTTTTCTCTCCCTTTGTCACATTTTGATATTTTTCTCCTTTACAGCATCGAATCTCCACCATTCTCCAATGTGACAAGATCTTGGTGCTGGACCAGGGGAAAATCATAGAAGAAGATTCACCAAAGAAACTACTTGCCAACAAAAACAGTGTCTTCTCATCTCTAGTCAAAGTAGAAAATCCACAGAGTTGATCTACCAACAGAATGCTGTCTTTTGGCACTTTTTCTGACACCAATGGCTGAAGGGTGGCCAGATATTAGTCAATAGTGAATGAACCTGGATCTCAGTGAAAACCACCACCTATTAACCCCATTTAACCCATTCATGCCTGCAGATTTTCTTCCTTACCAAATGTCTGCTGGACCTTTTATATTTTTGAGAATAACTTTGTTATGAATCATACATTCACAAACTATTTGACGGGGAGTTGTTAGCTGGGTTCTGACATAGACTTCCTCTTCAATTTTTGTCTGAAAATTGCTAATATTGCAGAAATATCTCCAAAATGGTCAGACAATTTGGGGGGCTACAGGCACGAAAGGCTTAATGGCTAATTTCTATTGTAATTGCTATTTGTGGGTATAAACCCCAGACCTTGTGCAGTGGTGAGACACAACCCCAGACCTTGTGCAGTGGTGAGACACAACCCCAGACCTTGTGCAGTGGTGAGACACAACCCCTGACCTTGCGCAGGGGTGAGACACAACCCCTGACCTTGTGCAGTGGTGAGACACAACCCCAGACCTTGTGCAGTGGTGAGACACAACCCCAGACCTTGCGCAGTGGTGAAACACAACCCCAGACCTTGCGCAGGGGTGAGACACAACCCCAGACCTTGTGCAGTGGTGAGACACAACCCTAGACCTTGTGCAGTGGTGAGACACAACCCCAGACCTTGTGCAGTGGTGAGACACAGCCCCAGACCTTGTGCAGTGGTGAGACACAGCAGCAGATCATACACAACACACTAGACCAATAAACTATGAAGACTGGTCCAAGATCTCCATAGATGGTTTGAATGACTGTTGAACCTTAGTTCTCAATGGTAACTAAGGAGTAGTGCAGTATGACTTTCCATACATCTAACTAAGCAAATTAACACTCATTCAGAAAATGTAGTCTTGGACATTTGAATAGCAACAAAAATATTGTTCATGATTGAATCTCTGTGGAACACAGGTTTACACTCTTTATTGGCACAGCTGTTAAATTTTTTCAGGATTAGAATTCCCTGAGACTTGCTGATCATGAAATATGGCCCTCTACGGTAGAAGGTGGTCCAGAAAATCAGACTAAGATCTGCTTGAGATTTCATCAAATAGGATGTAAGCAACCAAGTAAAGAAATCTTGTGATCTGAACAGCCAAGGTAACCACATATACAATGAAAATGGTATAAATGGGCTGGACCACTTGGCTATGGGGCAGACCCGATGTGGTTATCAACATTATCATGAATATCCTGGTGTCAAATTGACTGTTTCTGAGTTCATTTGAACCAGTATTTATAAGTAAGCGTAACCAGTCATAGAAATGTGGGCAGCCTAGGTTTCTAAAGGGACCACAATGTATATTCATATTGCATTTATACACATGCATTTACCTATTGAGAAAATGTGTAATATCACCTGATACTGCCACTGCTTTTTTCATTTTAGTGAAAATTTTCAATCATTTGCTTTATAATTGACATTTTAGAAATAACCTGACCATACCATTTGGTCATTCTCGTGCAATTTTCAAGGGGTTTAATGCCAGAATAGCACCCAGGCAGCCTTATGAGGGTCACTACAAAAAGGCCAAGTATAATCTTATGATCTAGAAAGTCATTTCTAGGCCCTTTAATGATTCATTATGTTTATGATTTGCTGATGTTGTTCATGGATTGTGTCATGAGTTTATTCTACGATTCATTCTAAGTAATTTTAATTTTCTTAAATTTTAATTTTTAACATATGAGAAATGATTGTCTGGTTTGATTTCTTACTTTATTTGCTGGTCTACCCAAAGCATGACATGTAGAACTGTATTCCCAGTGTGAGATATTAGAATGAGATCTGTTTTACCAAAATATGTGGTCACCAGAGAGGTTGCTTTTATACTTTTTGTCATGTCTATCTAGTTGTCCAACTTTCAAAACCCCTGAAATGTGAAAACCGCTTAAAATGAACGTTTTGACCCAGTCCCGATGCATTCACATTTCCTAGGTTTCACTGTACCTTGTCTTAGTGAAATCCAAAGCCTAGTTTGGAAAGAACTTACATAAATGGTACTGTATCTTAGTTAAGTAAAGATATCGATATAATTTATTTATCGATATAAATGCTGATGATATTGATCATGTTTGTTTTGGAATCCATTTATCAAGAGTACTTGTATGTATTTTTCATTTTCATTTATCATTTCGTATTCCATTTGTTGGTGCATGTATAGACATCAACTGTCGATGAATTGCATGTCTCATCTAGACACTAATTACAAAATACTTGTCTCCGTTTCACATGTATCGATAAGTGTAATTTGGGAAGATTTGTGAGCGTTTTTATCCATAGACTTCTAAAATACTTGTCTCTGTATTTTGGAAGATCTGTATGTGTCTCTATCCATACCTTTTAACACTTATGCTGCTGGTGTCTAATTTTGCCAATAAAAAATGATGCAAAAAACCTAAAAAATATGACCGAAAGTCTGGAATATGGGTATTCATCTGAGAGTACTCAGCGAGAGCTATCTAATGCATACCAACATAACAGGGTTTCAATGGTTTTTAATAATGGTTGCATCTTTGTGCTTTGGCAAAGTAGCCTCAGCATTGGAAGGGCTAATATATGTCTATGCTTCACGTGTGTGTGTGTGTATGTGTGTACATGCAACTAAAAACAGGTGTCTGTTGTAAATGGTAGACACTGTTACATTCATTTACAGGATGTTATACACATTTTATGTGCATATATAATTGTACCTTCCCCCAGTTGAAAGAGCCTCTCATTTTTAGTCCAAGGACAATATATACTGAAATAGAGAATATTTTTATGTCACATATATTTTGTAAACAGTATATAAATATTATTTATTTTTACTATGTGCATTGGTTAAGTGGTAAGAGTAGTTATGTTGTAAGTTAGAATTGAGTAACTAAAAGTATAGTACTGTCTGTTAGTCTTGTTAACGTCATTTTAACCCCCAGTCACTCAGAGTAACCACACAGAAATATTGTCTGGAATCTCTGATTCTTAGGAGAACATTTTTGAAATAAAGCAAGAATCTAGAAAATATGCAAAGGTTTTGTTGTTGATTTTCTCCCAAATAACATTTTTTCTGTGAAGTATTTTCTAAATGATTATTTTATTAGATAGATACCGACATAAAGTCACTGGCCATTTTGGGGATTATCTAGAGATGAAGGATTTAAAACAAGTACTTTTAAAGCATTTCTTAGGCCTTTTTACGAGTTATAGAAATGTATATGTACCAACAGTGAAATGTAGAAAGTTAAATTGATGCTGTTTGATGAATGTCGTCTCAATAGCTTCAGAATGAAGAATTAATTCACAAATTGTTGAAACAAGATTAGTAGATGGCGTTTTGAATACTTTTGATGGACCAACCCTCCTTCAAATATTTTCTAGGCCTTGTTAGAGAGATATCCCTTTAGTAGTCAGGTGGTTTTGGCTGCTGCAGGCATAAATGGGTTAACCCTCCCAATGCTAAAGCTACTTTTGTTCAAAGCGCACAAATGCAAAGCTTTTTGAAAACCATTAAACCCTGTCATGTTTGTACTCATTGGATAATCCTCGCCGAGTACGCTCACACGAGTACCCATTTGGCAGGGGTTGTCTTTTTTCAGTTTTTTTTGCGTCATATTGTTGTAGTCAAATTAGCCACCAGCAGCATAAGGGTTAATTACGAACCCCGTCTTCACAAATCACTTTTACACATAGAAGTTACCTAATTAAAGGTCTTGAGGTTAGTGTCCTGAACATGGAGCATAAATGGGTCAAACTATGTGCTCCTTGGCAACCCTACAAAAGAGCCAAACAGACATGCATAGGTTAGTTGAGTGTATAATAGGGAAATTTAATACAGACACTATAATGCTAATTGGTATAACATTTTTCATCACAGGTTCATTACAAAAATTCACACATTCATGAGAGAACTCAATGTTCAATTATGTAGAAAATAACACAATGCAAAGAACATAAACAAACAATAGCATGAATTTGAGGATAACAATAGAAACTAATTGCATGGAAAAATTGCCAATTATTACGTTGGATAACTTTGTTTACTTTAATAGGAACTTTGTTTAATAATTGCTCCCCAAGAGTGTGGTATGTAAATTTGAACGAAACCCATCAAATGTAATTATATTTGAAAAAAAATTAAGGAGAGTTGCGAAACCCCACGGAAATAACAATTCTCATTCAAATCTTACTCTCCATCAAATGTTTTTCATAAAACACTTTTGAAAAATATCAAAGTCTGGCCATCTGGAATTCACAAGTAAATGGTCTGAAAACTAAGTACAAAACTTAATAGATATACTGTATTCGCCCGATTAAGCGCACGGTCCTGAATAAGCGCACCTCCCCCCCCCCCTATTTTTCACATTTAGAGGGGGAATGGCCAGCGCAATTGTCATAAAAAAGTCGTAAAACTTCCCCCCCATAAGAAGTAAGAAAAGCAAAATCACATACCTTTCCTTTTGCCGAGTCTGCATTCCAGCACTGAATTCCGCCATTTCAGCAGTTCCTTCGCGCTCTCTGTTCATATTCGCCGCATGATCTTACTATTGACCGATCCACAATCTTTTCACATACGGCTAAGTCTTCAAGCAAACTGAACAGCACGAAGGTTGCAATAACGGCCAATACGCTCCGCCCGGCAATCATTGAGGTGTGCGGTAAAACGGAAGATTGCCAACATCCCTTCTTCAGAAAATTTTCCCAACCTCTACCCGCACCGTGCGCTTAATCGGGTAGTTATATTTTCAAAGTATTTGAAAGGGGATTGTTAAACCCAAAAGGACCATCACCTTTTGTTTAAATACTTTCCAAAGTAGTAAGTACTTTGGAATCAAGATATTGCCATATGTGTCAAACCACACCTATGGTTCACAATGGTTTAATGAAATCACAGCAGCCCATAGTGTAAGAAGGCTTGAATGAAACTTTGATATTTCAAAACAACAGTCTTAGCCAGTCTTTTAAAAATGTCTGTCCAAAAAACAGCAGCAATTTATACTTCAGCCATGTCATAGAAGATGGTTTGTTAAGAAAACATTTGGTAATTACCCCAATAGGTCAAAAAAGAAAATTCTTTAAGGACGACTTCAGGTAACTACCTGTCTAAAAGACAGGCTGGACAGGTCCTGGCTAAGTCCCTGCATCACATTAGCATCACTTCCCTTATTCCCAGGTAGCTGGCAAGTATGGTTTGGACACACTGTTCTAAAATCGTGTCCAAGTCCATTATGAAACCGAGGGACTTTTTCCAATACAGAAAACAAAACAAAATCATCATCACTCTGGCATGGCAATTGGATGATCATTTAATCTCACACATTTTTTATTTTTAAATATTTTTTCATTCATTTCTTGCATGTCAATCACAGTACATCAACAAGAGAATAAACACGTATCAATCTCATACATGGTGGCTATTCTTATATATTACTGAAATATACAGGAATTGATATGCATTTAATATGATAGAGCTTATTTGATTATTTTGTAAAAAACAGGGTTTGACTTAAGTGGGTGTCCGGGCGGTATTCACGCCCTGAAATTTGTCCGGCCGACCCAAGACTGACTATCATTTATCATATGAGATCGCCCGAAAACCGACCAGAAAACTTTTCTTAAGTCAATCCCTGAAAAATATCTAATAGTTGACTTGGCACCTCTGTATTTGATACTGCATGGTCACAGACATACTAAAGATCTAATAACAAATATTTGTGCTTATTCATTTATATTTTTCACCAGTGCATAACAATATAAGCAAAATTACCTAATTCGAATGCTAATTTAAAGCAGTAGGCACTTAAATAGAATAACTGGCTGGTTGAAGACGTACATATACACAATTTAGCAAGAACACTTGAATCTCAGCTAATAAACAGAGAAATTGGGTTCATTTTTTGCCCCCTGGCCCATATGATATCCTTAATATATTCAAGACCATTAGACCACTGAAGGTATGGATGAAAGATTGAGCCACCAGTTGGTATGTATTTCCTCTACAGCAAAATATGCTGCGTTCAAAATCTGGTAAATAACATTTTTTCTAATAAATCAAATTCAATTATTTCATGTACATGTATATTAACAGGTATGAATCAGTAGGCAAAACCTAGATTCTGATATAAATGAAAAGGATTACTTTGAAATTTGTTCGCAAAAAAGTTGAGAAATCCACCCCATTTCATTTAAATTTCCTAAAATTTCCCTCCAAAACTAAATCAAATTATTCACAAACAAGCCTTAAAACAAGGGCCAGGATCTCAGCTACAATGATGATGCTGGGCATAGTTTAAAAAAATTGGGCACCCTATGTTTCAGAAGAGGACTTAACACCTTCAGATAACAACCATGAACTTATATAAACTAATTGAAAACATGCAGTATCTTTAATTAATGTCTGAACTTACATAAACTAATTGAAAACATGCAGTATCTTTAATTAATGTCTGAGAACTTATATAGACTCTGAGGTAAAATGGTTGAATTATTTGTGTGATATTGAAATTGTTAAAAAGAAATTCCTGACCAATATATATGGAAGTCCTGATATGTGCTTCTTAAGGTTTTCAGTATCCAAACAACCCCAGACATACTGCTGGCTAAGACCCTTCCCTCAGGCTACAAACGTGGGTACAACTCGCTCTACGGTGGATCTACAGACGGGGCATTTCCTTGGATGTGGCAGAGCGTTGGCACAACTCATACAAACACAGATATGTCCACACTCTAGCAAGACCACGTCACGCGGCTGTTCCAGGCAGACCACACATGCGGTGGGATCGTCCACTACACCCTCCTCCTCCATAGTAGCATCCCTCGCCTCCCTCCACTGGCGGAACTCGTCATACGCACGCTGAATCTCCTTTTTCTCCCTCCAGCCCGTATAAAGTTTCTTGACACATAGGTATATTATCACCACACCAGCAGCACCAAATATACCTGCGACTACCTTGTACATAGTAGCTTTTGATTGCAGTCGGCGCACCACCTCAGCTTTAGTCAACGATGTCAGGATGAATTTAGCACCAGTAAGACTATGAGGCGGGTTGAGCCGTATCTCATCACCTTTAAGAACAAGTTCTCCTGCACCGAACAGATTTGTCCCGACGCGAAGTATTTCCTCGGTTTCCTGATACCCTTTTGACACATCTCCAAATATCCGGTCCATCCCCCTCTCCAGGAGGGAACTGGACGAGGGTTCAAATTTGTCATATGTGGTTGTAAAGGCACTCTCAAGGAACTCTGCCTCCAGAGGTTCTGTGACGATCACCTTTAAATTATCGCCGTCTTTAGAATGGCTGAGATGAAATGGCACTGTGTTGGTGGTATTGCGAATGGTTTTTGTGAAGTCGGACCTGAAATGGAAAACCACAATAGAATTATTTAACCATATATATTACATACAAATTTTATTTGTGTGTGTGTGTATATTTATATACATATATATTATATATATATATATATATATATATATATATACATATATTATATATATATATATATATTATATATATGTATATACATGTATATACATATACATTTATAAGGTAACATCTTTATTCAACATACCAAAAAGGTTTCTCAAATACAATGACATCTGTAAGCCTCTATTACTGTTATCAAAAAATCACAGTAGAATATCTTTCTTAATTATTTGATCTTAGTATTTATTACCTTAATATCATTAGCCAAAATTCAGTGACTAGGTATTTCAAACAACTTTAACAATGACCAAAAGAATATTCAAGAGCTTATCAAAAGCCCTAAAGGGCTTTCACAAAGAAAACGTTTTTTGCAGAAAATTAGATTTTTGATGTTTGGATACATTATCATTAAGTGAAAACACAATTCTCTAAATTAATTTTGGTAACATCATGGTCCATTCCATAGTGAATAATGACCGGGCAATAATTCAAATCACTGCCAAGTTTATGATGACAGGGCCGGATGCTAACAGTGAACCACTGGCACCAGGCCAGTAAAAATTCCCAAAAACGGCTTCGGGCCAGTAACAACATACCTCATATGGTCCAACAGGACCAGTAAACATTTGGGGACATTTTTCTAAACAAAGTTCCCCTCAAGAATGTCCCCTAATGTTTTTGAAATAAATGAAGATAAATTAAATATAAATAAATATTGTCAGTTAATTTTATGCAATGTTATTTTCTTGTTATGTCAAAGAAAAATTAGGACCAGTAAAAATTTTGCAAGACCAGTAGATCTGAGGTGTCACTCGTCCTATGGGGCCAGTAACATTTTGATTTGGCGTTGAGGCCTGGATGAGCATTTTACCTACCAATAACCCTGTGTCCTTTTAGTTCTATGTTCCTGCAATAGGATGTGCTGTATAATGCCCTCATCTGCGGCGGTATAGTTGCTCTTGATTGGCTGATCACTGACACTGGCAGCACCGTTTATACAAGCATAGGGGATGCTGCCCCCAGGGGACTTCTTAAGGGCACTTTCCAGATCTGGACCTATGTCAAACTCAGGTGCATCCTGAAGTGAGAGATAAGAAGAAACGTAGTAATATGATACTTGAAGTGCAATGAATCCTCCAAATATAAACACTAATCATTGTGAATATTGTTTCATGATGTCATTTATTCTAATACTTTATACAGCTTATATGTCGGTTTTGAAGAGTTGAGGGGTTCATACATGTATGTGGGGGTTAAATATATATGTGTATGATGGGAAGACAATTAAGGAAGGGACAGACCAGATACTTGGTAGGATATTTGTACAGGAAAGGAGGACAGGGAAGGGTATGGACCTGATGCAGAATGCATGACATAAGTATGGGCGGATAAGGAACATGAAGGGAGTAAAGGCCCAGGGGTGACGAGCGGCCTGGGTGGTATGGCAGCTCACCGTAGGTCGTCCCTTGGGAACTGACCCAATTGTCCATTAATGGGACAAATGCAGTCAAGGATCCAAAACAAACAACAAACAAACAAATATTCATTTTTTTTCTTGATGTCACAGCAACTTGTAAACCCATTACGTCACAAATCAATTATCCACTTGACCATGCACAAACTGTGCAAGAAAAAAATAGTACAACCTACAGGGCACTTAACTTTCCCATTTATGCTTATAAGTTTCAAGGTTCTTGAAGTTGTATTCTGGATCTATAATACTTTGACAAAAACGAGGGGATAAAGAAACTTGGAACTGCGTTTATCATCACGTTTTCTAACTATGACTGACTTGATGTTAACCATCGACTAACACCAAGTCACTTTCAGCTTTCTCACATGCCCTGGCTGGAATTTGAATTCATGCAGTTGTGAGAGACAGCATGCAGTCAGAGGCAACACTTTAGACCAATGGGCTACAAGGGCAGCCGATGTTCTAACTACCTGGTTATATAAACACTAAGAACTTATTACAGATACCACAAACTAATCTGGAAAGGTTTGGTGACAGAGCATTCTTTTGAACATTATAGGTAGAAAGGGCACTATATCAAATATCAATTACTATTATCATTAAGTCCTTGGGACTGTATAGCACAGCTCTAAACCCACCACCACACACCCTCCCCCTGTCCCAAAGGAAGAAGACTTACAGAGAGGAGATCAGCAGTATGTTTACTCTGGCAGTACCACCTCCAAAACCCATAGGCCAATGCAGCATCTATGGCCAGAAAGAGCCACTCGGACGACACCGAAACAACCATGACACAATAGTGGGATACTGGGATTAAGACTGGCTCATGGCAACACTCCTATAACCAGTTACATCAACATGATCTTCGGCCATGGAATTGCTATTGAGTATTGACTGTCAGTGTGCCATTTTCTCAAACTCAAAGCTTAGATGACCAAACCCTGGATTTGAACCCGACCGGTGTACCGAATCTTGATAGCCTCAAAACGGTAAGCTCCTCGCAAAACTAGACGGCTCCTGCGCATGTGCGGGTGGGGGTCCAACTTCCTTTACAATGTAAACAAAGAACGACGACTGAGCGATCTCTGCTAAGATAAACAATTACAAGCGGTGCTCCCATTCATTCAGAACGATCTCTGTCACTCGTGAAATAAAATGAGGAAAGAGGAGTTTATGCAATGAACATGACAGGGTTTAGATGCTTTTCAAAAATCTTTCCGTCCTTTCGCTTTAGATGAGAGTTCCTTCAGAATATGGAAGAGTTATAGGCTTGAGGCAGACAGTATTGGCTAAAAGTCAGAATTATACTTTTGATGGCGTTTTTCGTTACAAGTCGTCATCCATGCTTATTCATCTCATAGGGTGGGCTTTAGTGTACGGGTGGATGACACGTCTGATTTTGATGTATATGGGAATTTTGGGGCATTTTATGCCAGAAATCACTCTTAAAACATGTTTTTTGGAATTTCCTTCTAGAAAAGTCATTTTTCGAGATAGAAACACAAAACTTGCTACAAATGTGTTCAAGAGGATGCTTTTGCGCTTAGAACATGTTGCGTCAGAGTGTCTTCAAGGAACCCCCCACTGTGAGTGATTTTGGCAGAAAATCATCAAAAATGAGTGATTTTTGTGATTTCCCACAACTAGAATGTCATCCTGTGGACTATTCCAAATTATCAACTGAATAGTTTTGGTGTAGAAAACTACACAAGAAGGTGTAGACACAGAAAGTGAGTTATGTTTGAATATTTGCATGAAAGGCTACGTTTTTGGGCATTTTACAGAAAAATGGCATTAAAACTAGTATTTTGGGGGATTTGCTTCTAGAAGGTGCAATTCTCATAGTAGGAACTCAAAACTTGCCACAAATGATTTTTATAAGGATATCTATGGTAATCAAATGTTTTGTGTTAGTATGAAATGTATCAAACCCCTGCTGTGAGTGATTTTGGGGTAAAAACTTGTAAAATAGTAATATTTTTTTTGTAATTTACCACAACTTGAATGTCATCCTGTTGACTATTCCTAACTCTCAACTACATAGTTCTGGTTTAGAAAACTAACCAAGAAGGTGTAGATAGAGAGAATGAGTCATGTTTACATATTTTCATGCCATGTTAAGTTTTGGGGGAAATGTACAGAAAAATGGGACAAAACAGCTGATTTTAGGGATTTGCTTCTGGAAGGTGCAATTTTCATAGTAGGAACTCAAAAATTTGCCATAAATGATTGTATGTTTTATGTAATGAAATGTATCTGACCCCTGCTGTGAGTGATTTTGGGGTAAAAATCCTGTAAAATAGTAGGATTTGGTCACAGTCACCTGGGTCAAGGTGTAATGATAATGTTTAAGTATGGTTATGGCTGTTAGATGCATGTTGTTTCACTGATGTTTGACTAGATGTCAGCTGTGCTTTTTTAAGCAACATATGCTTTGCACTGATCTATTTCATTCAATTTTATTTTTATGAAAATAAGAACTTTGAATAGTAGTAATATGCAACTATCCAATATTTCTATTAAAGTCACTAAAAATAAAATGCATCACTTCAACCTGTTGGCTCTTAACCCATTTAATTACTGGAGTACTGGAATTAGTAGGTAGATAAATACTACTGTGCCAGTATCCTGCATGAAAAGGGTCAATACCAATGATGGACTAGGACTTCTATGGGCATGGCAAGTGGGACTCCCTCTGCTGGCAGTAGGAAGCAAGTGCTTGTTCTCAGCATAACACCATACAGTGATAATAATGCTGATGCCTACTTCTGATTAATGTGATGAATTGAATAGAGTTTATATGCTGGAAAATCACTTGCATGACCCTTATAAGGTAATCACCCTGTAAAGGCTGTGTCGAATTCTACTTGTTGGTTGGTAATAGTAATAAAATGTGTGACGTCAGCGCATTTATTTCATTGGCCTTATCCCATTTACCTTAAGACTGTACTGAATAACCATTGATATATATGAAGGGGATAGTGTACAAACATTAGTGTGGAAAAATAGGTTTTATTATACTTCACATGAAGATTCTTGATTCTGGTTGGTCCAGGGTCATGGGTTAATTGACATGTTTTCCCGACTCCTTCACGACAGGCTGTTGTCCTAAACATTTATGTACTAGCTGATTAGATACCGCTAGCCCGAGGAATAGTTTCTGTTAGCCTGAAGAATACCCACAGCACCAAAAGTCAAGTTACATCATTAACATTTAAGAAGATACATATGGTTTGGGACCAATGCTTTTGTCTTGGCTACATAAAAATCTGAGGTAGGCCAGTCTGAGGCAACTGAATTTACCTTTATTTCAACCAATTGGCAACAGAGTTATGTGTATTTCACATAAAAAAGAACCACATTAATCAATATTATTCTTAAATGACGTCAATCTTACCTCCAACAAATGCATCGCCTGCACCATTGGTATCAACAATGTCACTGGCCTTAATAGGGTTAACTGGATATTCGGCACCTTTCCATCTGAAAGATTCAATATATGGTTAGTACTAAAAGAAGGGAATAAACTACCATAAATGGGTTCAATACTTTGAGAATATGGCTAGATTCAACAGATTTTTTCAGTATCTCATTTGGACACCCACTCCCTCAAAAATCACACATCAGGACAGGACACCCAAATAATTTTGTGAGTAACCCTTTAAAGGGACATTTTCAAACATATAAATGATTTCTTTTTGACTCTAGTATAAATTCAGTGACTTTTTATAGGGCATTTATTTCAATAAGTACATGCATGTTCATGGTTATAATAGGTCATATCAACCTATTAAAACTGTTGCGGACAGAATTTTAGAGTATTTTCCCTCAAATTCAGGAAAACCTGCTCCCTCATTTGGCTGTCTTATCTTATAGTAATATCATTCTTGAACCCTATTTGTTCCAGACTTTTGTAAAATAGTAGATTTTAGAGAATTAATATGAATAATATCTGTGGTGGACAGGAAAGCTCTTCGACAGAGATTTTGGATACCTTCGCAGAAACAGAGATTCTCCTTTAAGTAAAGAAAGTTGAAGTTTAGCATCTGGTCAATGTAGCGATTGTAGCCCAGATCCAGAAGTCTCTATTTATGCATATATTCTAAAATTTGACCACATGCATTAAATGTTAGAGGAATTTATTCAGTGTTTCAGATAGAATTTACATACTGTTGTGGACAGGAAAATTTAGTTACAGGTATTTTAGGGGAAGGATTCAGCACATAAACACTTCTCAGAGAACAAAATTTTGTTCCATCACTCAAAGATAGAATATTTAGTCATATGGAAGACTCATATGGTACTGTTTTATACAAAGCCAGTCGTAGATATAAATGATTTTAAAAACTAAATTTCCAGGGATTCTCTATTGACCGTAATGACCCAATAGACATGTATGATCTACCCCAGAAAAAATATCCAACAGTTAATAAGATCACAAATGCATGTTTAAAAAGAATCATTACATAGTTCTTTTATAAGTATATATTTAGCAAATTGGGCAATAGATATAAATAAATGTCCATAATTCATTCACAACTCAGCTAGTTTGATATCAATTGGTGAGTGTACAGATGTGTACCTTGACTGACACCTCCATCCTGTCTGCAAATGTCTCCATTCACCTCTACATCCCTAATCCTGAAGCCACCCATTCAGTTAATCAGGGTAGATCCAATTTCCCCCCAAACCATATCCTCCATCCCCAGACTGAACAATAAGGGGTGTTAATGAGAGGGGACAGTGGAGGAAAAACAGAATCCACATTGCTTGGGATACATAAAGAGAATGGGGCCTTATTATGGATAAAGACTACCTGGTTACACTTTTTAAACTCCCACTGAAGCACCTTATTCAATAAGTAAATAATTGAATTTTAGGCTAGCAAGGATGGCAATGACAGCATTAAATGTGTTAAGTATCCCTCTCCCCCAGGAAAAAGTAAAGTACATGTATAAAAGTGAGGAATCCTACCTATTTGAATATGTCCTGACCCTGTTGCATGATTCCCTGCTGACAGCTGAAATTGGAAAAGAAGTTTTTATTTACCAATTAAAAACATGGTAATAAAGCCACAAATAAGTGGGGGAAGCCCACAGATATTAGCCCACGCAAATCCCTAATACCTCCTCTTTCAAATGAGACCACATAATGCTATTTTCTGTGGGTCTTTATACGAAAATTTTGATAATAACCAAGGTCTCCTCGACTTCTTAGTCTAGTACCTAGTGGTAGCCATGTTGGATTTATGGGCTTAAATAACTATCAGGAAAATTACACAATTTAAGACAAAAAAAGACTACCAAGAGCTATAAACCTAACCATTTGCCAGTCCAAGTCGTTTGCTTTTACCATAATGTGACAAAAGATTGCTATTATCTACGTTAGACCATAAGTGAGACGTATTTTCAGTGAAGACTTCACATAGAAACGAACAAAATTATAGTAGTTGCTTTGAAATTATCGTCACAAAACGGCCAGATTTTACAGTCTAAATCACGAAATACCGCATCAAAATTACACTTTTGCATACTGTCATGGTATAATCTTTAAAATGATACGATAGATTATACTCTAGGTTGTTACATAATCGAGTAAATCGAACGTTAAAACTGACAAAGATAGATTTTCCTGGTCAGCCATTTTTAGTTGAAACATGCTATGACAACATGCGTGTCTGTGAGACAATAAAACACCATTTTCACGCACTGGCATGCCTCAAGAATACATTAGTACACTCTTTATGCGGTTACTAAAATGGTAGTAAATGATGACAACTATCCTTTAATGTGCTTACCTGATATATAGAAAAATCACGTCCGTTATGTCTGGCCAGGCCTCATCGTTCAACCTCGCGGGTAATGGCGAATAGTGACGTCACACTCTCCAAAAATATAATGCGCCGTTGAACCTATGAGCTTAGCACGGGGCTAATGGGAACTAGGCCACGGCGACCTATCCATGACATGTTAGTTCAAGCTCAAAGGTGGAGTCTCAGTCTATTTTGATTTCCACTGCCGACTTCTAAGGCTGTAGATCTATTGCCATGAAAGACGTTTTGCGTTTCTATGACAGCGTGGTTCGAAAGTGGAATCTAGAACAAAGATCCTTTTTCTTTTCCAAACTTTTCTCACTCCGGGAAGATCCCTAGCACTTGCTTTCGACCTCAGAGGATCACTGACATTAGCTGTACTTTCAGAATCACTTCATGCTGCTGCGTCCGCAGTGACGACGTTCAGAACGAGGCTCAATTTTGATTTCTTATCTGACCGCTAGGTGGAGAGTAAAACTGTTTCTTCCATAGAGCTGTATGACGTCGTCCCCTTAGCACCGTAGGTGCTAGAGTGCGCACTCCCATTGTTGCACCATTAGCCGTGACGGGACGGCATGGGGAACAAACATGGCGGCGAGAGAGGGGCAAAATACCGCGACGTCGTGGCCCGTGCACGCTATGAGCGCAGGTGCTTCTCCTGCGCTATACTTCTTTCTTTTACTATAGATAACTCAGCCTCCCGTGGGTCTATTTTAATGCGGCTTAGATCGTTAGAACCGCCGCAACCAATTCTACAAGACTTTCAAAACCTAGGAGTACTTAATAACTTAATCATATCCCACATTTCATGCAAATCAGTAAGGTGGCGCATTAAGAGGCGATGACAGATGCCCTGTTTGATCGCTCCTAAACATTCCAATCAGTACATGTATTAAATATAATCTAAATTTATATATTGTATAAATTTACTTTTATATTGAATTAAGGTAAAATATTCTTATATAATATGATTGGATTTATATTGAGGTGAAAAAAATCAATTATTTGTTTGTAAATGACATTTTAAGAAATTTCTCACAGTGATGGTGTCCCAGGGGTGATTTTTGAGAGGTTGGTCACTTGGTTGTCTAAATGATGCCCTGCTGGCTAAGGCTACTCAAGTTGAAATAAAGTATTTGCCTTAAAATGACACCTTTTCTGATCAATATATCTGAGTATCC
Source organism: Maea johnstoni (assembly GCA_963942565.1). Classification (NCBI taxonomy): domain Eukaryota; kingdom Metazoa; phylum Annelida; class Polychaeta; order Spionida; family Magelonidae; genus Maea; species Maea johnstoni. The sequence continues at coordinate 7,801,079 of OZ012691.1, read as the reverse complement.
TTTTTTTTATTTTGAAATATCTGAGTATCCTAAAGTGTGATTCTTAAAGGTCTGGGAATGCAACTGGTGCGCACATACCCTACAGGCTATGGCCTTGTTGCTAGGATCTCCAACCACTTTTTGTTAGAATAACATTCTAAAAGTTCTTGACAAATAATTGGGCATCCTGGTGTGTGGTTTTAATGGATTGGTTGTCCAAATGACATGCTGCTGCTGGCCATTGAAGGACCTGATGATTGGTTTTATAGGTGAGTTATCAGGGAGACTGGACTTTGATGTGACCAGTCACTCTCTTATCATAGACCTCATCTCCAGTGAGAGCAGGGGAGGAGATTGAAGAAAGCTGAATAGGCCAATCAAATTGAAGAGAGTGTCATAAATGGTCTTAATATATTTCTGAAGCCAATATAATAAAGCAATTATAAAATCTATTTATGTCCAGGCTGTGGCTACTGTAACAACCTAGAGATTACTGTGTTATGCACATGGAAATTAATACAATAAAACCAAATGGCAAACTATGATATCAAATATTAAAGTGCATTTAAAGATGCCAAACAAGTTTTTCCAGCCCAGTATTCCACATATGTGGTAGCCAACTTTCCTGAGCCGGTCGTTGCCACCAAATCAGGCAGGCAGTAGTTAAACACAAATAAGAGTAGCCCTATGGGACTAGTCATTATCTTAACAGGTACGGCTAAAAACTCTACAGTTTCGTGGAGGAAACAAAATAAAGAGCTGCTACAGTTGCATACGCTTCTAACTGAAACCAATGAGATTGTTTAGATCTCATTGTAACATCTTTCCAATCATGTTTTTAAAAATAATATTTTGAAGAAGGAACAACTGGAACTGTAAGAATCATGACCAAAAAATACAAATAAGACAGCCTATGTGTACATTCCACAGATTTATTTCAATTGCATACACGCTTTCCTAAATATCAATTCTCCAACCATCATAATCGATTTCTGGATGAATAGAAGTACAATTACTGCATATAAAGACAATTACAAGAAGGCAAACTTTATTGCAGACATCTAAATCCAGGGAATCGTGTGAGGTAAAGAATAAGACTAATAAAAAAATTAGAAATAAAAAAAAATTCAGATGGACAAGATGATTGTTAAGGAAAATGATTAAAGTTATTTAATGTACAAAGCAACAATGGTCTCATTAGAAAGTGAGAGAGAAATAATGAAATCCTGGAAGGAGGGATTTCTGATCAGGCCGTGGGGGTGAAAGTGACCAAAAATATTTAAATATCAAATCAGGAGATTTCAGGCGGTTTATTATTGCGGCTTGTTGTGCTTTCATTTGCTTTCGTTTTGTTTAGTTCCAATTCTGGCCACTAGGGGAGAGGTTAGTACTTGTACTTGTGCTTAAGGAGTGCGCCTTTATAATTGATAACCATGTACACGTATATGGTAATGGGATAACTTTAATTTTGTGTAGTAGATCACATTATTGCAGAGTTATCAAGAACAAACAGGTAGTTTTGTAACTGAAAATATCATCATCATCAATTCTCGCGGTCCAATATTGGGGCTTCTTTCGTGCCATTTTGTTCAGTTCCAATCCTGGCCACAAGGGGTCCGGTGAGAATAAAGGTTGCGATTGGGCAATTATATTTCACAGGAGTTGGCAAATTGATAACCATACAAATATGATTATGAAATAACGTACTTTAATATCAAGTAGCAGATCACACTCTATAGTCCATGATCCAGAGGGTTGCTCATACCATATTGGGGGGCAAATTCTGATTAATCTTTTTGAATTCCCCATATTCTCAGCTTCATGGTATTTCAGTAACAAATATTTTCCAAATCAGACCTTTTCTTTTCCCAGGTGAACTTATATATTTACACGATCACTAAATTGCTTTTACTCACTACCCATTTTCCTCACATTTCATAACTGTTACATCTTTAACCATTCCCTCTGAGACATGGATCCGTGCGCCGGCCTCTATTTTGGCGCACGGATCCATTCTTCTTCCATATTTGCCTAACCTTTGCGCTGTGTTGCGCCCAGCGCCACTAGCTTCATACAGCTTTCCACTACATTCATCTCCATTCCTATCGCCTTGTATAGGACTTTCTCTGGGTACGGGGAATGAATGTATTGATGACTGCCTATGATGAAATAAAATGATTATGAAGCCTGCACTAGAATAGCAATACTACCAGAAACATCCAAAATCCAGGTACCCGTTGAATGATAATGATTTTCAAGGTAGATCTGGAGTCTGTGGTTCTGAATGACTACCAGTGGACACCAGGCAGCCACGATCAGCAACAGCGGCTTGCTAACACTGTTCCTCTTCGGATCACCTGCCACAAGCGGGCTCAATCCGCGACTTAGACTAGGGTTCTAGTTCCTAAAAAGTTGACATTAGAATTTGACCAAGCAGTGTGGTGTATTATCAGCAATAGTTGATATATGGCACCACCTGATTCTGTTATACTTCTTGAGGTTTAATTTGTCATGCTTAAACCTAAAAAACAAGATCGACCTCTTTGCTTAAACTTAGTCCTCTATTTACCTAGTGAGATAAATTTGAACTAATTTGGCCACTCTGACCACCCGCATTTGTTGTCTGGTAACAGAAAAACTTGAAGACAGAAAAATGCATATGGCAACCTAGAAACCCAGGCTATCTGTGAGTGAATCCGGCTCTTTGCTGACACTCATAACTCTAACTAGACTTGCTACAAGTCTGTGTTATCTGGCTCTTTCCTTAGTCACACTAACAAGAGTTGATTTCACTCCAGGTTTAGTTCTGAATAAATCCTCAAGGGGGACACACCTGAGTTGTAGTCTAACTGAAACTTCTGAAAACTGTGCTGCCATCTATAGGCTAAGAGAGACATCATATCTACCCAGTAGTGATGGTGGCATAATATCAAACCTAACTCAGCCTGAGAACCAGACTAAACTCCAACAGACTATCTTTCCGAACCATGCTTATCACAGAATCTCTCTGACGGTAGTGACACCTACCTTTTAAGTGCCTCAACACTACCCCAAGTAGAAAACAACATCCAGAAATTTAAATCAGACACCTTGTTTCTTAAAATGTCAATCTGAAGCATATGATTGATTTTTTAATCTCCACATGATTCCCATGACATTGTTTAAGGTATCATGCCTTATTTTGTTAAATTTAACAATTTGGACACCCCAAAATTTAACAATTGACAATTTTGGTCACCCAGTTTCTAAATCAAACAGGAAAAGGGTGTTATATTATCATTGGCATCTGCGTAAAATATTAAATATCAATATTATATTAAATTGTTAATTATACTGTGTCCCTGCCCATGGCAAGCTGATTAGTAGATATGTCATATCTCTACATCAATAATAAACTTGTATCTTTAAATAGATAAAAAGAGATCACTTGAAGTACATATACAAGATTATAACCACATACTTCAAATCAAAGAACAAAAATTAACAATTAATCTAGGCAATTCTTACTTATATCAATTTTGGGTCAAAAACTTGTTTCTCGAATTCCTTGATTTTGCCCAATAATTCCTATATAACAGCCGAAAAATAATTTAAACAAGATAGAACAGTATTTCAGGCTGTGTCAGTATCTCTGAAGGGATAAATCTACCAAAGAAAGACACCAATTTTGGAGAAAGTGATGTTTGTGACATGAATTGCATTACTTTTTCAAAAATCTGTGAAAAAAAACTAAGCTGATGACCCCATGATTTTAAATTGTTTTGATGATGTGATTATAAACATGACATGACTCTGCACTGTCTGCAGTATCCAAAACTTGTATCAAACAGGAAAAGGGTGTTATATTATCATTGGCATCTGCGTAAAATATCAAATATCAATATTATATTATACTGTGTCCCTGCTCATGGCAAGCTGCTAAGTAGATATGTCATGTCCCTACATCAATGATAAACTTGTATCTGTAAATATATGAGATCACTTGAAGTACATGTGCATATACAAATAACTTACTTAAAAATGTCAAAGAACAAAAAATAACTTTCAGGAGAGTTTATCATCAAAGATGCATTGATTGTGTGTGTTTGTGAATATCTTTGTATTATTTACATGTATATGATATGTATTTTTCAAGGGGAAACAATTAAAGATATTCAATTTACACCCAGCCTTTAAATTCATTAGATAATCATAAGGAAATGCCTATTTTTCTTCATTGTCTCTTTAAGTTATCTGTAAAAGCAGCTTCCCAGATGTCCCTAACCATAGTTCACATGTTGATGTTACCTGGTTACTGACATAGCTATTAACAGTGTCAGTTAGTAACAGTGTTAGATAACTTAAGGACCCAATTCAACTACAACCTGAGAGTAGTAGACAGGGAGTGGGCACTGTGCATGCATCATCAAATTTCGCTGCCTCTCCCACTATGAGTCATAGATAACCTGTGTACCCCAGGATTGGCTGCCTGCTGACCCCATCTCCTTGGAAATAAATCGTGTGACCAATACTTCCCCAGGCTACCCTGCTTAACACGAGGCAGCACATACCCTAGGCAATAGCATGCTGTGCCTATGGGGTTGCGGATCAATCATCAAGGGGATGTATTTCTCTGCTACAACCTATCTCATGACTATAAGCTCCAAATTCATTTATTCAAATAAACTGAATGAGTGTATATGTATACCCTTTCGATTGTTTATATACGTTGAGTATCCTTGGCTTGAGATTCGAGAATTATTGCTTGATTAAGTTCGAAGTTAATATTATTAAAGGTAAACAACAGCCTAAGGCTGCCTCTCGAGTCTCGTACAATTTTCAATTAGACGAGTTCTCCTGTGGAAATTCTCTGGCATTTTCCTTTAAAATATATTACGGCATGTCTCGGATGTGTTCCTATTAGTTGTTATACTCGCAAAATCACTTTAAGAGACTCTGCAAGAGCCGTCTGCATGGCCAGTTCAGTGTCAACATGGCCGGTGTTCTGTGTGTTTACATCACGTCACGCACCGGTTCTGCCCCCAATACAAATGGCGGACGATCTCCTTGCCGGTACGGGGTCACGTGACAAGTACGCAATCCCGTTCTATTTATATCCATGGTTTCTTCTCACATAGTAGATGGGATATTTCGTGTCATCATAAATATGCATGAACCTCTTCAAAGCTTGGGTGCGATTGGTCCGCCGTTGTCATGTGATACTTGGAGCGAGAGGTGTCATGGCGGCGGCCTCCAACCTGTGTGTTTCCGTGACTGATCCCGTCTCCAAAGCATGTATTGCTGTAAAGATCTTCGGGTAGGGAATATATTAGGCATCACAAAGGTACTCTCCCATCAGGATGTGGGATCATAAACATGTATACTCATTTGTACTGCTAGGTAATGTACCTCTCTGGTGGTATGCAAGGGGAATAAGCTGAGGAAAAAACGAGTGACAGAAGTATAGTACATGTCACAGGGGCTTGTATCATTGATCACAGTAGTCACAGCCGTACTAGTAATATAGACTCTATTTCATAGTACCAGCCTCAGACTCGCGAGTGACCGCTCAACGATACAAGGCCCTGTGGTACATGTAATATGATGAGAAAGCAAAGCTTTAAATGCTCGCGCAGCTCGATGTTTGTTATTGTTATCCGTGACGTCATTCTTTACTTGAACTTCGCTGAAACATATTGGAAGCCCCTTCATATGAGCTTCATATTTTTGCAATAACCACACACAGTATGCGTAGCGATTGACCGAAAATATGGCATAAAAATTACTATGACTTCAACCTGTTGCAAAATCGTCATTTCACGACAGATGTCAACTAGAATTAAGAGTCATGTAAAATTATTTGTGGCGGTTGTAGCGTTTTAAACTGCATTGAAATCGATTCACGGAAAGACGAGTAAAGTCATTTTTACCGTGAACATCGAAGTTACGACTTTGGAATACGCGGAATTCCATCTTAACATGACGTCATTTCAAGACGTCAGCATTTGTCGCACGTGAGCATGTATGTTTCAGTTGTTGCATAGTTCGGCGTGTGTTGTACGATCGTCGGCGACCAAAACGCTATTTTGACACAATTTAAAGGAAACAATCCAAATTTATTATTTGATTAAGAAATGTTTTAAACATGAAACGATCTGGCGACAAAATGTGCTCTTAAAGCAAAAAGTTGTGCTCATTTCTCGCGAGGTTATCGAGCGAGCGAGACAAAGAGACGAACAGACAGAAGTGTTGACGGAAGTGCGGACACGGTTTTCTAGGCCTCAGTATATACTTCCATTGACAATGGCATTGTTGACATCCTATACCGTAAGTGCTCACGGCGCTCGCTAGTAGTAGTACCCACATTGACGTATAATTCATTTTGTTGTGGGCCTCAACAATATATCAATAGTCGTGAATAGACCAGTGTTTATCTTCTTTTATATTGCATAACTTAAAGCCAGAAACTGGAAAAGTGTTTACTCTCTCCTAGCACGAATGTCGATCGAATGTTCTCTTCATATAAGCTCTTGGCAATAGCTATGCCAACATTTCACGCAAATCTTAAATCTTTCCAGCCAGTGAGAAAGACTAGGAGCCTAGGACCTAGTCTCACCAGAGAAATAGATCTACTCCCAGGTCTCACCTAAAGTCTGTCTGACTCGAGTTTGGCAATCACTTTTCCCACTTTTTAGTGACAAAACGTTCGATTTTGCCATCCAAACTTGGCAAACCTCTTTGGAGCACTTACTACGTGTATGTACAAACATACTTTTTGTCTCCTCTCCGCAAAATGTTGATTTTGCTCATTAGTTCCTATTGTAAAATATGCACATTGCCGTCACTACAATCTCGCATGTTTGTCTGTTGCGAACAATACAAACACGCGAGATTGTATTGTTGGCAATGGACACATTTTACAATGGGACCTAATGAGCAAAATCAGAGAGGTCTATTTATAGAGAGTGGCAACGGATCATGCAGCCCATTAGCTTAACACTGTGGAGGCAAATCTTACCTAGGAGCTCAATGAGATAAGGGAGGCGGCCATCTTGCCCGGTGAATTAGTTATCAGTTTAAATGGACCTCTTGCACTTTCAAACATGTAAAAAATGAATTTCACTTCTTGGAGAGGCTTAACAATATAGTGATCATGGGGATGGAGGTATGAACTATTGTTTGCTATGCTTAATTGATGTTAGCGTAATTGCAATAAATGTATTTGGAGTGGTTTAATTGGGGACTCTATTTCAACAGTGGTATGACTTGGCATCGGCCATGAGAGACATTTCAGTAAATTCCACCTTATAATTCTCGGATACCAACAATTCCAAGTGTGTTTATAAGTTGAAATACACTACTGATTTCTGCCGCTGCAAAAAAACAGCGCGCTGGGAGCGCGCTACTCTACCAACGCGCTGCTAGTGCGCTCACAACGCGGCCAAGCGCGCTACAAGCGCAGCAATGATCAGCGCCGTGCCTGCGATGCCGGCAATTTAGTTCCGGCATCGTTTATAGACGGCGTTGGCAGCGGCCGTTGTGCTTTCAAGATCTCGTAACAGGTCAACGAGATCTTGAAATCAATCATGGCTGCCTAGAAACCGCCGCTCGATGCTGGATACATGGCAAGAAATAGGGGCACGATTTTGCCCATGTGTTTAAGGTAGCATAATTTTCATGCTCTGGGTCAATAAATAATGCTGATGTTCGTTTACCTAAATTGCTACCTTAACGAATTGCTACTTTGTATTGTTTACTACCTTTAATAAATTCGCAACATTACATTGCTCGCTACCTTTTTGAAATGACTACAATTGACCAATCGCTACATTTAGATAATCCCTACCTTGTAGTATTCACTACTTTAGTAAAGTCACTACCATTTTCAATATCGCTACCTTTAGAAAATCCCTACTTTATCGTGATCTGGGACCATAAGGGTACAGATATAGATATTGTATTTTTTGAGTGAAATAACTTTCTTAATGGAAACCTGTCTGATCAATACAATACATAGATAACTTAGGAGGGTACTCACATGATTTTTTTGTGTGAAATGTTGACTTTGTTGAGCTCCTGTACTGGAAAGAGGAGGTACATCCTAGTCAGTATTCCACTGTTCCTAATGATATTATCCAGTGTGTTTATTAGTGCTCGGATTCGCCGCTAAAAAACGGCTCGATCAATCTCTGAAACTGCCGAGCGATTAACCGACATATTACGAGCCCTAACAATTCATTGCACATGTGGTGAAATCAACTGCTGAGCGAAATTAATTGCTGTCAATCACGCTAATTTGGAACCGCCCCATGCCTGCCTAAGCCAATGAGCAACGTAAATTGCTGTCAATCACGCTAATTAGCACAGGCCCATGCCTGCCTAAGCCAATCACGTCCTGCTATCGTGCGATCTCGCTGGGATCCCACGTGGGAAAGACGTCAGCAAGACAAAAAAGATTGCGGATTATTGACGATGTGGCCTTATTTACATTTTCGGCGAGCTGTAATGGCGGCTCGAGTGCTCGACGCCGGCGACGATACGAGCAATAGCTCGAGCCGCCGATTGATTGTACTAGCTCTAGTGTTTATGTTGTTTTTTCTATTCATTTAGCTTTTTTAAATATAACTTTAAATGAAACAATGATCTGCAGACCCCAGCAGTAGATATCACACATCTTACTCCTAGCTTGCAAAAAGGTAGACTAATTTGCCAATTTGGATATGTTGTTTGGGGGTAAGACAGAGCCCTTGGGTGCTGAATTCAATTGCAGTTCTGTGTAAGTTTATTTCACAACTTACTGGGTGTCAGATGGATTATACATGCATGTAATCTTTCTTTCTCTCTGATCTCAGTGAGTGTCCTCCCAACAGACTTAAAGTGTATAATTTCACAATAAATGCATACAATATCAGTGTCGGACCAATTCTTTACTTTCTTGTTTTCATATTTATGATTTGACTTAGAATATTCCTCTGTTTCCTGTCAGTAACCTTCACAGTTAAGAATTCAAGTCTTGTCTTTCACAAAAAATAGGTAATGGGTCATTCCTTTTGAGTAATGTTCTGTGATTTTAGTATCATTAAGAACTAATGACTTGTGCATTAACCCAGCATAGAAATAGCAAACAATTAAAAATTAAGCCCCATATACTTTGTATAAAGATTTCACCTAAAGAGGTGAATTTCACTCACTATAAATCCATTCTTTAAAAATCTCTATGGGACAGGGTGTGTGTATTGCAAAAGGGTACACTAATTTGGATCTGTTGTTTGGGGGTATGACAGAGCAATTGGGTGCTGAATTCAATTGCAGTTCTGTGTAAGTTTATTTCACAACTTACTGGGTGTCAGGTGGATTATACATGTATGTAATCTCTCTTTCTCTCTGATCTCAGTGAGTGTCCCCCCAACAGATGACATTTCACTTAGGGTTTAATTCCACAATAAATGCATACAATATCAGTGTCTGACCCATTCTTTACTTTCCTGTTTTCATATTTATGACTTGACTAACAATATTCCTCTATGTTTCCTGTCACTAACCTTCACAGTTAAAAATTCAAGTCTTGTCTTTCACAAAAAATAGGTAATGGGTCATTCCTTTTGAGAACTGTTCTGTGATTTTAGTATCATAAAGAACTAACGACTTGTGCATTACCCCAGCATAGAAATAGCAAACAATTGAAAATGAAGCCCCATATAATTTGTGTAAAGATTTCACCTGAAGAGGTGAATTTCACTCACTATAAATCCATTCTTTAAAAAATCTATGCATTGATGCTGAAGGGTGAAGGGTACTTCATAGCATAGAGGAATATTCTTATTTAAGCCATAAATATGAAAACAGGAAAGTAAGAAATGGGTCAGACATTGATAGTCTATATATTTATTGTGGAATTACAAATGTCATCTGTTGGGAGGGCACTCACTGAGATCAGAATGAAATAGGGATTACATATAATCCACCTGCCACCCAGTAAGTTTGCTTGCACACCAGCTCTTCTGGCATTCCTACGAGTGACTGGGACATCTTCCTGCAGCCCAGCATGGTGCCAGGATGTGTGAGATATGGCTGACCCCCGGGGAGGAAGTGTGCTACTGGAATACACACACCCTGTCTAATGGGGCCCAATAGGGCTTGGTTTTTATAATTGATGAAGGAAATATCACCAAGTTAATAATATGAAATTTAATGTATTATCATTAGATGTATGCTGATTATTATATGTATTCATTTATAAATTATGATAAACTATTTCTCAATTTCAGGCATGTCTTAACAAGGCTGATGGGGGAGCTGAAGAGAGTAATTGATGATTCAGAAGTGATGAAGGAAGATGACAGTCTCTGGACACCAGCTGACAGAGTAGTTTGACAGGTAAGCAAGATTTCCTAGGGCTCTACAGCGGAGTCTTAGCTAGGATTTCGAAGAAATGGGTGCACAATCTAGGGCATTTTTTCAAAAACTATTGAGGCATTTTTTTGGGTCAGAACCAATTCACATTTCTACTTCAAATATTTTATGAATTTAAGACATATTCCAAAGTTGTTTTCCATAGAATTCCAAAGTTGTTTCCACCCTTTCTATTCAGATCTCAAGGCATGAAAGGGTTAATGTTCCCTCTGACATCCTATCCAGGATGTTGTCAGAATTTTTAGAGCTATATTAATTGTATAACATGATTGAATGTAGATTTGTTAATAGAGATGTCCACAATGTGACATCCTATGTTAAACTTTCTGTGATCGAGATTGTGTAACGATATTGGAATATAATAATCTTAATTGGGTTGTGAGTAAGGTAAGCATCAACCTAATCACAAATTTACATAATTGCTCATAACTGATGAAAATATATACTAAAGACTTGTACAGACTGCTCAAATATCTTTTTAGTAATCCAGACTTATTACATTTTATACAGAATTTACTGTCAAAATTCTATTAGGGAGTTACCTGTCAGTAATGTTTCCTTTCGTGCAAAATTTACTTTTGGCTTATAAGTGCTTATAGCAACTAGTTCATATTTATTATTCTTAAAGAAGTGAATCTTGTGCAGAGTTAGCAGTATTAAGATGGGTGTATACAGTTAGATATTTAAATAGGCGGATAAATATAGGGTCATTCTGACTCAGATCAGTTGAATTAATAAAATTTATGGGGTCGTAACATTGCTTTTGTTTGCCTGGGTAATAGTCATTTATTCTTTATTTCAGGTCTCATCTTCGTAGTTGACAGTAATGATAGAGAGCATGTAGGAGAAGCAAGAGAACTCATGAGAATGTTAGCTGAGGATGAACTGAGGGAGGCGGTTTTATTTATCTTTGCCAACAAACAGGTAAGAGCTCTTGTAATTCCCCAGCCGAGATGATGTTTGGGTAAACCATCTACTGTAAATTCTCGGAATTCTAGACCACCCTAGGTTTTTGGGCCACTATAATTATTTTGCAAAACAATTAATGGGAAATCAGAACAACCCTTGACCTATTACCAGTTTCCATTTCACAAAATCTGGACCTAGATGTAAGTCCTGCTGATACAACATCACAATATTTTCCGAATACATGGGCCACCTTAGACCCTTGAAAATCAACATTAGTAAAAAGTCTCAAATTACTGAGGATTTACAGTAATAGCTCATTCATGCCTGTAGTACTCAAAGAGCTGTTCACAACTTAATGGATATTAACCTATTTTGGAGTATATGTGGAGAAATGTCCACCAGAACTCTGAGCTGCAACTCATTAATTATTTAATTTGAGACCCCTCATTCTTAGCTCATGTCCAAAAGTATCATAGGACAACAATATGGAGGGGAATGCAGACATGATCGTGTTAAACCTTGACACGCTAAACCAATAGTGCCCTAGTGCATGCCACAAAAAGCTGGACCCTTTTTTATAGATTTCTAGACTGATCCAAATTTGAAACATCTTTTGGATGTTATTTGGAGAATGGAATATCCTAAAACAGCGACAGAAATTCATGCATTTCTTTATTGTTTGTTCCCACTCTATTTCGTCAAGTATTAGGAAGCCAAACTATACCGCTCAAGAGGCATGAGCATGAACTAATCTATGGTTTACAAATTGGATGCCCTAATTTGGCAATTGCAAAACTTATGTTATCCTTACATAATTATAATTACAATTTTGTGAAAAAATATTCAATTCTTTGCTTGCAATTGCCATTTTTAGAAATTCCTCTGCAAAGTTAAGTAATGTCTGTGATGTTTGATGATTTAGGCCTTTAGGGTTTGGATGTCTAAATGATGCCGAGACAGCCTCTCGGCTGATATTTCAAAATAATGATTATCAGCAGATTAATAATGTATATGATGTGGTCTGGGCATAAGATTTTAAATTGACTTTCTATGTACATTACTTGGAAATTTGAATATCATGAAAGCTCTTTTACAGCCAAAGTGATAGTGTTGTATTTTTCTCTCATTGTAGGATTTGCCCAACACTATGAATGCTGCAGAAATCTCAGACAAGCTTGGCCTGCACTCGCTGCATAACCGTAACTGGTACATCCAAGCCACATGCGCCACCAGCGTAGACGGCCTCTACGAAGGCCTGGACTGGCTATCAAACCAACTCAAGTCCAACAGAAACTAAAGCTGATTTATGACGGACAGCTAGCACAGACAGAAGAACAATTATAAACATTTGCAATTCCACTGTTTTATCTGAAACTGCAATGTCTTGGACTATCGTAAAAAATATTAAGTATATGTCAGTGGCCAAATTTTGGTTGTGCCACCCTCAGGTGGTTTGCAGGCTGAGTGAGTGTACAAGTGCTGCTGTTGACAACTAGATACTGATTCAACTAATGAAAAATGTTGTTTTAATTTTCAGGCATAGATAGAATATTGGTATTTGTTGAACAAAAAAGGGAGTGCTGACTTTCTGGCCACATTGCTCTCTCAGTCAGGATTACCAACCACTAGCACTCACAGGTAAGGGGTCACTACTCACTAGTTATTGTACTTAAGGTGATGAGTATTATTGCAAGTCAGTTAAAAGCCCCATCCCAAAACACACCTCAAAGCAGAATAATCCTATAACTAGGTGCATATCCAGGTTCCTGGGTGTTATCAGGTAGAGAATATCATCGTCAACTGTCATTATTCAATCCATATTCTGTTTTATTTCAAAATTTACAACTTTTATTTCAAATGACATATTCTCATTACCTACGCAGGTGATGGTTACTGCAGGTTCAGAGTTACTTTAGGGATGTCATTGACTATGCCCAAAAAGAAGTAATTTTTTGATTTTTTACTCCTGAAGATTTATACAGGCCGTAACATTGAAAATTTTAGTGAGAAATCTTGACCGCAAGTGTACAAATAGAAATCCCTTCAACTATTTATAGCATGCCAGGCTCTCCGCATTGTTTCGCCACCACTGAGGTGTGTCTTTGTACAACTGTCTTTTGTTCCAAGCCCACATGTGATCAATGAGGCCTGACCTCCACTGGGTTCTAGGCTCCGCACACACGATACCTCACTAAAATTTTCAAATGGAGATACTCCTTGTTCTATGATTATGCTACAATAAGGTGTGTTTTTGGACGGGCCTTTTATCTAGCTTGCAATGGTACCCATCACCTTAACCCTTCCAATGCTGAGGCTACTTTCATCCAAAAGCACAAGAATGCAAAGAATTTTGAAAACCATCTTAACCCTGTCACTCAGGTTTTTTGCACCATTTTGTATTGGCCAGATTAGCCACCAGCAGCATAAATTTTAAGGCATGCTTACTATCCTCTTCTTCCAGTGCATAAAAAGGTCTGTCTAAACCTACTTTGGTTCGGCCATGATCACAAGAAATTAATACATATAAAATTCACAGCTTAATTTTGACCGCAAGGTGTGCCACATGCTCTAGTCATAAAATCCTTTCACCTTGACGCACATACTGTAGATCACCAGAGCCCAGAACCTCTTTCAATAATTTAGTGGGGGGTTACTATGGCATTAGAGGCTTTAAGGGATGCTAGAAGTATCCCTATTTCAGCGATTGGCACATGGTGTCTGATTTAGTATTCAAACTTCTTGAATTTGTCCTGCAGCCCCCTAATGGTGTATGCCCTATTAAAACATTAAGAAGTTTTCCTTACTACATATTCTGAAGTATTTTGGGTCCATTTAAGCCATAACTACCCTCATTCTTAAGTTACATGGGGCTGAACTTACCCTTGTTATGTTATCTGCATGATTCAGACATTTTTCTGAATCTACTACAGGGTGTCAGGCTGTAGAGAATACAGAAAGCTTACAATGAATGGATGTCTTTATGTAAATAATACTCAGGCTTTTATCATTTGTATTGCTTATTTCTCATTGTCTGTTTGTGTTTTAGGAGCATTTACCTCTGCAGTAAATGTTATTAAGAATGGCCATGTGATCCAAACTACTGAGACAACACCCAGGCAGAAAAGGAGGAGCAAATCTTTGGCTGGTAACTCAAAAGTAAGATATTTTCTAATTTTAATTAGAAAATATATATTGACACTAAAGTATCAATAAATACCTAGCAGGTTTGTATTAAATTTAATTAAGCAATAAAATATCAATTGTATAGATTAAGGGCATGATTGGTTTTTAATGGATATTTACAATCTAATATTAATTACCACCTAAACACTTATGCAGTACAAGTGCGCTAACTTTTTAAACCACTATATTTTAAAGAATTTCTTAAATGTCCATTTCAAGCATATAATTGATCTTTTTTCACCTCAGTATAATTCCCATGACATTGTATAGGGATATTATGCTGCATTTCATTAATTAAATACATCCTTATGGTTGTAATCTGAGTATATTGTGTACTCCCTTGAAATCTAGGACTCCCAAAAAATTAATTGTCAATTTTTGGCACACAGTTTCTAAATCCTGGATAAGACCCTTTTGTAACTTCTTTGAATTAAAAAGTATTACCATTCTTTTTTCACTATTGGCTAAGACCCTGTTATAAACTAAAATTCTATTCCAACCCTTTTTTCTCTGTTCTTTTTCTCCATCTCTTCTCTTCATCACCTTCAAATATTATCCTTGTTATTATTAGCATCTTCAAGTAGTAAGGAGGCTAATGCATGAAGCTCAAAGCCTTTAAAAAGTTGTTTCAGAATGTAGTGACTAGAGTTTTCATTTTTATTGTTTTTTCATTCTTCAGGATTCTCAGCAGGCTGTGACAGCTGTTCTCTTCCAGGACGAGTATTCATTGGTCACAGCAGGTGCTGTGCATGGGTAAGTGTGTGTCCTTGTCTTCATAATCATTTAATAGGGATTTCCACTGATTAGCAAATTCAGTATCAGGGCATTTCATCTGAAAAAGAGTAAGAGTTAAAACAAAGCACACCTACTTCATCTGCAATCTGTACAACACTAGGTCTTGATGACCAGTTCCTTCTCAGTGGATCTAGAGACAATAACGCATACATATGGAAGGTAGGGTAGTTGGTATAGTCTTGAGTCTTGAGTAATGATTTAATTTTTAGCATTGAGTCAAGACTAACGAAATGGTTGTGGATATATGCCAACTTGTCCCCGTTTCAAACCACCTTTGAATTTAACCAATGAAGTAAATTTCAATGGCCTATACTAGTAGCTGGTTCTCAACAACATTTATTATTTGAATTGATGAGTTACAGCAAACATTTTCACACCATGTGTGCAGCTCAGATGCTAATGGTCCAAGAAGGAAGGCCTAGGCATAGATTCAAACCACAAGCAATTCTCGAGCAAAAAAACTATGATCTAATGACAAAATTCAAACAACTGCCCATTTTTCAAAATAGTTTACTGCCTGTGGGTTAATTTTATCTAGTTTACAAATATTATAACTGACAGTATTTAGGACTAGTTTCTTGTCTGTTTTCAAGAATTTTTTCTGCCTGTGAATTAACGTTGTCTATTATACAAGAACCATTATTCATTGCCTGTATTTATCTTGTCTATTCCAGAGTCAACAGAACAAGGATGAACGACAGAAGCTAGATGAAGAGCAAACAGCTGCATGCTGACATCAACACTTCATCTGACCATAAGGATTTGATTATTCATGTACAGAGATTCCTATGAAAACTGTTTTCAACTGAAAGATTTCATCGAAATTGTCAGCTGCTTTTGGGTCCTCTTAGTGGTAATGGGCTGTATTTGGGAAGTATTTTAGCAGTGTTGTTGAGTAAGGAAAATATTTTGAGCAGTCTTGCTGAATTAGGGTTTTATTAAAAGGAGAAGGCCAAGTTGTATATAGTAGTTTTTCTTAGTTTTTTATCTAAAAAGATAAATGACCTTAATTCACCGTGAGGAACAGGAATCCAATACATGTGCAAGATTAGAGAGCCATTCCCTTTGTGTAGCATGATGTTTCAATAAATGTGTTTGACGAAAAAATTATTTCTCTTTTGTTATTGAATTGTATTGAAATGACCTCTGTAGCAAGTTATTAGCCAGGTTCCCAAAATTGCCAATTGCAAAATTTTGGGGTATCAATCGTATCATATTTTTCAGGGGAGAACACACTATACGTGCACTCAGATTACTACCAAACATTTCTTCACTTAGTGAAATAAGGAATTATCTTCTTATACGCTGCCATGGGATTTTGTATATTGGGGTTAAAAAAATCAATTATGGTTGAACGTGACTTATGATATATTACTTGACTAAATATTTGGGTGTCCTGACGGGTGATTTCTGAGGGTTTGGGTGTCCAAATGACCCCCTGCAGGCTTAAACTATGCACTTAAGAGACATTTGGAGTTCATATGAACAATATCTGAATTGGGCCCATCTCACAGCTCAATGTAACACCACACTTTGACCTATTAGTGGCTATTAGTTGACACTGGTTGAGGCTAGCATGTTAAGGTTGACTGACTGGTTTCAAATCCATTTGTGTTTGGTCATCTAAGATAAGAGGTACCATTATTTCCTACTGAATTTTTGTAAGTTTATACTTGGATGAAGAAAAGAATGATTATATTACAGAAAAACCTTATCTCCACCACCAGCTTGGGGTGTCTAGCATGTTCAGGTTGAGCGGCTGGTTTCGAATCCACTTGTGTTTGGTCATCTAAGGTTTATAAGACCATTCATAAAATTTGATCACTACAACTCGGTGGAGGTTTGGTAAAATGTTAGATAGCCAGCTTAAATGTTTCTCATTTAATGGGTGGAATGTTTGATTGGTTGGGTCACAACATAGTGCACTGGTAATGGACAATAGCATTACTGACATTTTCCTACACTGTATGATTTTAGTTGAAATAAATATCATCTTAAATGAGATTGATCTTTCCTTGGCTTTGTTTTTATCTAATTTTTGCTTGACTGAAAAGGCAATGGGAAGGAACAATCACATTTTGGGGTTAATGCTTGTAACTACCATATTTCCACTGGAGTATATTTTGTTCTGTTGATCAGAAATTGCCTCCCTAGTGAACCAGTTTAAGGAGACTATATTGTTCAATAAATAATAAAAAAGTAACACTATTTTAAGTTTATTTTGGAACTGATAGTTTATATCTAACCCTAGCAAATACGTGTTCCCTCCTCAAATTTCATGAAATCGATCAAATCATCCTAGTGGCGCCCCCTAGTGGCACATTTTCAAAACTTAGTATCGGAAATTATGAAGGGGTCCATTAGTTGCTTGATCTGAAAATTTGGAAAGGCTTCCATGTCATTGGACTGAGATATGAAGGTTTGCATGAAATTTTCATATCTAGGGAATGCAGGTTGGGTGGAAACATATGTGACTCCAAGTAATTCACACAATTAACATAAGGAGTGAAGGAAAATGTCAATCAAACCATCATAACTCGGCCAATTAAAGTGTTAGCTCTTCCAAATTTTCAGATCAAGTAACTTAAGTACCCCTTTACTATTTCCGTTTCAAAGTTTGAAATTTTGTCACCAGAGGGCGCCACTATGATGATTTCATTGCTTTTATCAGTATAAGCTGAGATAATTTGGTTTCCATGGCAACCAATCATTTTCCTAGATAATTATTTCTAAGAGGGATTCAAAGAGGATCTCTGCCCTTATAACCAGTGCCAGTATAGTAGTGATAGGATATTTTTTTAACCCTAACCCTAGCCCTTCTTCTCAAAGTGAACCCTAAAAAGGCTAAATTTCGGCACTTTTTCTCCTCCTTTCCCACTTTACAAATATTCCTTTATAATGATACTAATATAGCTTTAGAATCTTGAATCTTATGAAGTATTAAGACTAAGATCATGAGCAAATTACACTTCTTTAACCCTAACCCTAGCAGATATACGTTTCCTCCTCAATGCTGATGAAATCCATCAAATTGTACTAGTGGCGCCACCTATAGTCATTTTTTCAAATTTTGCGGTTGGAATAATAAAGGGGTTTACAAGTTGCTTGATCTGAAAATTTGGAAAGGCTACCATGTCATGGGACCGAGATATGAAGGTTTGCATGAAATTTCATATCTAGGGAATGCATGCTGGGTGGAAACATATGTGACTTCAAGTAACTCACACAATCAACATAATGAGTGAGGGAAATATCAATCAAACCCTCATAATTCGGCCAATTATAGTGTTAGCTCTTCCAAATTTTCAGATCAAGTAACTTAAGTGCCCCTTTACTATTTCCGTTTCAAAGTTTGAAATTTTGTCACCAGAGGGCGCCACTATGATGATTTCATTGCTTTTATCAGTATAAGCTGAGATAATTTGGTTTCCATGGCAACCAATCATTTTCCTAGATAATTATTTCTAAGAGGAATTCAAAGAGGATCTCTGCCCTTATAACTAGTGCCAGTATAGTAGTGATAGGATATTTTTTTAACCCTAACCCTAGCCCTTCTTCTCAAAGTGAACCCTAAAAAGGCTAAATTTCGGCATTTTTTCTCCTCCTTTCCCACTTTACAAATATTCCTTTATAATGATACTAATATAGCTTTAGAATCTTGAATCTTATGAAGTATTAAGACTAAGATCATGAGCAAATTACACTTCTTTAACCCTAACCCTAGCAGATATACGTTTCCTCCTCAATGCTGATGAAATCCATCAAATTGTACTAGTGGCGCCACCTATAGTCATTTTTTCAAATTTTGCGGTTGGAATAATAAAGGGGTTTACAAGTTGCTTGATCTGAAAATTTAGAAAGGCTACCATGTCATGGGACTGAGATATGAAGGTTTGCATGAAATTTCATATCTAGGGAATGCATGCTGGGTGGAAACATATGTGACTCCAAGTGACTCACACAATCAACGTAAGGAGTGAAGGAAATGCCAATCAAACCATTATAACTCATCCAATTAAAGTGTTAGCTCTTCCAAATTTTCAGATCAGGTAATTCAAGGGTCCCTTTACTCTATCCATTTCAAAGTTTAAAATTTTGTCACCAGGGGGCGCCACTATGATAATTTCCCCATTTAATACTGTTAATATAGTAAAAATTTGCTTTATTGCCCTCATTTTGCCATCTTTCAATATTTTAATCTTAATTCATCTAAGGTATGTAAGAAGAAATGTCACAGAACTGAAATTAGTCTTTTGATTGGTGAATTGATTGATTACCATGGAAACTTGAATTTCTCATTTAATGCTGTTAATATAGTGAAAATTTGCTTTTTTGCCCTCATTTTGTCATTTTTCAATATTTTAACCTGATTTCATCTTAGGTATGTTAGTAGAAATGTCACAGAACTGAATTGACTGTCTTTTGATTGGCGAACTGATCAGTTGCCATGGAAACTTGAATTTCTCATTTAATACTGTTAATATAGTGAAAATTTGCTTTTTTGCCCTCATTTTGCCATCTTTCAAAATTTTAACCTGATTTCATCTTAGGGATGTTAGAAGAAGTGTCACAGAACTGAATTGACTGTCTTTTGATTGGCGAACTGGTTGGTTGCCGTGGAAACTTGAATTTCTCATTTATTACTGTTAATATAGTGAAAATTTGCTTTTTTGCCCTCATTTTACCATCTTTCAATATTTTAACCTGATTTCATCTTAGATATGTTAGAAGAAGGGTCACAGAACTGAATTGATAGTCTTTTGATTGGTGAATTGATTGGGTGCCACGGAAACTTGAATTTCTCATTTAATACTGTTAATATAGTGAAAATTTGCTTTTTTGCCCTCGTTTTGCCATCTTTCAATATTTTAATCTGATTTCATCTTAGGCCACTCCAATTTAATTACTTGTCTTACGAGCTTTTTTTGGAAAAAAAATCCTGTCAGACTCCAAAAAAAAAAAAGAAAAAAGTTGACTTTGGTGTCTTACGGACGAAAGTGGTTTGGAAATTTTCTGTCAGACTCCAAAAAAAAAAAAAAAGAAAGTGCTTGATTTAAGAATATTCATTGTTAGGGCGATTCAATCAACTTCAGGAGTTAATAAATGCTGTAGTAGAGCCTCATTTTTGAGGATGTATATCTCCCACCCTTAAGGTTACAGGTATTAATTGATTTTATTTAGTCAAGAATAGGCTGTTAGAAACATCAAGCTACCAGTCCTAGTCAGCAGACTCTAAAAAAAAATAAAAAAATAAAAAAACCCACATTTTTCAAATTTTTTTTTTATTCCAAAATGGCTCATTTCCTGCCTCCTGAGCACGTAAGACAAGTAATTAAATTGGAGTGGCCTTAGGTATGATAGAAGAAGTGGCACAGAACTGAATTGACTGTCTTTAGATTGGCAAACTGATTGGTTGCCATGTAAACTTGAATTTCTCATTTAAAGCAGTTTATTGGATTGGTACATGTCCAAGGATGTTTTTAATTGTGTAGCAACCAGTTTTGTCACAACTAGGAAAGTCTGTTTGCTTTCCATCACAATCCCTATTTGGCATTTGAGCATCTGCAGAATAGGCCTGATCAAGGTTATTGTTAGATTCTAGTGTCTTGTCAGAGTTTTAACTTTCCATCAAGTATGCACACATTGCAGCTTCTTGAAGGCTGTCTGGGGTACCTTCTTGTAGATTTAATTTGATAATAACATCAAGGACATCTTGTCAATGGAATTCAGTTATTTTGAAAGTCTTCAAATACCTTTTATCCGAGGCTGCCTCTGACCGGAAGTCTGTTTATGTTATTCTTATGTCCTGTACATAGACACTGATTGTATAAACTGTAGTGATGTCATTGATATGAAATTTTATTGATTCGATTAAATGATATATTTTTTCGATTCGATTCGATATGCCGTAACATGCTCATAGGGGACAATTATTTATAGGGATGTTGTTGACATCCCTTTATTTTGATTGGATACTCTGTGTGTTGGCCATATGCCTTTGTAAAGCACACCATTCCTTCCAGTTCCTCTCACAATCCCTAATAAACTGAAGTCCAAAAACTTGGATACATGTCAGTGTTGAATCCTAACTGGTTTAATACAATTAAAAAGCTCCTTGAATGAATTGGTATGGCAAGTATTTTGAGAGTTAATTAAGCATTTTCTTATATTTGAAAATATTTATTAATATCTGTAAATAGTTACAAATATTGATAAGTGATTTATAAATATTAGAAAATAATCATAAATACTAGAAAATCATTTCTAATATTTATAATTGGCTCCTCTAAAGGAATGCAAACATAGGGACTTTTGTTTGCATTTCATTTGCCTAAAGCTGACACCGGTCCACTTAACATCACAAGGCTCATGCTGGCTCTTTGTTGCCCCTTACAAAATGCTCATAAATATTCCAGACAGACTTACAATAATCAAACAACATAATACATTGTTGGTTTTCATATCTTTTTATTGCATTTTGACCTTGAGATATTTTACACTCATCCGTCTTATTTCCTAAGTCAGAGACAATCAGGGACCAATCACAATCATTTGTTCTTGTCATCATTTTACTTATTTGAATAGTAGATAAGTTATTTGCTTGGAATGAATGCAACTCTCACAGCATTTACTTTTCTACTTGTGTAACATTCAAACATAAATGATTTGTCCATTTTCACATAACTAGACAAATTAATTTAAAACCTCTAAATATTCATTCAAAATTCTATCTAGAAACTATTCAAGAAATAAGACATCATATCAATCACAAATCAATCAATATTTTACACTTGTACATGCATTTTACAGAAATTGAAGCCATCAATACAAAAATGTAATGAATATTGGAATATTAAACCTGTTATCTCTAGTACCAAGGTTAATACAAATAACTTGATACAAATAACAATAATAATGTTTGGGTGATTTTCTTACTATTTGTTTTCAAGATAACAGATTCGAAAAAATATCAATCAAGGTACATTTTGGTAAATAGTGGATTTCTAATCCAATTGAATTTCAGGTCTATCCACATCCACATATTTTAGGGCCACAAAAGGATTACAAACATGTTTGAGTTTGATATGCACTCCTTGACAAAAACTGAATGGGAACAGCTATATACGTTAAGAGACTTTAAAACCATTTGAACAGTTGTGCAGACATATACACCCTTTTTTACCACACTTCAAAAATGACTGCTATCTTCAAGTCTTTTGCATAGACCTCATAGTACAAGTTTATCATTATTCTGACTTTGTTCTCCTTTTTCGTTGCTGAGACCATTTATAAGTGATTCCTTTGGGTTCAAAAAAGGATTTTACTCAAAATAACAACTACTACTATCAGTAGACGGTGGTTTTATTTTCTTGACTAACGCCTTCCTTTTAGCTGTTGAATCAGCTACATTTATTAAACGTTATAAAAATGATCATTTTGATTTATTTATAGTATTTTTAATAAACCTAAGAGTTGACAGCGGTTATGTTTTCCTGACTTTTATCTTCTTTTTGGTTGCTGAGTCAGCTATGTGTATGTTAAGATGTTTGCCATCAGGCTGAGGGAGGGGCCAGCCAATGGTCTGGAGGTCAAAGTTGTCTGAGCTGACTTAGCAGTTTGCAGGAGCAAAGGCAGGATCTGAAATATAGAAAATAAAAATGTTATTTCAAAAACTGGAAACTGTTACAAAATGAAACTATATTTGCTGAGATATGCTAATTTAACACTACATTTTACACAAAGTGTATGCAATAGTTTAAGACATTTATGGATGAGAATATATCCCCAGGAAATGAAAAAACCCATAACAATTTAGCACCCATTATGGACACATTTTTTTTGATAGGTCATGCTCTATTTTTATTATAAATAATAATAAAATTCATACCGCTTTTACAAACATCTTGAAATGAAATATCTGGATATATTTTCCATTCTGCAGATAGTGTTTATTGTGTTATTCCAGGTCTACGCACCGTTTGGTGTTGATGTGCTACGGTGGCTATGAGAGCTGCGAGTGGGAGGATCCACAGCGATCCGTGGGCCATGTCTTGGTCTGGTGGACGAGGCTGAAACATTACAAACAAAGCTAGATGAAGAAAATTTCTCAAGGTGTTCATTGTCTTAGGTCATATTATTGTGAGATAGAGAACTGCTATCAGGTCTCACTCCACTTTGATCATAGGCCAAAAGTAGTTTTAAGCTCACTGCCACAACTTTGACTATTATTTGAGAATTTCAGAGTTTTAATCATTCTAGATCACATGATCACAAAATAGCAAAGCGAGGACTGCCATCATATCTCCCAATGACCAATTGAAAGATCCCAATGAGTTAAAACTCATTAAAAACATTTCCAAACAAAAATACCAAGCGAAATGTAAACTAATGTTATGTACAGGTTTTCATTATTTTCATCATCTAAGGTCATTTCATCATGAGAGAACCCCAGGTTTGCCATTATATCTTCCTATGCTTTACTCAAATGTGCCAAGGAGTCAGCACCTCATTTAAAACAGATATAGCCAACATTTTGATTGAGAGTCAGCAGCATTGATAAAACATTGGCCACTATCGCTAGTATATAGACACAGAATGATCTTTCTACAAACCTACCCATTACAGCCTTTTAGACACAGTGGTCAACTAAGTAACAATCCAAGTGAGACTAGAAACATTCAGTATCTACTTTGATCCCCATCCGTTTTGCACACATCTTTAAACTTATGCATGCTATCTGAATATCGTTAATTCAGATTCACTGTAATTATGGGACGCTTTATATTCATTCCAAACACATCTCCATCTTTAACCTGAATAACGTAACTGAATAACACATCAATAGTGCATTATATGTTAAAAGCATTCTGGATTTATAACAGAGATGCTCTACGATGTTTCAGTTATCAAGTATCTAATCACTATGATCTGCTCCTATTGCTTCTCTGAGTGGCTACTTTAAAACTGTCTCAACCTTCAAGTCAGTTTATTTGTATGATGAAAACAGTGCAAATAAAAAATAAGAATAAGTAGTCATTCTTTGCAGTTTTGACACATAATTACCCCAATGACAGTGACCGGTGAATGACCAAAAACACTTCTTTTCAACTTATTTAAGATTATTACATTCATGTGTGTCTTCCTCCACTCTGCAGCATGAGTGTTATGTTTCTTACCGAGACGATTCTGTAATTTGGCTCCCTGCGCAGCTGGTTGTGCTGGTGCTGGTTTATTTCACCGGTCTTCAGCTTCACCTCATATTTGCAAATAGGCTGTGGGAGAATAAGAGAACAATGTGGATGATTGAAGATGATTGAAGTAATACCCCTTTTTTTGCAAAGTAAAATAATTGCATGTAAACAAATATTCATAGAACAACTATTTTGCTGAACTTAACCAATAACTCCTCAAAAAAGAGTTATTTTGGGCTTTATTCTAACCTCAGCTGCATAAGTAGAATAGCATCAATATAAAATTTCTCAAGGAGATAAGTAAGTATGTGTTGGTTAAAGAAAGTAACAGATAACAAACGCAGATGAGAAACAATAGTCTATCATTTGTAGCAACAACTTTGTATTTTTAGGTATTGCTGAAAGATAGATGAACTTATTTTCAACTAAAATATTTAAGGAACTAGCTAAATTCAGGGTGATAAAGGAAGAATGTGATAAAGCCATTGTGTGTATGATAGGTGGTCTATTGTTATGCTAATGAACATATAATGACTACAGCAACACTTACTTATGGTTGCCATGCTTTTTTATAGTTCAAATCATAGTCTTAGCCAGCAGAGCATCTGAGTGTCATTTGGTCACCCAATCTTCAAAAAATCGCCCTTCAGGACCAAAATATGTTGTAGGGAATTTCTTTTCATTAAGTAAATACATGTTCATGGTTGTAATCTGTTGTGATCTCCCTTGAAAGCCAATTTTGGACAACCAGTTTATAAATCTGGGCTAAGACCCTGGTTCAAATACAGTCCTTTGACCAAAATTGACTTATTCTTTCATGAAATATGGCGACTGGAGTTGGCATGAGTTGTTCTTACCTCTAAGCCTCTTATCCTGTAGGAAGCATCAGGTTCCGTCTTGGTATCCTCATGGGACTGAGCACAGGAGCACATGCCTACTGCCTCCACTACTACACCTTGCTGCCGTTCTCTATTCTAAGATGTTACTTGACCATAACAGCTGCAATTACAAAACAAAATAATAGCAAATATGAGAACATGTATATACATATTACACAGAATTATTCGTAGATGGCAATACTCTCACATTTGTTTTTTTGAAGTATGACAAATAATTATTATCATTATTTTGTAAGAGAAAGTGGAAGGAATGGAGTAATTTACTCAGGCATGTGGCCAAGACAAGGTGCATTGAATCAAAGCGATATATCGGAAAGAGTAAAGCAATTAATCGATTTCACAAAAAAGGGATATTAATGACATCCCAAGTAATAACCAAATATTTTTTCTGACAAATCATCTTCTAGGGCAAGGCTGATGTGTAAATTGCTCTTTTTGACACAATAGGGTATTAAATGTATTTGGTATAAGGATTTGAGATAGATTAGTAGCTAAATCTGTAGAAGAAATCTTGGAATTGCATGTTCTGGACTGGCATTTTCAAAAAACCTGGTTATAGAACCTGCTTTAAGGTACATGTTAAGGGATACTGGCCAGGTAGAGATTTACTACATATCCACCATGCTTGCTTAGAGGTACTAACCATTCTCCAACACATTAAGAGATTTTATATAGAGCCATCCCAAGGAGTTTGCTTGGAGGCACTAAATACATGTTAGTGAGAAGGGCTGTCATTGATAACGAACGTATCGATGAATCAACAAAAAAAACTTAAAATTATCAATATCAAAGAAGGCACAACATATCGATTCATATGAAAATTAGGTAGATAAACTATTTTTCAGGAAAACACAGCTTGAACAACACATAAACTCCCCACTAAAACTGTGTGCGTCCATTCAATTTATCCTTGAATTCACACAGATGAATGTGTATGTGTTAGGGTTGTGATCAATAGGTCAATAAAAATCACCCCACACGCGAACTACAACCATTTCTCATAAGCACATTGCTGATTTTCATTCATTTTGAATTCGATTCACTGAATCGAATCGAAGTACCGTAGCGGTAATAATTTTGTCGATTATGGAATCTATAAATATTTCCTATCAATGACAGCCCTATTAGTGAGTGCCATTTTCATAAATATATATATATATATATATATATATATATAGATAGATAGATTTATGGAAGATCCAATTCAAAGTACATGTCTAGAGGTATTGGCTAGATAGAGAATTAATACAGATCCACCTTAAGATCCAGGAGCTGACAGAAAGCACTTAGACATGTTCCATCCCCCTATAAATGGAAAGATATGCAAAAGATCTACTAAAGATCCCCTTTAAATGAAGTGCTTAGAGGCATGGCGAGTCCTTACAAGTTAGATCACCCTCCTCATATTAACCGAGGCTGAGATTTAATTACCATAGATCCATGCTTAGTGGAATGGCCTTGGGTTCAGTCGGCATGAACGGGAATACTCCTAGAACTATCATTATGATAATGTTGTCTATCCACCAGGAGAGGGTGCAGGGGAAGGCAGCATTGTATATCCAGGAGGCCAGTAGGTGGAGCAAGTTCAGATACTGGTTGGTCCATTTTAAGACATACCATAATCCCTCAACACTGCAAGAGACAAAGAAAGTTATAATGGAACATGAAAAGGGCAACTGACACATACATGCTAGTAAAGTTTAAAAAATGCAATCTTGACTTTCTTGGTGTTATCACCTTTTTAAAAGTATCTTACAGAAAGCAAAAGGACAACTTAAATCAGAACCCCTCAAAATAATATTCATTCAAATGATTTAACTTGGAAACCAATGCTTTATATTAAATGTTTGTCAAAAATATTGTATACTAAGATAATCCCTTCAATAAAGACCCTAATGCAAATATGGATAAATATCATACAGGCAAGAGTCAAATATTGGTTAATCCAGAGACAAACATGTAGATATGGCAAGCACTTTGAGAGTTTATTAACCCATTAATGCTCACTGAGGCTAAAAGCGGCCGGACAATTTTGATGGAATATTTCAGCCTAAAACATAATTGGCAAAAATATTTGGAGTCTTCAAATATGATCAGGGTTGGCAGTGTCTTCTGAGGGGAGGGTTTTTCCGTGGAAAAATATGGTTCCTTCCGTCCTGGAAGAAATAGGATTCTTCCATTTCTTCCAATCTTTGGGAAGAAACCTATCTCTTCCACCCTTTTTGCTATAATTTCTTATAGATGGAAAGGAATAGTATGACACCAAAATTGAGCCGTATTCAGCTTTGCCAGGACTAGGTGAACTTATGATACAGCTGCACTCTTCATGTGCAACATCTGCATCCATTGAGAGAATCTTTCTATCATTTGGACTCATCCACAACAAGATCCCCAACCGTCTTGGGGTAGAAAAAGCAGACAAACTTGTCTTCTGCTATAGGATGTTAAGGGGAAGGAAAACCTGGACTATTAGTTAACCCCAAGTGCAAATGTTGGGCCTCTCATTGTTTAGTTAATCCCATCGAATTGCTATTAGAAAAAAACTGACTACGAATATCACTGCTTCTTATCAACGCCATCCATAGTTAGTAAGAACTCTGTGTATAGAATGGACCAGCAACCTGGATATGAAACTAATATAATTGTAATGTCTATGCTCAAGTTATAAAGAAACATTATGTCATAAGACAGAGATAGCTGAGCAGTGATCAGTCTACATCAACATTTGCTTCAGGAGTGCACAAGTGGTGTGGAAACCTAGATCATCCCTTATTGTATGAGAACTAACCGAGAAGTATTTCAAGAGTGTTTGCTAAACACAAGAGTAAGAATATCTTACAACCAAATATTTCTCAAAATATTGCTTTGTTATCATGATATTTCTGTAAGAGTCAGTCCAGGTGTATGAATCACAATTGAATGGGTTAAGAGGATGTTATCTCAATTTTGCAACCGTTTGTGTATGGTTATAACTATTGAAACTGAGCATGTATAGGGTTAAACTAAACATAAAGCAGGGGGGTCATGAGAGCAACAATGGTGGGGAAACCTGAAACATAACTTATTGTATGGAAAACTGTTGGAAATATACTAAACCTTAAAGGAAGAACAACTTTCAATTGAATATTTCTCAAAGAATTGCTTTGTTATCAAGATATTCCTATAAGTGTCAGTTCAAGTCTATGATTAACATATGATTATGATGGCATACATATAAGCTATTCTACCTCAGATCACATTGATTGTTCTAACTGCCCATTGATGTTATTCATAACCCATAGTTTTTTCAATCTTATCATAGGACCCATTCCATAAGTTTCTTCCATTTCTTCCGGAAGAAACCGGAAAAATAGGGAAGAAGCCAGATTTCTTCCGCCGTCCTGGAAGAAATAGGTTTCTTCCGGAAGAAACCCAACCCTGAATATGATCAATATCATAACATTACCAACAACTATCCTTCAAATATTTTGTAGAATCATTCTGATTTCAAAAGTTATTGTCAAAAGTATCTTCGTTGCAGACAACAATTTCTAGAGGAACTCTAAGTATTGAAGGGTTAAGCATTTCAAATATTGATGATCCTTTTCAAATATCCATTAATCACTTTCTAATATTCATAAATGAGTGCATTAACAAATATTAGATTTGATTAATAAATACCAGAAAATCATTTATAAATACTAGAAAATCATATATACAAATACTAAAAAAGCATTTCTTAGTATTAGAAAATCATACACATTTTCTAGTATTGATAAGTCATTTTCAAGTATTTATTATTTCATTTTATAGTATTTATAGATGTTTTTTATTGTATTTATAAATCATTTTCTGGTATCTATAATTCATTTCCTAATATTTGTAAATACTGTTACAAATACAAGAAAATGATTTAGTAATACCAGAAAATGTACAATTAGTATTTGCGTTATTCATTTTCTAGTATCTATAAATGACTTCCTAATATGTATGCAGCCAATTATAAATAATAGAAAATGATCAATAAATACTAGAAAAGGATTTATAAGTACTAGAAAGTGATTCATTAATACTAGAGTTCATATATAAATACTAAAAAAATATATCAAATCATGCACATAAATAAATACAAACACAATGATCGATATATAAATAACAATACAATAAAATCATTTCCTACTTCCTAGTACCAGAGAAATAGATCCCCTTGAACCGCAACCTCATAGGGACCGCATACAAACACCTAGTGCATGTTCGCCTCGAGTAACGCGGCGTAGCTTGGGGTAGTTTTGGTCACGTGTTTTTTTCAGAAAGAGGCTGGCTGGATGCTGCTGGAATCCAGGCATGTGCAAGTGGTTTCGCGGCAATTTCATTACATTGAATGCTTGTTTTCCGCATCTTGTTGAGACACGACCAGAAACGTTTTAGATATGTATCATAAGACATGTGCTCTGGGACCTTGATTACTTAACTTTCCCATCTTTGTCTGTCTCAGATACAGTGGTAAATAGTGCTTTGAAGTTCATCTGTCCTGTTGCAGACGTGAATTTAAATCTGAAGCATGCAGATGAAAACCGACTTAAAACTGCAGCATCAAATCTAGGTCAGATAGGTTTCCTAGGAGATAAGGTCAGCGGCTGGGGTGCACATGTCATATATGACTCATAGTACGAGGCAGCGAAATTTGATGATGCAGGCACAGCTTCTTCTCCCTCTATTCTACTCCCAGCTAGTACTTATAAATCATTTTCTAGTATTCATAAAAGATTTTCTGGTACTTATAATTCTTTTTCTACTATTTGTTAATACATTTACAAATATTAGAAAAACATCTATAAATACATAATATATAACGTAGATTTATGGATACAATAAAATCATCAATTATAAATATAAATATTGAAATGATTTCTAGTATTTACAATTATTTTCTAATATTATAAATCATTTATCAGTAAATTATGAATATTTATAAATACCAGAAAATCATTTATAAATACTAAAAACTATTAATAATGTAGATTTATAGATACTTAAAAATCAATTATAAATATTGGAAATGATTTCTAGTATTTTCAATTATATTCCATTATTTATTAATCACTTTTAGAAAAGAGTCGGCTGAACATGCTCCAACGGTTCTCTCAAAATGCTTGCCATATAGATTGAGTTGAAGTCCCTGGTTAATAACATAGATATATGGAGAGATGTTGGTTATGATATAATTATCATTTCTTCTTCAAATATTTTCCCAACGTGGCTTTACCTTAACGATTTAAGTTGTCAGGCTGTTTTGGTTACGAGTTGACGATATCCATGTGGGAAACCCCGTGTGAAACTTCATAATTATGTCTACTTCAGTACTTGCGCTGTTGTAACGGCAAGTTGTGGCGTAGCGCTACATACATGTAGCTGCTTATAAAATGAAATTAAATCACGGCAAATATGGCCATTAAGATTTTCAATGTTATCATGCCATGACCACGCTTGAAAGTTGGTGCAGAGGGAAATCCCGAGATGACGTCATGGAGCTTCAGGCCCCAACGTGACGACACCTCCGTTCTGACCAATCGCATGCCTTCTCTGTGAAGGTTCATGCATATTCATCAGAACACGAAATATCCCATGCAGACCCTCTTCTTCTTCCTGTACGATGGACCAAGTGTGAAAGAGCAAATAAAAAACTTTTTATTTTCACCCCCGTATTTTGGGGGCAGAAATTCTTTTTCACCATTTTTTGAGGGGAGAAAATAAAAACTATTTTTAAACCTGTTTGTGGGGAGAGATTTTTTTTTACTCCTGTTTTTGTGGGAGTGCAAATAATAAAATTTATTTTTTTACGCGCGTAAGTTTTCGGGGAGAGAAAAAAAAAACTTTATTTCAACGACTGTCTTTGGGGTAGAGAAGATAAAACTATTTTTTCCCGACCAGTCTGGGGATGGTAAATATATATTTCAAGCAAATCAACGTACAACAATATTACACGGTCGGAGCAATTTGTATCAACGTTTTTTTGCACAGTGCAACAATGTCACATTATTAGGCCGGAATAACTTGTATCAACAGTATCTCCCGAAAGTACAACAATGTCAAAAGGCCAAATGACAAATACGCCAATCTTCTTCTTAAAGTAAGGCAACTCATTTGTCTTTAAAGGACAATTCCACCAGGTATAAAACAGAGGCCCTTAAACTGCTAATGACTAATAGTTGCACCAGCAGCCTGCTTAGAGGCTATTAACTGGCTAAGATGGCCGCCCCCAGTGCTTCTATTTTGTGTCTATTAGGAGGTGGTTAAACTACAATATACTTCTTGTATGAAGGTTGGCACTGTTGGGAACTTGGGTTTAAGTAGAGAATACCATAAGCAACTATTTGGGCCTCTGTTTTATACATGGTGGAATTGTCCTTTAAAGACAGATGACAAAATGCATGTATTGTAATTTGCTTTTAAAGGCAAATGAATGGCCTTTAAAGACAACAAAATGTTTGCCTTTAAAGGCAAATGTATTGTCTTTAAGGACACACCGTGCTGTTCTGCAATAACGGCTTTCCACACCCAATGCCCCATCCCTACCAACTTAATAAAGTCCATTTAGATACCTTGGCCATGGGTTCATGTAGGTAAACCAAAATGGATACCATTTCAAAGCTTGTTGCAATAGTATTATGTCGACATCATTTTCCCACGAAGTGTGAGTATACCATGAACGATAATTTTGATTTTCAACTCTCTGCGTTACCCTTGTTCGCTACCCTCGCACTAAACATTATTTTCTGCATGCTATAACAGCTATTAAGACCCCGCCAGGCAGCTGTACATGTGTTGGTAAATCCGAGACTTCGGTCATCTGATGCATGTCACAGTCTATGGCATGCATATGTAAGATGCATCAGACACAACTCTGCCTTGAGTTATCAAACACAGCTACCTGGCGCGATCTTTATCTTAATCCTGTCCTATGAACAGATTGCACCCTTTGCAAAAAATTTCTATATCCTCCAAGACATGTGCATTGCGATAAGGCGAGACATGGTAGAGATATTAGACACGCTCGACTTATAAATAATACAGAGAGAGAGAGAGAGAGAGAGAGAGAGAGAGAGAGAGAGAGAGAGAGAGAGAGAGAGAGAGAGACGAGTGTTCCCTTTTGCCAGGAAAATGAGCCAGGCAACCAGTCATTGCTTGAAATATATTTTCCTTCCTTCTCTAGAGTGCTTGGGAAAAAAGTTTTATTTTCTCTCTCCCAAAGACGGTCATGAAAATAAAAAGGTTTTTATTTTCTCTCCCCGAAAAAACGGACATGAAAATTAAGTTCTTCCCCCCTAACGTTTTTATTTGCTCTGTCATACTTGGTCCATCGTATTCTCTGAGTACTTGTCAACCCCAATTTACTGGGGGCTCTGACAAGGTTGAGATTTGTGCAATGCGCGACTCGGATGCAAATTTAAAACTGTAGTTAATAAGACGCGGATAATGGCCATGTTAAATATCGCGGGTGGAGTGACTGATGTCGATAAGTCGATATGAAATAACCACGCATGTTGTTTTATTAATCGATGGAAATAATTAACATGAAATTTACACCCAGAGAGCACAAAAATGGACAAAGCGGATGCTCCACTACGAAAGATAAGAATAAATATATTTTCGACAAGCTTATCTTTATAATTTTTGTCAAGCAATATATATGGCAAGTATAGACATTTTTGAATATTCATAATTAATTTTGATTATTCATAATGAATTACGAATATTCATAATTCATTATGAATATTTGTAATTCATTTTTGAATATTCAAAATTAATCATAAATATTTAAAAGTGTCTTTTTTCTCCACTTTTACTTGCCATAGAAGTATGTTGGAAAGACACATTAATATAAGTTGAAATATTAAAACCACTTAGCAAACATAACTAACATAACAAACCTACATCTTACGCATGAACAGCATTCATATATATATCCATAGAACAGCTTGCTTCCTTATTGTCCTTATTATAGCATATTGGGCCATTGTTTCACCTCATAAGTGTTTGTTCACTTGCTATAATAACATCTATTCAGAGCTGAGTTTAATTACTTCCAGTAGTTCAAGTCACTCACCCATTCCAAAACAAATGATTGTGTGTGTCTATGAATAATGATCAAACATTACCTGGCAAAACATTTAGAGCATGTTCAATGTGTGTGAGAAAGACTTGCATAAGAGATTTACAACAGTACTCATATTGGAATATAATCTTGACCCATTACTTATCCGAACATGTCTTTGATGGAAGAAAGAAATTTAGGAACCTTAGGAGGATCTATAAAATCGTTTAAGTTCCTGAAGTATTTCAAAACAATTCTAATTTACTCTGCAGTTGTGATAATTACATACTTCTTACTTCTGGGAAGGAAAACCATACTACAATACTATGCGTCGGGCCCATTTATTCCACTAGGGCCTGTACATCACAGTAATCCTAATCCTTCATCAAATAAAGATGGACATTTATGGCATGATATGACTACTGTGAAAAAGACACCATTGGATAATGGACCAGAAATTGATAATTCCAGATGGCATCTTATGGATACACAGAAAAAGAAACATATTAAGAAAGGACCAAATATTGATAGTTCAAGAGGGCATACTATGACTACACAGAAATATGTGGACAAAGGACTACAACATAAAGATGCTTTCATTTGGCATGGAATGACTACACAGGGAAAGAGGTCTAAGGACATAGAAGGGGAAACAGCAACTGGGCATAGTACACATACTATCCCTACATCACGGGGCCTCGTGCATCAGACTTTGTCACCAAATGAGGATAATCCCAGGCCTTCTTTAAAGGCTGCCTATAAAGACAAATTTTCAGACAAAGAAGGACAATGTCTAAATGACTCAGGAAAGATGACACAAGAAATATTGGAAAAGATCTTTAGATATTTTCGATTGACTAAATTGACAATAACAGGAAAACAATGCACCAAATGCGGTGCTATTGTTAACATCACAGTACCCTCAACTTCCCCACCTTACTCCCAATTTTGCACTACTGTCGAAGTCTTATCAAAATCAGTGCCAGAATGCAGGAATGAAATAATCAGCAAAAATATGGCATTGCTCTTAGAACGCGAGTTAGGACTAAACTACTCAGCACCAGCAACATGGTTTCATTTAAATGATTCGTATTTCTTTGATAGCCAACTTAGGAACATTGTAAATGGATGTGTTACCAACCAAAGGTATCACTTGGGTTTGATATTTGGAATATTTCAGTCCAGTATTGGTAAAATGAGTAATTCTCAAGGCTTTCCTCATAAGGGTTTGGAAAACATAAGACTTTCCACCCAAGAATCCGTTAACCATCTTATCTTTCTTTACCTTGGCCATTGTTTAACATCAGGTTGGAGTAGCAGGGACACAAAAGATGACAAGCAAATGGATTGTCTAATTCTACACAGGCATCTAGGACTGGCAAACAACTCATGGACCCCAAAACCTGTCCTGTTTCGTAAAAGTGTGTTGTGCAACATGCACCCAAAACTATTAGATACTCTTCAGACCATGGATGCTATAACTTCGCATGAACCAAGCCTTGGTACAAAAATGAAATTGAGAATAGGGGAAATCATGGAAGGAAAAGAAAGGGCACCAGAGGATTCCATAGTTTATGAAGAGATAGATGGGCGAGTTGCAGAACTACTTCAACAGCACAGGGTAAGTAAGATAGGTACGTGTGTGTGAGAGAGAGAGAGAGAGAGAGAGAGAGAGAGAGAGAGAGAGAGAGAGAGAGGTGTAAGTATTTTAATTAAGAAAATTGTTTTGACCACCGGTCAATGCTTAAGAGTTTGAATATAAAAGAGTGGATCTGCAACAACTTCACTTAATTGATTAGATAAAGCAATTTTAAACACATTTTAATGTTTACAATTGGTGATGAGTTTTTATGTGAATTGTTGTCTGATGGAGATGCTGGTTACAGGCACATTGCAATTCACTAGTCAAAGTGTCATCTTGTGAATGATAGTTCAATACTCAAGATCTTAACGCTTCAAATGCTGATGCTATTTTGGTCCAAAGGACAAAAGCACAAATTCACCTTAACCCTCACTGCATACTCTCAGATCTTAGATGAATAAAAACAGGTGGACATGAAACAAGCTGGCTGCGCGAATAGCACATAAGTTGTGTTCTGTGCATGTTGGTGCACACGTTTCTCTGTAATATAAACGATACGAGAGCTCTCGTTGGTATTTATCTGCTAGTGACATCATACTGAGGCCAGATCCGAGACCTCTAGGATAGCCAGGTCTTCACTATAGGCCATACTATGATAGAGATATTGGTCTCTCGCTACATATATATACATTCATTCATTTTTCTAAGTCTCCCATGAGTATACCCGTATGCCAGGGTTTCAGTCTTGTTTCTTTTTAAGGTTTTTAGCATCATTGTGTTGCGGCCAAATTAGCCACCAGCAGCATAATGATTATTATGTCATTTGACTTCAAATACATCCTTTTTAATTAAGTTGTTCTTAGAAAGCCTAACATAAATGCTACAGAGTCTGTTGCCTACCATCCATGATAAGGAA
The DNA here is from genome assembly GCA_963942565.1 of Maea johnstoni. NCBI lineage: Eukaryota > Metazoa > Annelida > Polychaeta > Spionida > Magelonidae > Maea > Maea johnstoni. Next base: position 7,765,159 of record OZ012691.1, on the reverse strand, counting down.
AAGGGACTAAATTATAATTGAAATATTTAGCATGCCATTTCAGAATGCTAGTTGCACATTCATTCAGTAGAAATAATTGAATATATCATCAACAATATAAGATAAAGTACCGAAAACTTCAATTGAAGAAAACTTTAACCCATTCACACTTAGTTTCTCTAGAAAGTGTCGTCTGCTACTTTCATACTTTTGAAAATATCTTTTGAATAAAGCAAAAATTCACAAAATATTTGAGGTAAAGTTCTTGTTTGACTTGTGATCAACATTTATCCTTCAAATGTTTACAAGAAAATGTGTTTGTAAGTTAAATATTTCCAAAATCGTCAGGCCTCTTTTGGCTGCTCTGAGTGTTAATGGGTTAAAGTCAACAAAAATGAAATCGGGGAGATAGACACAAGCAAGGAACTTGAGTGATATATGATTCTAATGATGAAATAGAGGAGCAATTACAGCTTTTTTCCTGGCCAAGTTATGGTACTTTTGGTGAAGGGCTGCTCTGATGGCTGAGTGGTCTAAGGCGCCGCCACTGACTGCTTGCTGTCTCTCACCACTGCCTGGGTTCGAATCCCGCCCTTGGCATGTGAGAAAGTTGCCAATAACTTGGGGTTAGGCGGTGGTGTTCGCGGGTACTCCCGTTTCCTCCACTACTCACAATTGGTGAGTTACGAATAAGCCGCATTATGGCATAAATGGATGGAAGAAATGCTTTATGAAGTTGTTGTACAGAGTCACTAAATCTCAATATTGCAGATGATCTGTGGTGGACAATCCCCTTCCTATGTGGATGAGCGATTGCAAGTCGTACTCAAAACAGGGAAAATCATGGCTGTGACAACGTATAGGAAAGCGTACATGCTGCTGACGCTTGAAGGGGGATACAAAGCTTTTACCAAAGTAATTGGGAAATACCCTCTCCGTAAAGAAAATTGCTATAGTAACCAAGCACTGGCGGAGCTTGTGGGGTACTATGTTGATAGAATCACAGGTAGGTGTTTTCTGTCCGCTAAAGAGGGGCGGATGGCGAACTGTGTGATAATACGGGGTCAAATACTAGCATCAGCCTGTCTGCCACCGGATGCTAAAATCTTTGAAATTTACCTGTACGGAAAGTAATTTTAACATAACCTTCCTGACATGAGAAGTTTAATATTCATGAATACATGACAAAATATTCATAATATAAGAAATGCATATACATGTATTCATGAATAAATTGATTATAAACTATTTCATTCATTCTTTAATTTTATAGTGATAAATACAATGTATTTACCATTAAATATAATATCTCTTGTATTACAAGAAAATATATTACTCGTTTAAACTGAATATAGACGTACCACTACCTTATTTCAAAATACTTTTAGATAGAATAATGATCGTTGATCTACCCAATTGTAATAGAATTGTTCATTTGTTGCAATCATTATTTCAACCATAGACAACTGCGATACCTATCGTAGGTATGGTATAGTGTCACATCTCTATTATTTCATCATTTTAGGTATCTACCGTGCACCATTAGCTGTTAGCAGGAGGATATATTTAGATGAAAGTCAGGACCTCACCAAAATTATCTATAGCAGTCTGAAGGATTCTGAACTAATCCTATTTTGGACGAGCTGTTACCAACCATGGCTTAGGTATCAAGTACACACAGACGGGAACAGACCTTATTTGGATGTGGTGATGATTGGTGCCGTAAAGGATATAACGGATAAAGTCCATCCATTACCAAATATAGACTTATCTGTTATGAATAAGAAGTCCATACAAAAAGTGTACCGTAAATTGAGCAGGCGACGTCTACAAGACACCCTTGATATATTTGTCCTAGATTATCTGAATGTGAACTGGGACCGGAGGGTCATCCTTAACTGGATCAAATCAGGCAATAGAATGATTGCCTTTGACAATGGGAACAGTTATTACTTTAAGGGAACCTATCACTATCTAGAGAAGACATGCCCTTTTCTACTGCACTGTCCACTGCTGATATGCCCTGTCCAAAATCTTCAGTTAGATTGTTTAAAAAATAGACCTAGATTAAATTGTCGTTTTCATGCCCTCACTGCATATTCCCTATATAATCTAGATTCCAGACATCCAAATGATACAGAACATGTGAAATCTATCGAAGTACGTAATGTTTTATACAATCTAATTGGTTTATCTGGGCGGAGGAATCTAGATACCGGTACCATTAATGCAGAAGGGTTGATTAAAGATAATATGGCCAGCACTCTTGGAGAAAAACTTAAGCATGTTCTTAAAACCGAACCAATTCCAGAAAACTATGAGAGTTATTTTGGTTCATTTAATCTCTTTGAGGCTCTAGATGCAAGACTCAACTACCTATTGCATTATATTGAGACTTGCCATGATATGTATGGGGACAAGGTGTTTATATGATAGTCTAACACCTCTATGAAATAGAATATGTTCTTCTAAGCCTATTCATATTTTGAGTTCCCCAAAATCCTTGTACAGATCTCTAATGCTTTAAAGGATAGGTCAGTTATAAAATATGACTTTAAGAAATTAAAGGAGAGTTGTTGCAGGAATTGTGATTAACATTTTATTTCATGGTAGACCAGCTTTGCTAAGAATGAAATCGTAACAACAGGTAGCCCTTTTGCGGGTTGGTAAAGGCACATATCATATATCAAAATCAAGTGTTTTTTTTTATAGTTTATTGTCCCCTAACAACATGTAGAAACCAACTACAAGCAGTTTCACAGCGTTTTTTGTACGTATCACTTGGTTCTTAATATAGGATTCTTTTTATTATTCTAAAAGGTTGTAAATATGTGACCATCTACCCAGAAAAATCCGTGTTTTCATCTGCTTTTTGATTGCGATTTTCATTGTTTGCAATTTCAATTTTTCACCATTCCTCTTATTCCTATAAATTTTGTGTTTAATCATAATTAGATTTACTAAGATTGTATTTCTTTGGTCACCCCAAGATTACTGAAGGTTTTCCAGGTAAATTTTGTTTGTTAAAATAAAAAAATAAATATAATTCTAGCAATGAGTACTATATGGTCAAAACTCTATTCAATAACTACAAAATGCAATATGGACGCCAGAATAAAATTATCTAATTACCAAATATTGCACAGGACGTTTACAGCAAACAAGGAAGTTAAAGCTTCATGACTTAATAGACAGTTATACTTGTGATAAATGTAATGCTATAGAAACAAAACACTAACTATATGAATGTCAGATTGACAAAACAGTTAGATAAAAGCATGGCTGAGGAAAACAATCTAGAGAATAATCCCCACAAGCTACCTTAAGTCAGCACATTCTTCTCATTTTCAAAGGATATCCCAAAATAAATGACAGTTACATTTGAATGGAGCAAAGTTATCAAGTTGAAGTTAAATATTGAATTTGACATGTTATAAAAAGCATCCATCTACAGGATGTTCTTGCTTAATCTAGGTATCCTTCTATATTATATTTGAGAATGTTGATTAAGTATGATTTGGCATGAAGCTACCCAGAGGCGAAAGGGACTTTTTAGAATCCACTACATACATGACCGCCTCTTGCGGCATTTAAAATTTGGTATTTTGTTTTTCGTCACATTTATGCCATATTGTGACTTATACGTGACTAGACAGCTGTAAGTAGTGGGGGAAACCAGAGTACCTGACAAAAACCACCACCTAAACCCATGTCATTGGCAACTTTATCACATGCCCAGGCAAGGATTCAAACCCGCAGTGGTGAGAGACAGCGAGTTAGTGGTAGCACTTAAGACCACTCAGCCATCAGAGCAGGCCCCCTTTTGCAGCTCATTCGCCATTGAAAAGAAACACGTATATGTCGAAATAATGAACTCATAGCTTCACCTTACGCAGGAACAGCATTCATTGACAAAGTTCTTTCACATTTGGGGAAATGCCATTGTCTAGCAAGCTGAATGGAAATTTTAAAGCCTTTGAATTCCAACATGAGGTCCTTTTTTGGTTGGATTTTCAGAAACATAGTTAAAGGAAAAACCCTGCTAAGAGAAGGGAATTCCTCTCAATTGTTCGTATCATAGCATATTGGGCCATTGTTCCACTTTGGATGTGTTTGTTTACTTGTTAAAATAACATCTAATTAGAGCTGAGTGTAATTACTTCTGGACAGCTGTTTAATCACTCATCCATAATATACATGTATTAAATAATGTTGAGTGCCTATGAAATAATGATCAAACATTAATTGGCAAAACATTGAGAGGAAAATAAACCGAAGGATGATTCCTTTCAGAAGTTGTATGCGTGTGAGAAAGAATTGTAAAAGAGACATTACAATACCTATAGTGGAATATCATCTTCACATATTACTTCTCCAACCATGTCTTTGTTGAAGGAAAGAAATGTAGGAACCTTTGGAGGATCTTTAAATTCATTAAAGTTCCCAAAGCATTTAAAAACAATTCTTATTTACTCTGCAGTGGTGATTATTACATATTTCTTCCTTCTGGGAGGGAAGACCGTGCCACAATACAATGGGTCTGGCCCAGTTGTTCCACTAGTGGCTCTAAATCATAATAATATCATTCCTACATCGAAAGGGCATACTATGACTACACAGAAATATATTTCCATGGACAGAGGAGAACAATATAAAGATGCTTCCATTTGGCATGACATGACTACACAGGGAAGGAGGTCTAAGGACAAAGAAGGGGAAACAGCAACTGGGCATGGTATGCATACTATCCCTACATCATGGGGATTCATGCATCAGACTCTGTCACAAAATGAGGATAATCCAAGAGGGTCTTCTTTAAAGGCTGCCTATGAAGATAAATCTTCAGACAAGGGAGGGCAATGTGTACATGACTCAGGAAAGATCACACAAGAAATTCTGGAAAAGATCTTTAGAGATTTTCGAATGAAGAGGCTGGCTAATTTCATAATAACAGGAAAACAATGCAACAAATGTGGTGCTATTGTAAACATCACAGTACCCTCAACTTATCTAACTTCCACCCCATTTTGCACTACTGTCAAAGTCTTATCAAAATCAGGGCCAGAATGCAGGAATGAAATAATCAGCAAAAATATGGCATTGCTCTTAGAACGAGAGTTAGAACTTAACTACTCAGCACCAACAATAGGGTTTCATTTAAATGATTCATATTTCTTTGATAGCCAACTTAGGAACATTGTAAATGGATGTGTTTCCAACCGAAGGCATCGTCTGGGTTTGACATTTGGAATATTTCAGCCCATTATTGGTCAAATGAGGTATTTTCAAGGCTTTCCACAAAAAGGTTTGGAGAACATAAGACTTTCCACCCAAGAATCAGTGAATTATCTTATCTTTCTTTACCTTGGCCATTGTTTAGCCACTGGTTGGAACACCTTAGACACAAAAGATGACAAGCAAATTGATTGTCTTATTCTACACAGGCATCTAGGACTGGCAAACAACTCATGGACCCCAAAGCATGTCTTGTTCCGTAGAAGTTTTTTGTGCAATATACAACCAAATCTATTAGATACTCTTCAGACCATGGATGCTATAACTTCGCATAAACCAAGCCTTGGTACAAAAATGAAATTAAGGATAGGGGAAATTGCTGATAGAAAAGAGACAGCACAGTTGTCAGAAGAGTCCACAGTTTTTGAAGAAATAGATGGGCGAGTTGCAGAGCTACTTCAACAGCACAGGGTAAATAAGATGTGTATGTGTGTGTGTACGAGAGAGAAAGTTTGATTATATTTGGGTGGATCCGCAACAACTTCACTTCATTTATTAGAAACAACGATTTTAAACAAATTTTGATGTTAAAGTTGGTGATGAGTTTTTAAGTGAATCGTTGTCAGATAAAGAAGCCAGTTATGTGCATACATACCACATTTGTCAAAATGTCTTGTGAATGGTAGTTCAACACTCAAGAGCTTGATATAATGTCAGTTGACTACAAATGTATCCTTTTGATAAAGTTGTTCCTAGAAAATACTAATTCTAATACCATTTAAAAGAAAAAATAAAGTAATGGAAACTTCAACTGAGGAAAACTCTATAGTCAACATAAATCAATTGTCATATATCAAAAGAGAAAGAATGGTGATGAAATGCATCTTTCAGATGTAAAAAGAGCAACTCTTAAAAATCTACATATTACAAAAACCCAAGAAAAATAATGCGAACTGAAGTATCCAATTTTGATGAAAATTGGAAAATCTTAATTGAATGCCTAAGGATTGTTCCGGCAACACAAAACAGCTGGTACAAGCTGTAAGTGTTATGTAAATTCTGATTTTTAATATCAATTATTGTGACGATATTTCTTTTCTATATTTGTGTTTTTGTGTTTGATGAATGACTGTGGAGAATAAAAGTCCTGTTGCATATGTGTGCAATTTGAAATTTAAAAAAATTGGGGAAATAGACAGAGCCAAGGATATTGAGGGATTCAGGATTCTGGTGATACTGTGGATGACAGGGAAGAGCATGAACGGCTTTTGTCTGTCCAAGTTATGGTATTTCTGTATAGGGATGAAAGAAATATGTAACAATGTTGTTGTACATAGTCACTAACTTTCAATATTGCAGATGATCTGTGTTGGACAATCCCCTTCCTATGTGGATGAGCGATTGCAAATCATCTTCAAAACAGGAAAAATCATGGCTGTGAGGACGTATAGGAAAGCGTATGTTCTACTGACGCTTGAAACAGGACACAAAGCTTTCGCCAAGATAATTGGGAAATACCCCCTCCGTCAACAAAACTGCAATGGTAACCAAGCAATGGCTGAGCTTGTGGCGTATCATGTAGATAGAATCACAGGTATGATTTTTCTGAGGAGGGGGGGGGGGGGGGGGGGGGGGGCAAACTGTGTGATAATACAGGGCCCAATGGTAGCATCAGATGGACGCTAAAATCTTTGAAATTTACCTGTCGGGAAGGTATTTTTTATATAACCCTCCAAGATGAGAAGTTAGATATTTATGTATACATGGCAAAACTCATCATGTAAGAAACGTTATACATATATTCATGAATACATTCATTATAACTAATGATAGGGACTAAATTACTTGTCAGAACTGAATATAAATGTATCATTTCCTTATTTCAAAATACTTAGATAAAATAAATGATCATCGATCTCCCCAATTGTTATAGTATTGTTCATCTATTTGCAATCATATTTTCACCCATAGATAATTGCGATACCTTTCATTCTCTGTCGTTTCATCTTTTTAGGAATTTACCGTGTACCATTAGCTGTTAGCAGGAGGATATATTTAGATGAGAGTCAGGACCTAACCAAAATTATCTATAGAAGACCGAAGGATTCCAAACCAATCCTTTTTTGGGCAAACTGTTACCAACCATGGCTTAGGTATCAAGTACACAAAGACTTGAACAGACCATATTTGGATGTGGTGATGATTGCTGCTGTAAAGGAGATAATGGATAATGTCAATCCATTACCAAATATTGACTTATCTATGAATAAGAAGTCCATACAAAAAGTGTACCGTAAATTGAGCAGGCGACGTCTACAAGACACCCTTGATATATTTATTCTAGATTATCTGAATGTAAACTGGGATCGGGGGAGCACCGTCAACTGGATCAAATCAGGCAATAGAATGATTGCCTTTGACAATGGGAACTGTTATCATTATATGGGGAGTTATCATTATCTAGATAAGACATGCCCTATCCTACTGCACTGTCCACTGCTGATATGCCCAACCAAAAATCTAAATTTTGATTGTTCAAAAAATGAATCTAGATTAAACTGTCGTTTTCATGCCCTCACTGCATATTCCCTTTATAATCTAGATTCCAGACATCAAAATAATACAGAACATGTGAAATCTATCAATGTACGTAATGTGTTATACAATCTAATTGGTTTATCTGGTCGCAGGGATCTAGATGAAATTAATGCAGAAGGGTTGATTAAAGATAATATGGCCAGCACCCTTGGAGAAAAACTTAAGCATGTCCTTAAAACTGAACCCATTCCAGAAAATTATGAGAGTTATTTTGGTTCATTTAATCTTTTTGAGGCTCTAGATGCAAGACTCAATTACCTATTGCATTATATTGAGACTTGTTACGATACCTATGGAAACAAAGCATTTATATGACAGTATGACTCCTCTGCGAAATAGGACATATTCTTTTAAGCCTATTCATACATTGAGTTCCCCAAAATCCGTAAATGAATCTAACGTTTTGGAGGATAGGTAAGTTATAAATTATAAATTTGAAAAATGAAGGAGAGTTGCTGTTATTGTCCCATGACAATATGTTGTAATCAATTACAAGCCTTTTCACAGTAGTTCTTTGTCCAAACCACTTAATACGAGATTCTTTTTATCATTTTATATGGTTGTGAAAGGGTGACCACTCACCCAGGAAAATTATTCTGTTTTCATCTGGTTTTTGATCGCAATTTACATTGTTTGTAAAATTAAATTGTTACTATTCCATATACCATCCACATATTAATGTCGTGTTCTACAATAATTATACATGTAGTTAAATTTACTAAGATTGTATTTCTTTGGTAACCCAAAATTACTGGTTTTCCCAGGTAGATTTCATGTGTTATGTATTTTCTGAGCCAGTTTTCTAGTTCGTGCCATGGCATTTTTATCCTAAGACATTCATTTATCAAGTGTTTTATTGTTTCTATATCATAACATTTATCACACTATCACTGTCTATCAAGTCATAGTTTTAATTTCTTATTTGTTAATAGCGTTCTGTGTAATATTTGGTAGTTAAAGAAGTTTATGTTGGTGTCCCTGTGGCATTTTAACCTGTTGAATAAAGTTTCGACCATACAGTGCCCATTGCTGTTATTTCTTTTTCCCATTTTAGTTTTCTGACTGAAATTATGTATATTTTATTCTTTATGAATATCTTTCTTAAGATTTTGTACCTTTCACTATAGGGCAGAAAGGGCCAAATTTAGAGTGTATGACCAAAAAAAACTTAATGAGATATGAGGTAGATATGATAAAAAAATAGCATCCCCAATATCTGCTTTTGTAGGAAAGTTATGTCCTATTTCCAAAATCTAGGATGACCTCCGACCATGAAAATCCATGAGGGCCACCAGCGGCTGTCCTCTTTGACTTTGAACATTGAACATATCTTTGCAACGTAAATAGATATTGGGATGATTTCTTTTCTAAAAATAATATCTACACTTTGAGATCTTACTAGTTACGTGATTGTCATCTTGGTTAGGCATACATGTTTGCCAGTAAAAGAGAAAATATATAATTTAATTTTGACTTTCACAAAAGGTTCATTTTTGTACTTTTCTTACAAATGTATTCTATAGTACCTTTCTCAAAATCTCATGAGAGCAGATTTTTCATTTTCACACAATTTTGAGGAGAAAATGTGATGAAAAGCGGGATATATTGAGAATAAATGCATTTGAAGGTCATTTGAATGTCATCCAAGGTCAATCAAGATCATTTGGGTTTTTAAGTCTTTGTATACTCTTTGGTTATCTTGTGGCCAAAAATTGGTAGAATATGAAAGTGAATCACAAAGATATGGCCACATATGATCCCAAGTTCACAATTTGGACTTTTTGGCCCCAGTGTGATTGAGTCAAACTGATGTTTTTTTCAATTTTCAAAATCAAAGTGGTGTTTTTATTTATTGCTCACGACTTTTCTGCTAAACATTGAGAAGTAATTGTGATAAGCCAGATGTTATTCATAGACGAAACAGATGTGATGTAATAAAATCACAAACAAAGCAACTGACTACTTCATCACATGCCCCTGGCTGGATGTGGTTAATGGATTAGAGACTAACTTGACTGTTGATGGAGAAGGGGTATTTTATTTGTTTTTCCGAACTAAAGATAATGTCGTCAAGCATAATACTAGAACTCTGCAATCCGTAATATTTGTTTGTCTTTCAGTCAGTTTGTGGGTTTCTTCCTCCAATGTTATGTACTTTACTTCTGTTATTTCTATAATTGGATCTCATTTATTCTAATGATGATAAATCAATGTTGACAATAGGTGGACATTTGTAGATAAGGGCGGTGGGTCACGTTTATTAAAGAAAGACCAAATTTAGCCATAGGTTCCCTACAGATATTCCTTTGATGTTGGTATCATGTTGAATTAAAGAGACATTTCAATATGTTTGCAATGCATATGGTTTTTAATACTTGCAATGGCCCTCCTATCAAAAGACTGATCTTCAAACTCAAAACGAACTGCTTTGTCCAACAAAATGATATGTGGGGATGTCCCGGGGGGCACTTTGGTATTTAGGGGGCGCATACGCTCGTTATCAAAATTTAAAAATACCCCTAAAGCACTGATTTCTGACCAAAAAAGCACCCTTATTTTAATAAAAACGCTGACTTTTCCCAGTAAATAAGCACCCCTTCTTTTATCAAAACACTGACATTGGATGAACGGGAACACGTATTTTAACTTTGGATTTTATATAATCCTCTGCCTGTTTAGCGGCAGCAAACTCGGAACCCCAGTCACTTCGGGCGTCACTCGGCGTCAGAGCCGCGTATATTTCGTGGATTGTAAGGGGATTTTCACCCCCATACTTCGTACCTGGGTACAAAAAAGTACCCTTTTTTTTACAAAATCGCGGACATGCGGAGGTCTTCAAAAAGTACCCCTCTGTACCTGAGTGCCCCCCCCCCCTCGGGGGATGTTTAAACATGTTTCAAAAAGTAATATATTTGACAGCATAACATTAACCCCGTAATAGAAACCACATGGATACATGTACATTATACATTATATATAGCTTCATTAAACCTTACAAGCTTCATTGTACCTACCACTGTGCACGATGCAAACAAAAGAAGTATTCTTCTATTGTTATCTTCAATAATAGGCGCCCTATATAAGGATCTTATTTCCGTCTCTATACTTTGTCAACATGCCCTGTATGTCTTTTGTTATAGGTAAATATCTACAGACCGTGATGTGATGAATTGGTACCTCATAGTTAAAGCATCGTTGCATATCAAATAACATTATTGTTATAATTATTAATGAGTATACATGGCATACCAAACAGTGAGGGGTAAACCAGGCATGCAGTTGCAATGTAGAGGTTTGATACGTGTAGCAAAAGACACAAGCATAGCTGTAAAAAACGACACATTCAATACAGCGGCATCTCATTCCAGGAAATACAAGCATTTTAAATTTGTCTGTGAGGCAAAATGAGCCATAAAAGTGTGTTTTCGTCTTTAAAAGTGGGAAAGCACTTCACCAGGATTCTAGTGTACTGTGTCATTGTGATCGTTATGGTTATTTTGTTTTTTGGAGGGAAAACATCAGTCAATTATGATAAGCATGTTACCCCAGCACAACACAGTCACAGGCTACAAGCTCTGTCACAACGAACAGGTATTTCTGGACGGCCACTTAAAAAGATGTCTGTGGAAAAAGCAGGAAGAAATAAAGATGAACTACAATTACATAATATGGCTACACCAAAAAAGATGTCTGTGGAAAGAGGACTAAATAAAGACCTGCAGCAATTGTACAGTATGACCACACTTAAAAAGCAGTCTATGGAAAAAGGAGCAAATAAAGATGTACCACAAGGGCAACGTATGGATAGACCTTCAAAGATAGCTATGGAGAAAGGTGGACCATGTCATAACGACTCAAAAGAAATAACACAATCAAAAATGAAACACCTCTTTAAAGCTTTGCGAGTTAGAATTCCATCAGCTTTACCAATTAAAGTAAAACAATGCACTAAATGTGGTGCTATTGTAAAATTCACATTGCCATCAACTTTGTTCACTTCCACCTCATTGTGTAGTGGACACGAAGGCACTATAACAGTGATATCACAGGCAGCAGCACAATGTAAAAAAACGCTTTTTGGCAAAGTTATTGAGATTTCCTTAGAACAAGAGTTAGGACTTTCCCACTTAACGCCATCAGTAGTATTTCCAATAAATGGATCATATCACTTTGATAACTATCTTCAAGAAATAATGAAAGGATGTTCATCGAATCACAAACAAGGCACCATGCTTGTAATATTACAGGTTGGAAATGGAGTGTTACACACTGGGAACGATACTTCTCCAACTCTGTATGAAAGTACTTCCATATCAGAAACAGTGACTTACCTAACTTATTGTTACATAATCCAAGGTTGGAATACATGTGACAATACTTTTAAAGCAGAAACAGAAAATAAAATGAAATCTCTAAATCTTTATAGACATATCGGATACAAAAACAGCTCAATGACCCTAAAACAGGTGCTGTTTCAGGAAAACGTTTTGTGCCATATGCACCCTAAGCTTTTAGGTGCACTGCAAAATATGGATTCCATGACTTCACATGAATCAAGTCTTGGTAAAAAGATAACGTTACAGATGAAGAAAATTATTGGAAGAAAAGATGAGGCACAATTTCTACAGAAGAGGTCAATATTTGAGGAAATTGATGGACTGGTTGCTGAACTGCTTCAACGGCACAGGGTAAGTACATGCAAACTACGCTATATACTAGTGTATATACACTCGCGCACACACACACACACACACACACACACACACACACACACATATATATATATATATATAGAGAGAGAGAGAGAGAGAGAGAGAGAGAGAGAGAGAGAGAGAGAGAGAGAGAGAGAACTAGGTAGTTGGATAGGTAGATATAGATGTAGAAATGTAGAAAGAGATTATGTACCATGCTTACAATTCAGTATCATATCTACATTTCATTCCAATATTTCAGATGATTTGTAACACCAAATCAAATTCCAGTATAGATGATTATATACGGCATGTATATACATCGAGGAAGATCATAGCTGTGAAGAGTTACACGAGAACCTATCTCTGGTTCAAGTTTGCTGGAGGATATACTGCCATTGCCAAAGTCATTGGAAAGCTGCCTTTCCGGATCCAAAATGGCAACCGTAACCAGGCAGTGGCTGAACTCGTGGCATACCACGTGGATAGAATCACAGGTGAGTGGCGCGTTTTATTTTTAATTCATTTTTTGTTTATAAATCAAATTCTGTTTGTTTCCTTATTTACTGAATTTTTAATGAATCTCTTCGCATGAATGTTTTTTATCTTGTCGATATATGACCTAAGCTGTTAAATTGGACGCCAATATAAAACGAGAAACACAAAGCGAAGTGTTAGTACTCGACATATCAACAAAGTAGGCAGTCTCTCATCAGCATTGAACTTGAAACCTCTGATATATCGACTAATTTGCACTCATGTCATTTATGTTATAATCATCCGCACATGTTTACATCTATTATCTATATTGGCAACTTCTTAAATTTGTTTTCAAACAATTTTTAATGGAGAACTGTTTTATTGTATACTAGGTATCTTTGTTTTGTAAAGTGTATGCATGATATTACAATTGTAGAATACGAGATTGTCGAATTAATTTGATTCTTCGTGTACACTTCATTTCTTATACTCTTGAAAGTTAGAGAATTACTATATGAATACATCCTTTCACCTGATTAGTTTATTGGTTATGTTGTCACAGTCAACTCATTCAGGAATTTAAGAGGTCCAATTGAATCCTTCGCGTAAGTATTTAATGTAAACACCTTCAGACGAACAAACTACTTGTTTCCATTATTGAGTGCGCATATCAAATCCAAGATGAAAAGATTCTTCAAGCCTTCTGCTGTATTTAGACGAGTGCTAATAATTGTTTATATATATATATATATATATTTATATATATATATATATATATATATATATATATATATATATATATATATATATATATATATATATATATATATATAATTTTTTATATATATATATATATATATATATATATATATATATATATATGTGTGTGCTTGTGTGTATGTGAATATATATATATATATATATATATATATATATATATATATATATATATATATATATATATATATATATCGAATGTATGCATGTATGTATGTATGTATGTATGTATGTGAGTAATATGTATTTATATATACATATATGCATAAATGTGCATTATTTACCTAGGTATCCACCGTGTGCCGACGGCTGTTAGCAGAAGAGTATATTTATCTGAAAGTGAGGATCTCACCAGGATTATCTACACCAACGCCAGAGGTTCCAAGCCAAGTATAGAATGGCTGCGAAGATATCAACCATGGTTGAAATACCAAGTTCACAAGGATGCGAATGGGCCGTATGTGGATGTAGTTCTGAGTTCAAGTGTCAAGGAGCCAAGTGATAATATTGGCCATCTGCCAAATCTAAGGGCATTTTTGAACCATACAGACTCAATAAAAACGATGCTCCATAACGGATTGACCAAACGACGCCTGCAAGATATCACAGACATTTTTATTCTTGATTATCTTAATTTAAATGCGGAATATTTGGACGATTGGGTGAAATCAGAGAGCAGATTAGTTGCTGTGGATAATGGTGAGAGTTTCGCTCTTTTTCCTGGCCTAAGGACATGCCCTCAGTTGATCCACTGCCCTGCGCGTGTATGTGGTTATAAACAGTTATTTTACTATAACTGTTCAGAAATTACACCTGTAAACAATTGCCGTTTCCATGCACAGACTGTGTATTCTCTCTACATGCTCGACACCAGGTATGCGAATACTACAGATACAGGACAAGGGACATCAGCTGGTGTGATAAAGTTGTTACGCCAACTACTGTACACACCTTACCCGAAACATTATACATATGGATCTCTAGGAGAAAGATTACAGCAGGCCCTGAAAACTGAACTCATTCCAGCAAATTATGGGAGTTACTTTGGTGTTAATGATCTGTATGAAGCTCTGGATGCCAGGCTCAATTACCTGCTAGATTACATTGAGAGTTGTCACGAAACCTATGGAGATACAGTGTTTATATGATAGACTGAGAGGTATGGAGATACAGTGTTTATATGACAGACTAAGATGTACATGTTGCATTCACATTAATTGGTGCACTATAATATAATATAATAATGATATTATATATATATGTATATATATATATATATATATATATATATATATATAATATAATACTATAACACTTAAGTTATTCATGAATAGAATCAATATTTCCTCACATACTAAAAATGATATCTTATCGTATTAATAAAATTCTACCAATCCTCTAAGACATGTTTTACGTTTTTCATTCTATATTCCATATGTTCAATGTTTTCTTGTTCTTATTTTTCATTCGCTGATAAGATAAGTGATATATGGATAGTTGCCAAGAAGGTAATTTCTAATGTTGCATATAGTATCGTATTGAAAACGTATAATTATTATATACCAAGTCAAATAGTAAATATACCAAGCCATATCTTTCTCAATTTTATCATTCCCCCATTTGTGGACATTTTGGCAATAATGATTATATATATATATATATATATATATATATATATATATATATATATATATATATATATATATATATATATATATATATATATATATATATATATATATATATATGTATATATATATATATATATATATATATATATATATATACATATATATATATATATATATATATATACAATATATATATATATATATATATATATATATATATATATATATATATATATATATATATATATATATATATATACACACACACACACATATGTAATGTAAATTAAAATTGCCACATGTTAACATGGAATAATCACAAATAAAAACACAATTTCTGTATGAACACATGGAATTTTATTTTATTTCAAGGAAAGAATTGATAAAATATTGCGCAGTCAATTGTCTAGTTAGGATTCTGACCTTTCTTTGGCAAATGGTGTTGCTCCATCCGGGTCCTGTTACTTCCCTATATATCAGCCATTGGCTCCTCCATTTCATTTCATAAGCAGAAACGGCAATAGGTGGCGGTGGTAGTCAGGCAGGCAGCAGATTTATTCTTTTACTCTTGATTTAACCTATTTGCACTTGGAGTGCACACGTGATCTGACAACTATGAACAGAAATCTTAAAATAGTAATAAAGCCGAAAAATGTTTGAAGAGGAATTGGTAAACTCAACAAGAACGATAACTTACAGTCAAATATTTCTTAAAATACAGCTTTGTTATAAGGATATTTCCAAAGTGCATCAGAACTTGCACATAAAACTTTCATATTGTACATTTCATATGCGAATTAGTTATTACTATTAGATTTTGAGTACACTTATGGTCTGATGACCTAGAGAATAACGCATCAAATGATGCCGTGAATGCAAAGTATTTAAAAGGATATTGTTAATAAAAACACCACAGGAGATAAAATTAAAATGTTCAAATATGTCACAAGATATTTCTTAGTTTTTAAGATTTCCCCGCATACGATGAAATATCAGACCATGTGCACGCCCCAAATATAAATGATTAAAGTAGCAGCTAGATATGACCAATAGTCCAAAAGTATGCATTTTTCAAAGAATTAAATGAATGAAAAATTGGGACGAAAATAAAACACGAAAAATCAATTGTGAACTGTACATTTCAAGACTTAAACGGCCATGGTGCAATCTGGCCAAAATGGCACTCTAAAAAAGTAGTGTCCAATAAGAGTTTGAAATTTGGTCCAATTGCAATACAAGGTGACTATGCACGAATAATATATATATATATATATATATATATATATATATATATATATATATATATATATATATATATATATATATATATATATATATATATATATATATATGCGCATTGGTCGACTGAGCAACATTGGTCTGGAATGGCTTCTCTCGTATGCCAATGCATGATGACCAGAAGGGCTACTGAACGGTAAAGAACTAGCTTCATTCCCTTGACTAATCAGCAAAATGTAATATAACAGTAAGATTTGGCCTGGTATTACTGGTATATGCTATTGGCTGAGCACTGGTCCTCGGCAGATGACTGGATACAAGCAACCACATTGATCAGACTCAGGACTAGAAATACACTATACAGACTTGAAACTCGCTAGTAATCCCTGTTGATGTTACACACCCTTGTGCTGACGATGGTCTAACCCATAGGATACCAAATATATAATATATCTGATAGATCGCACAAAACTGCACTTTAAGACGGCTCGCAGGAAATTGCCCAATACTTTTTATAAAGCATCTTAAAGAGCCGATGAGCATTCACTCATAACTTAGAAGACCACACATGGAATGGAAACCAGCCGGTCAACCTGAACATGCTAGCCTCAACCAGTGTCAATTAATAGTCGCTAATAGGTGCTCTGGGCACCCCCAGCAGGTGGTGGAGATAAGGTTTCTCTGTAATGTAATCGATGCGGGAGCCCTGATTGGTCCTTGTTCCCACGTGACCTCGTGCTGCTGCCTTTTCTGCTAGTCCTGGCATGAGGCTAGCATGTAACTATAGGGCATATAGTAATTGGTCTCTCGTTACATATCCATTCTTTTCTTAATCCAAGCTCATAATCAGGAGTTATAACAAAAGGTAAGATATTCTTAAGTGTGTGGACTTGTTATCTACTAGTACATGTTTTAATGATGCATGTTGTTACTCGCATATCTTGTTTGGAAAATATGAAATGTCTGCATGATCTTCAAAACCTAACAAACTTCCGATGAATTCTACACTAAACAAAATCCATAGATAAGAGGTTTTTCAGGCAGAAGATTTTTCAGCAGTGGATGCAATTTACCCCATGATTGATTAAACTTACTTTGAATTGTATGGGGCTTTCTCTTTCTCTGTTGAATTGCATCTGCAATCGATGGTTTGAGCTCACCATTGCAAATTATCATCTGGGCAGACGATGATTCGAAAATAAATTATCATGTGCAATTAAGAAAAAATAAAAATCATAAGGATGTAAGTTTTCAGGTGCTTGGCTGTTTAAATATTTAATGTCATACTTTAACTAGCTGTCCAAGTGGTGATGGACCAAGATGTTTGATTATTCTAACACACTCATTATCTAACAAAATATTTTTTTGGACATAAACTGTTGATAAGTATCCGACCAACAACTTTTCAAATATCTTGGTATAGACCCTTTACTCCTATGTTTTTCCAAACATATCCTTGTGTTTAAACAACACTTTTAATGGGGAATATGAGCTGCAGTGGGCAAGGATTTCAATACGCTCCGAAATATTTCGGCACACTGGTTGACCAGTTTTATCTTGTCATAGATAGGGATGTACATCAAAGAGCTTTAACATATGACTATCAATCGTCCACTGAATGTAATATGGATGTTGGTATTGCCATCAATACCAATATTGCAGATGCTTCATTGTAGAACCTGGGAGTAGTAGACAGGGAGTGGGCACTGTGCATGCATCATCAAATTTCGCTGCCTCCCACTATATGAGTCATAGATAACCTGTATACCCCAGGATTGGCTGCCTGCTGCCTGCTGAAAAAAATCACGTGACCAATACTTCCCTAGGCTACACCACGTAACCCGAGGCGCACATACCTAGGTACTAGCATGCTGTGCCTATGGGGTTGCGGATCAAGGGGATGTATTTCTCTGATCAATGACTTTGTAAATGATATTCTGAGATTTTAAGATACATTCTCTTGGCATGTATACTTCTTGAAAAAAAATCTTCCGGTTAAAACCTTGATGGAAATGCGCTATGAATATTTGGGGGAAAATTCTGACCCCGAAGATTTATTAAAAAAAAAAAAGATTAGCTTGGACTGAAACAGTCAAGTTCAGCAAAAATCAAATTCACCTACAAGCTTTGTCAGAGGAATTTCTTGAGAGTATGAAGATGACGGAATGATTTTTATGTACCACTATTCCTAGTAAATTGACAAGATAGAACATAATAACCATTGATGGCTTAAAATAAAAGCTCCAGTTGGTTTTTCTAGAGTATTTTGATCTAATTAGTTTAGGCCTGTAAATATATAGTAAATTCTGCCCAAACCCTGAACATTAAGAAGATACTTATGAGGGGCCTATACAAGCTCATATAAAGGAGGAAAGAATCAATTATGATAAAATATTGATTGATTATAATCAACTTTATGATTTGCTAAAAAGTTATTGGTGACCTAGTTTCAGGTGACCAGAGGAACAATAAAAAAATACTGTAATGGCCTAATTTTGAAATTATCTAAAATGACTCAATTAGAAGTGATTCATTAAGGGCTTGTTATGTCAAACACTTTCCCTCCTAAAGTGCTGTCCCAAAAGCTTATTTGGCTAGAAGTGATAAGTGGCAAAATTGTGAATCAGAAATATCAAATAGATTAATTGAGTATGGAATACAAAGACTGGCAACTTTCATATTCTAGATCTACATCTGTGGAGGCAAGGGATTGTCATGGAAGAATCAAAGGAGTTCAAATTAGATTCAAATTGCATTTAATTGATTTTTTGTACACCCAATGTGATAGAATGGTAGTTGACATATCATGAGTAAAACCCCTTGTTAATGCACACCTCTGGGTTTGTGACACACAGACAGACATTTCCTGCTATTTCTGGGAACGAGTCTCTTATGCCGAAGTCGTGACCTAGTCATGTGATCTGACCATTTGAAGTTGCTGCTAATAAACTTATTATTAGGAGGACAGTGACGATTTGAATGAGAATTGAAACAAGTGGTAGGTTTTCTTTTTAGAGATGATTGTAATTGGTACTGATCCGAACTACTTAAAATACCACCGACTTGTGAGAAGAAAACAAACCCATGCTGCCATCTATTGCCTATAAGAGGTACCAATACCTATATCCTCAGCGCTTTCTGCAAATACAGCTGCAACATCAATTAACTTAATCATCATCCTCATCTTTTTCATCATCATCATCATCATCATCATATACATGGGTGACAGATTGTTCATATACGAAACTTTGGACAAGCCACAACGAAAACTGTACATAGGGTCTCATTAATGAGCACCTAGAACCCACAAGGAGAGTGAGCCTGACTTTATACACTGGTGTCTTGAAATTTCCTGTTATGATACAATATCCCAATACTAATAAAAGGGGAGTGCACATTGAGGAGGTATACATTCAGTACATAAATAAGGTATATATACAGTTTGTTTATATCTTGTAGATTCAAAAAAGATGGACTAAAACCGCCCTACCGACAAACAGTAGTAAACTACATTAAAACCAGTTCAACACATGCAAGTCTGGAGGCCTTACCATACATGGTAAGCTCCAGTGATTTTGAAACATAATATCACCCAGATAAAATGTAAGGGAACCAGCTAGAGTCTTCCTTGCTTGAGCATATTCCCTTGTGGGAGAAGATTGTTGCCTTCCACGTGGTTTTGAGAGCATTAAATACACTAGTACCTCTAACCCAGCCATGTACACCAAAACTCACATGGTCTCAAACGCTATCAAATATTTAAACAAGAGTGACGCCAATGGCGTAACATTGAAAAATTGCATGGTCTCAAATGCTATTAAATAATCAAACAAGAGCGACGCCGATGGTATAACACTAAAAGATTGCATGGTCTCAAATGCTATTAGATATTAAAAAAAAAAAGTTAGGATGAAAAATATCAAAGATGAAAGTCCTTTTTACCGAATAAAATTAGCTATACCCATAGAATAGCTAGGAAAATGTTCTTGACTAGTCTCAAATCTATTTGATAAGGGTTGGTTTCACCAGTTAAAAGATATTAATTTTTCAAATGGTTCCCCGTACCCTTATGCTGCTGATGGCTAATTTGTCCCATGCAAATGAAGCAAAAACACCTGGAAAATGACTGAAACCCAGGCACATGGGTATTCATCTGAGAGAACTCTGAAATAGCTTTCAAATGAATACCAACATGACAGGGTTACCATGTTTTTAAAAATTCTTTGCATTCTTGAGGTTTGGACGAAAGTAGCCTTAGCATTGGATAGGTTTAATACTATAGGGAAAGAATGTTTTTGGCCCCTATTTCATATTTGACCATCTGAAAGCTGTGTACATAAATGAGTTAAGAGGCACAAGCCACCAGAATATACTGCAACATCTTCAATCAAGAAACAATATATCTATAGTGTCTGTGAACAATTGATCAACATTTCATTTACATGTCTTTTCTCCTAACAATACCAAAGCTTCAATAAACATTAAAAATAGACAAAGCAGATGACCCAACTCCCGGGGGTGAGGGAGAGGGTACTTATTCCACCTTGTGGGAGTTCCACCTTCTTAACGCCGCTTACACGCAAACCTTCCTCCTTAATATTCCACGCCTCGTCCCTGGAATGTACAAAAACCTAATCTATTTATAGATTGGTGGGGTATCAAAAAGGGGTTTAGCAGGATATAGTGAGAGGCTGCTGCTGCTGCGAAGGAGAAGAAGTCTCGCGCCCCTTTGTGAACCCCACTTTTAGGCACTACACACATGCCCTAAAGAAGCCTGGGCTTACAGAGTATTTACAACATTGATATTTTTTTACTACTCCTGGGTTGTCTCACTGAGCAGGGCTTAGGAGGAGGGGGAGGGGGGGAGAAGTGAGAAAAGGAAAGAGCACTGAGTGGCATTAAGATTATCGAAGCACCAGCTGTTGTAAGGCGGAAAATCTCATGATCAATATCTTAGATGAATAAAAAACAAGTGGATATGAAACCAGCCGGTCAACCTAAACAACCAAGCTGCAGCGAAAAGCCAAAAAGTTACGTCCTGTGCATGTTGGTGTGCAGGTTTCTCTGTTATGTAAACGATACCAGAGCCCTCATTGGTCTTGGTCTCCTAGTGAAGTCGCACTGTTGCCAGATTCAAAACCACTGGGATAACCATGTCTTCACTATAGCGCATATAATAATTAGTCTCTCGCTACATATCCATTCTTTTATTCGTCTAAGGCAGGAGAAATCTCCTCATGATCAATATCAGGTCAATAATGCTACCTCCTCTGGGCATTGTCTCCACTAAAGAGAAAGGATGTATTTGTGGACATTCAATAAACCCTTATACTGCTGGTGGCTAATTTGGCCAAAACAAAATGATGCAAAAAACCTGGAAAAATGATTCAAACCCTGTCACATGGGTACACATCTGACAGTACTCAGTGAGCTGGATTTCAAAAATATTTGCATCCTTGTGCTTCAGATAAAAGTAGCCTCAGCATTTGAAGGGTTACACAATCTCAAAACCCAGTACAGTAAAATGTGCTACAAAAACACGCTGATGAGAGTTGACTCAGAAATGGGTGTTTCCTAACCAATTACGGTGGAAAATGGTTTAATTTGAAATTACATGAATATCAATTAGTGGGTAGATACAGGATTTCATATTGTGCTTTATTTTTTCAAGTGGGGTGAAGAGAAATACTCATTTTTGGCAAATAAGGAAGAAAACCTTTCCCCTTTCCAATAAATGTAAAATATTGTAAGACAGAACTTTGTGTATGCATGTCACAATTCTTGACATCATATCCCTGAATGCTATTTTTTTCATATTAAAAACAAGTAAAACTATTGATAAATTCATTTCAAGGTTCTAGTTTTAGGAATATGGAGGTAGGTATATATCAACCCAAATGACAATATTAGGCCTTAACCTTAATGCTGCTGGTGGCTAATTTGACCAAAACAAAATTATGCAAAAGACCTGAAAAATGGCTGAAACCCTGGCACATGGGTACTCATCTGAGAGTACTCAGCAAGAGAATACCAACGAAATGAATACCAACATGACAGGTGATGGTTTTCAAAAATCTTTGCGTCCTTGTGCTTAGGATGAAAGTAGCCTCAGCATTGGAAGGGTTAATGCGAGAGGTAGCACTTGGTATTTCGTAAGCATTTCCAGTAACTGACCACATGTTAGCATTTTGCCAAATAAAGTTTACACAGTTGCAAGGTTTGAGAGGCAACGGCGATGCATAATGTGCATCTTAAAATTGACTACAAAAATAAAACCATCTAGACAGTCAAAAGCATACAAATAAATACATAACAAACAAATCAAACTCCTTAGCTTAGTCTTTAAGTGAGTGAAAATAAGGAAATTGGTCAAATCATTCAAGTTTTGATATTCATTTTAAAATCTCTAGCCATTAATAATAAATATTTCATTTAGAATAACTGGTTGGCACTGCCATTTCATAAACTAACATAAATCACTTTGGCTTATCAATTGATAAATTATTCAGATAATACAACATTCAAAAACAACCATTAATCCAATGCTGCAATACTTTGTGATCATAATTGGCACACAAAGATAAATTTTAAATGAATACTTATTCATAAGTACATGCAATTATATCTGATTTGATTATTTGATTTGACAATTTATGAAAATAACAATTTCTTTGAGATTTTCATTTGGGCATACTTTTGATAAGCTCAAGAAATACCCAATAACCTACAAAGGGTTCAGTAAACCCCATCCATAGGGTGTAGAGATACCCTGATCCACCTGTAGGGTATAGGAACAGTATGTAAAGGTACCTATCATCAGTATGTATGGGTACCTCATACCCAAGGTATGATGAAGCATCACCCTTGACTCTCAACAGGGTGTACAGGTACCCCTATACCCCGAAAAGTTTAAGTGATACCCTTTACCCTAAAGAGGTATTGGAGTACTCTACAAAGATAAGATGTAGGGAGAAACTTAACCATCCATAAGCTTTTGGTTTGGACTTTGTGCCCTATAAATGCCATAGGAATACCCTATCTCTTCATATAGGACTTTTTAACCCATTGATGCTCACAGCGGCCAAAACCAGCCTGACAATTTTGATGAAATCTTTCAGGCTAAAGCAGAATTGGCAAAGTATTTTAGGGAGAAATGTTCATCGGAACATTATCAACAACTCTCCTTCAAATATTCTGTAAAATTATTCTCAATTCAAAAGTTATCGTCAAAAGTATCGTCGATCCGTACGAAAATTTCTGGAAGAACTTTTAAGTGTTAATGGGTTAATACCCGAGATAGGATTCAGGTTATACTATAGACTTGTGTTGGTGTTGGGAAATCTTGAAACTCTCGAGTACTTTAGAATTATAAAATACTTAATTTGGGTGTGCAAATTACAAATTATAGGTAATCAACTAAAAA
Source organism: Maea johnstoni (assembly GCA_963942565.1). Classification (NCBI taxonomy): domain Eukaryota; kingdom Metazoa; phylum Annelida; class Polychaeta; order Spionida; family Magelonidae; genus Maea; species Maea johnstoni. Next base: position 7,741,106 of record OZ012691.1, on the reverse strand, counting down.
AATTAGATATAAACAATCAGTCATTTGACACCCTGCAGCACCATGAACCTGTAACTTCCAAAATAACACTAATAAGACCATCCAAAGATGAACTAATTAATGACCCATTAATTGCAAAACCTAATATTGCCAGTTCTAGAACAATTTTCATGTACCCAGTAAAGAAATAAAAAGTTCAGATACACCTGGTATCTATTTTAGTACACTATAAAAAGCACTGAAAGTGACGAATGGCAGTATTAGATAGAATATGGTAGAAGTGCAATAACTGTTCAGAACTGAAGATGGGATAGCACACACAAGTTCAGACGCACCACGTAAAGCACATAGTGTTGATAATACAAGGACAAAGCAGAGGTGTATTTTTTTTTCGGAATTCTACCCTACGTTATTTTGTACAAATACGGTGGTAGCTCCACCTCCCAGGTGCTGCCCCCTACTGGTATACGACAGAAATAAGACAACTCCCCATAACCCTTATGATGCTGTTGGCTAATTTTGCAAATACAACATGATGCAAAATACCTGGAAAATGACTGAAACCCTAGCAAATGGGTACTCGTCTGAGAGAACTCAGCAAGAGCTATTCAATGGATACCAACATGACAGGGTTTAGATGGTTTTCAAAAATCTTTGCATCTTTGTGCTTTGGACGAAAGTAGCCTCAGCATCAGAAGGGTTAATTAACACCCACACTATGTGAATAATCAAGTGGTTGCTCTAATATAACTAGTCAATAGGAATTACCTGAATTCCAAAATATATAAAAACCATACAGACACCTTCAGATATATAGCGCAAGTTGTAAACAGAACCACCCGCTCTGGTTCAAACTGGTCATTGGTTAGATTTTCCATTTGGTTTTCCTTTTACCAATCATATTCTTTATTTGTTAATAATATTATTTCATTACTAAATTCGGCCCATCTTCTTTCATATCCAGAAACTTGTTTCCATTGAGATAGAGTTTCCGACCTTGCTAGAGGTCAGCTCATTTTGATCATGACCTTGAGGTCATGAAATCCACCAATAACAAATGACTTAAGTGACTTTGGTCTGACTTAAGTGACCTTGGTCTAGGTTGTCCCAGTGATTCACCTTGAAAGTTGCTAGGGCTTTGTAAGTTGCTCACCATTATGAAATCCAGACTAAATCACAATATTGAGAAAGTAGCGCATCACAATTGATAACAATTTTTATTTTTTGGTATGATCCTACGCGACAAAGCACAATTTGCACAACTGGCAGTCCAAGGTCAAGGGTCAAGGTCATGCACCTCGCCAGGCACTCATATCCACAGAATACGTGAGCGGGAGGGCGCCACCGCATGGCCTGGAATCATACCACAAAGAAGAAGAATGATCGACCAATCATTCGGCTCCGATTGGCTCCCATGAGAGTATGTACGAGTCTGATGAGATTTCCGAGTCTGCTGCTGCCCCCTATAGGCAGGATCTCTAACTTCCATTGCTGTTCCTTTGTTCCAATGGCGTATGAGCATAGTTGCTCGAGTTATTACATGCGTCGCCTCCGTATAACTTTGTGGCCTTCTTGTTCATTTTCTGCATGATCTGTGAGGAGAGCTTGAAGCCATTTATGATCTCATCTTTCCATTGGTTGATTAATACTCGATCCTGAAAAATAATACATATATTTAAGGGATGGCCATCATTGCAAGACATAACAATATAACACTCATAAACATTATTTTTAAATTTCGCATACCAATAAGAAAAATCAGAGGTTGCCATCATTTTTGTGCAATTTCTTTGGAGATGAGAAAGTAATGCCACCTAAAATACAATGCTAAAGATAAGATACCACAGTAAGTACATGTTTGTAGCAGCCAAAAACTGCCTGACTAATTTTAGTGATATCCTAAAAAGCAATGGTTAAAAAATATTTGAAGGAGAGTTATTTATGAAAACTTTATCTATGACTCTCCTTTAATTAATTTGCAAATTGATGCTTCACATGTGTCCCATTTCCCTGATAAAAACAGTATCTTTTTTAGATACTATTAAAAGAAAGTTGTTAGTTCCATTAAGTTTAAAATCCTCTTCTATTTTTTCAACTCTATCACTCAGGTTGATAAGATTAACTTATAAGTTCATGAGTTTAACCATATTTCAGCACAATCACACTGATTTTGAAATGAATATATCTAAACATTATAAATGAATATCAATACTACTTACTGGTGAGGTAATGGCCAATTTACTATCATTCTTCAAGTGAATCACAATACAGTTATCTGTCTTGTTGAGTTTCTGGAACTCTGGCAGTACTTCCTTAATATCAAGCATTGAGATCAGCTGAAAAGAGAAAGGTATACATATACATGTAGAGTATCTACATATGAATGGGTACATTAGATACACCATTTCACTTATTACACTGGATACACTATTTCATCATCTACACTGGATACACAATTTCACTTTTTACACTGGATACATTATTTCATTATTTACACTGGATACACAATTTCACTTTTTACACTGGATACATTATTTTATTATTTACACTAGATACACTATTTCATTATTTAGATTAAATACACTATTTTCACTATTTACACTGGTTACACTATTTTCACTATTTACACTAGTTACACTATGAAATAACAGTATCTTAGTATACTTATATATATTCAAATTTAAACATACATTTTTATTCAGATATATTTAAAGTATGCGAATGAAAAGATACACACTGTTTCAAGTATGAAAACGGACACATATACAGCGATTTAGTATGAATACGAATAATCTTCCATAATTAAGTATGGAAGCAGGCAGAATACTTGGGTACAAAGTAGCTCAGTTGGTTAGGTGTCGGACTAGTAATCAGTAGGTCGCTGGTTCAATTCCCGGCCTGGGCACTTTGGTCTGTCCTTTGGCAAGACAGTTTACTCCATATTGCTTCAGTCTACCCAGCTGCAAAATGGGTACCTAGCATAAATAAGGCAGTACTTAGAGCTTGTGCGCTATATGCTGCCAGTTGCTCTGGAATATCTCCCAGGAAATTGAAATGGTTTCCGTGTGTACAGGCCTGCTAGGGGAGGAAGTTCGTGTGAGCGCTTCAGTGGATACAAGACTATAAACCGAATACCTTTACATTTACTGAACTTACCTCCACTCCCTTGCCCTTGACTATGAGGCCGTCCCGGTTCTTGTGGTAGAACTCCAGCCGGTTGGGGTAAAGTTTGAGGTGTTTCTTCTGCCAGGTTTGTAGGAAAGGTCCACCAAGTTTGAGCACCTCTCCCTCAACAATACAATCTGTTGGCACTGTAGAAACGAACAAAAACAGCCCAAATTTAGTAAAATAACAGATATTTTTTCTGGCTGAACCTAAAACTAGACATTTCAACCTATTCATGCTTGTAACCTAACTCCATAATGCCTTTACACTCTTGACACTGTAGAAATGAACAAAAACAACCCAAATTTAGTGAAATAGTGTATAGTTCTATGGCTGTACCTAATACCAGACATTTAAACCTATTCATGCCTGTAACCTGACTCCATGATGCCTTTACACTCTTGGGGATATCTTTCTTACCAGAGCCTTGCTTAGAAAATATCTGAGACCTGCAACTTTCCTTCAAATATCTTGTGAATTTATGATTCTAAGAATTTTGGTTTAAGTCACTTTTTCTACCATATAAATCATGACTAGCCAGTTGTAAGTATTGGAGCAAACCGGAGCACCCAGCTACTTATAAGAAGGAAGCATACATTCAAATACAAAATTTGAGTCTTAAAGGTTGAATTCTGATTAGCAGTTATCCTTCAGATATTTTGAAAGTATACTTTTGTGAAAAAGATATCCCTAAAATAGTCATGTTTTTTTCTGGCACTACAGAGAGAAATGGGTCTCCATCGACTCCTGCCATGTCCAAATGACATAAAGATGGGACAGTTTCTATATTTTCTGACTCAGTGTTTTTGCTATCTATTGAAATGAATAAAAAAAGTGAAATTTCTCCGATAATTGTTTGTGTTATGTAAACCTCATTGTTATCTATATGGGTTATAAAAGAAATAGCCCATAGAAAGAAACAAATGGAAGTGAATTAAAATGGAAAAAGGAAAGCTATAAGCAAAATAACCTCAATGAAAATTTTAAAGAGTATGCAACTTACTAGGTAGATGGCACAGAGTGTTATATACTAAAGAGTACATTGAATAATGTAAATAAATGCAACTGAAATCCAAGGTAAAATATTCCCTCCCTTCTGAAATAATGTTATGTTGAAGTAAGGCTGAAGTAAGGCAGACACTTAGCAACCATCACCAACTGGTTCCTTGTCAATCTATGAAGTAATTATTACTACTATTATCATTATTATTATCACTATCATTATTATTATTATTATTATTATTATTATTATTATTATTATTAGCAACCATCACCAAGGTAACTGGTTCCTTGTTATTATTATTTTAATTATTATTATTATTAATTATAATACCAATGATGATAATAATAATAATAATAATAATAATAATAATAATAATAATAATAATAATAACAATAATAATGATAATGCTAATGATAATAATGATAATAATAATAATCATAATAATGATAATAACAATAATAATAATAATAATATCATTATCATCATCATCATCATCATCATTATTATTATTGTTATTATTATTATTATTATTATTATTATTATTATTATCATTATTATTATTATTATAATTATAATTATTATTGTTATTATTATTATTATCATTACTATTATCATTATAATTATTATTATTATTATTATTATTATTATCATTATTATTATTATCACTATTACCATAATTGTTATAATCCTGGAACCTTGTTAGTCCCAATGCCCCTCAACCAACATGTGATAAAGCAGAGTTAGAAACGCCCTTAACCCAACAACAAATAAACAACAAACAATAGGAAAGCAGCTTAAGAAAGAGAGATAAACCCACCTGTGAATAAAGAAAATCAGGGGATGGAATATATGGACATAAAGAGAGGACCCAGCTAGAAAAAACTTTTTAACACCCAAAATTATTTTTCTGTTCTAAATATCCATTACTTGCCAAGATGTGATGAGGTGGGTTGGGTGATAAAAAAAATGACCTCGCATTAATAAAAAATAAATATCTCATTTTGTATTTCTTGAAATATGCGCAATGGTTTATGTTGAGAGTTTTAAGGTACGAAAAAGAACCACTTTCATCTATATTTATCAACGTTTAACCCATTCATGCCTGGAGATCTACTGGAGGTCTGAACCAGTCATACTTATGAAGATAAATTCAGAATGAAGCATTCACTTGAAATCTATTTGAAGGAGAGTTGTAGATAAAGTTTTAATGAACTACTCTCCGTCAAATATTTTCCAACTATTGCTTTTGTTAAAGAGTTAAGACCAAAATAGTTTTGACTGCTACAGGCATTAACAGGTTAAAAGAGAACCAATGCATTCTTTTCATCCTTATCCACTTCTTAGATGAATTATGCATTTAAAAATGCATTAAAACAACTTTAAACAAAATTTGGATAAGTATACCAACTACAGTGAAACCTCTCATTATGCTTGGAGATGTGAAAACCTCATAACGTGAACACAATTTCAATTTGTATCTTTAACATTATGAAAAGACCCATGAGATGTAAACAAGCCCTAATGTGAACGATTTTGCCCTGGCCCCAAGGTGTTCATATCTCTAATGTTTCACTGTAGATATTACGTGATAATGTGAACGATTTTTTCTTGGTTCCAAGGTGTTCACATCTCTATAGGTTCACTGTATATTACATGATAATGTGAACGATTTTACCCTTGTCCCAAGGTGTTCATATCTCTGAATTTTCACTGTATATTACGTGATAATGTGAATGATTTTGCCCTGGTCCAAAGGTGTTCACATCTCTGAGTTTTCACTGTATATTACGTGATAATGTGAACCATTTTGCCCTGGCCCCAAGATGTTCGCATCTCTGAGGTTTCACTGTAGATATTATGTGGATAATACACACTGTTAGTGATTAGTTGATGGCAGAAACGTTATTGGAATGAGTGCACAATATGTTCCCTAAACCGACTTACCATACAGCTCTAAGCCTAGAAATAAACAGTAAATAGAGCACCGATAAAGATAAGTATTGAAGTTAACCCTTCCAATGCTATTACGCTACTTTCATCCTAAGCACAAAGATGCAAAGATATTTGATAACCATCTAAACCCTGTCATGTTGGTATTCATTAGATAGCTCTAACCGAGTACTTTCAGATGAGTACCCATGTGCCTGGGTTTCAGTTATTTTTCAGCTTTTTGTATCATTTTCAATTGGCAAAATTAGCCACCAGCAACACAAGGGTTAAAAAAGAAAGAGCAAAGCAAAGTAAAATAGCAAAATGAAGGAAAGAATTCCACCACTGACAATATTTTTTAAACTCACTTATGCTCATGTTTAAGAGTTGTGTGCTAGAATTTGTCGTCTGGATTTATAATACTTATGCCAATAACTTTGAAATTAAAATTTCTTTTACAAAAATACTTGAAGGAGTGTTATCGTTAATGATCTGAACAACATTTCTTCTTCAAATAATTTACATACCTTGTTTTTGCCTGCAAAACTTTATCAATTTTGAAAATAAAACACGGACCCCATATCACACAGGGTAAACATGTGACGATTCTGGCTAACACTTCATAGAACGATATCATCAAAGTGTAGCCATTTAATATTTCTTTTGGAATGGGGTAGAGGGTTGGGGGGGGGGGGGGGGGGTGTTACCACAATGATAGTCTCATAACTAGGGGGATGAACAATTATTCCTACAAACAATTTCCAGAAATCAGCTGTTAAATATGTATATATATATATATATATATATATATATATATATATATATATATATATATATATATATATATATAATATTATATATATATATATATATATATATATATATATATATATATATATATATATATATATATATATATATATATATATATATATATATATATATATATATACATATATATATATATATATATATATATATATATACATATATATATACATATATATATATATATATATATATATATATATATATATATATATATATATATATATATATATATATATATATATGCATATATATATATATATATATATATATATATATATATATATATATATAAATATATATATATATATATATAAATATATATATATATATATATATATATATATATATATATATATATATATATATATATATATATATATATATATATATATATATATATACATATTTTCACACCAGAGGTCAGCACTTACTGATTTCCATGTCTTCTGACTTTGGCTTTCTCGCTCGCTTTTGTTCTAGCTTGTCGTAGTCTGCGTTGATCGTTTCGAAGACGGTCTCAGCCACTTCTTGCTGCCATCTTTCTGAGACGACCAATGGGAAATTCTTGTACAATTCCTGGTCCGCCTCTGTCAACTGAAATACACCAAATGTTTGATCATTAACCCTATAACACTCAATGCAACAATATTGCCAGGTCCCCAGCACTGGCTGAGGGGTTGTTCCTCAGACGTCACCAGGAATTCCCCCATGAGTTCCATATTAGTAGGGAGTTTTCCCGTAGTAAAAAAGGACTTCAAGTGCGAAAATAAGCAAGACAGAAGTGCAGATTGGTCAGAAAAGGACAGGGGAATCATTTTCTCTCTTTATTTTCAATTTATTTGTACACCAGTGATGTAAAATCGCGCTATGCAAAATACGCAAAAATAGGTTTCGTAGGAATGAGTGCACATTTAAGATGATGCAATAACTTACTACTTAGTGGTTATTGCATCATTGAGTGGTTAAAGGTTGATTCAGGTCTGTTCTGTCAACATGAATATGCCCTATTTGCTTCAAATACAACAAAGCAAAACCAGATATCAAGCAAACCTTGGATTTTACAGTACTCCCTATAATAAATTATCCTCATTTACTTAAAGAGCAAAATAAGGAACAAAAAGATTTCACATAGACAAAACAAGACAATCAGGGTGTATTCGCAGACTGCATCCTTTATGCTAACCTTAATGCCCTTGGTATCCTCCTCGTCAAATGAGCCGATATCAAAAGCGTCTGCGGCGTTGACCTCTCCTCGTGGGGGTATTAGGGGTGGAGGGTATTTCTGGAGGTACACCTGCTGCCAATCGAGCCCCTTGAAAAAGGGGTGCTCCTTGACCTCGATAGCCCTGTGAGGAAGGAGAAACAATTACAGTGAAGGACACAGACTACATAGTTCAATTAGCTAATATTGAGTAAAATCATATCTGTATATAAAACCCTCTTAACAAGTGTGTCTTTTTATTACATTGGAATTTCAGTCTTTATTTTCAATCATAGAATAGTTACAAACAAATTAAATCAGTCACTTGATTAAGACCCGGATGATAGAATAATTAATTTGTACACTTGCAAGTGTTTCTGTTCAGTTTAGGTTTTTGCAATGACCTTGTTCGACCTTAACCCTTAAAAGGGTAATTATTAGATGACGTACCCTTTTCCGCCGCAGCCCAACCTGTCCTCGACGTCCCGCTTGAGCAGCCCCTCCAGCAGCCCCCTCATCTCAGGTGTCATGGAATCAGGAAACTCAACATTCTGAAAACACACAGTAACATCTAAATTAAGGGGCGATGGAAGGAAAGAATGGGTTTTTATGTAGCTCTCAGCAGTTTAGGTCATATTGAGACGAGATAGAAACCCGGAACTGGTAAGAAATTGCTAAGAGGTATTTCAATTGCAGAAGGGCCATAGAGAGCCCTTCACAATGCAGCACATTTATATAGCGACCAGGCTAACCCACCAGCGGAGATTCAAAACTGTGAGCTCGCGCTTGGGAGCCAGGCTCGCCCATAAGGGGGCGACCAACATGATCATCCAATGATCGGTCAGCAATCTAAACCGATTATCTATAATTTGCAAAAACCATACATCTTTTTTGTAGTATCATTGTGAAACCTTTTCATGGGATTATAGGTATCATTGGCATTACCACTTTATCTGTTTATCAAACCGATCAGTACAAAGAACAATATATTAGTGAAGGCGTGGGTTACTGGAGAGAAGTTCTTGTTGAATACATGGGCTGACACAATTGATTAACACACCAACCAGTGCAGGTTTAACCCATCAAAAATTTAGGGTGTGCCCAGCAAAGTAAAGTATCCCTTAACCATGCTACAAGTATAATTGTTTCTTACCATGGTCATGGTCATTCTGTCAATTTCATGCTTGTCCTTTGTTTTGTGTTGTCTAAATGGGCTGTGTCTGTAAATGAGAAAAAAGAAAAAAGACCATGATAACCATCTGATGTTAGAGACAAACGTTTCAATGATTGAGCAGTCTAGAATAGGCACATACAGGAAACTCATCCCCCACACAGTTGTGGAATATGCACCTGTCAAAAAGATATCGTCAAAATTGCTTTATTATCATTATTATTATTATTATTATTATTATTATTTTTTTTGGGGGGGGGGGGGGGGGGGAGGGTAATAAAGAAATGAAAGGGTTAACCCATTAATGCTTACACCAGCCAAAGGAGCACAGAAATTTTGATGATATCTTGTAAGGGAAAGCATATTTGGGAAAATGTTAATCAGAGCACTACTAACAAATCTCATTTATATATTTCGTAAAATCAGCCTGAATTCCTAAATTATAACGTAGATCCAGACGAAAATTTCTAAACAAACTCTTAGCATGAATGGGTCAATATCTAAAACATTTAGTAAAATCAGCATGAATTCCCAAGTTATATCCAAAAGTACTGTAGATCCAGATGAATACTTCTAGATGAAATCTAAGCAGTAATGGGTCAATTAATACCTCACATAACACACGTCACTGATTGCGTGTCACTCAAGTTTCAAAGCTAACATGAAGGCTCAGCGCCTGAGAAGTGGGAATGATAAATGTGTTGGCCGACATAAGAATCCCTGTAGAGGAGGATGGATGGTGGAAGAACACACACGCCATCTGTGTGTTCTACTGTCATACGTGCTGTACAGCTGTCAGCCATGTTTGATTATGCTACAGTTTAAATTGTAACAGAGACACGCGACTCTCTGCCTCCGATACCGTGATACCACCCAGAGCCACTGAATAAATAGCGGCCAGTTCTAACATAGGTTAGGGGTGGGGAGCCCCACCGGCCACAACCGCAGCCTGCTAGAGGCTAGTGTGGGGTGCTGGTGGTGTTAACCCTTATGCTGCTGGTGGCTAATTGTAACAGAGACACGCGACTCTGCCTCCGATACCGTGATACCACCCAGAGCTGCTGAATAAATAGCGGCCAGTTCTAACATAGGTTAGGGGTGGGGAGCCCCACCGGCCACAACCGCAGCCTGCTAGAGGCTAGTGTGGGGTGCTGGTGGTGTCTTAACCATTATGCTGCTGGTGGCTAATTGTAACAGAGACACGCGACTCTGCCTCCGATACCGTGATACCACCCAGAGCTGCTGAATAAATAGCGGCCAGTTCTAACATAGGTTAGGGGTGGGGAGCCACCCAGGCCTCAACCAGAGTCTGCTAGAGGCTAGTGTGGGGTGCTGGTGGTGTCTTAACCCTTATGCTGCTGGTGGCTAATTGTAACAGAGACACGCGACTCTCTGCCTCCGATACCGTGATACCGCCCAGAGCTGCTGAACAAATAGCGGCCAGTTCTAACATAGGTTAGGGGTGGGGAGCCATCCAGGCCACAACCAGAGCCTGCTAGAGGCTAGTGTGGGCTGCTGGAGGTGTCTTAACCCTTATGCTGCTGGTGGCTAATTGTAACAGAGACACGCGACTCTCTGCCTCCGATACCGTGATACCGCCCAGAGCCACTGAATAAATAGCGGCCAGTTCTAACATAGGTTAGGGGTGGGGAGCCCCACCGGCCACAACCGCAGCCTGCTAGAGGCTAGTGTGGGGTGCTGGTGGTGTTAACCCTTATGCTGCTGGTGGCTAATTGTAACAGAGACACGCGACTCTCTGCCTCCGATACCGTGATACCACCCAGAGCTGCTGAATAAATAGCGGCCAGTTCTAACATAGGTTAGGGGTGGGGAGCCCCACCGGCCACAACCGCAGCCTGCTAGAGGCTAGTGTGGGCTGGTGGTGTCTTAACCCTTATGCTGCTGGTGGCTAATTGTAACAGAGACACACAACTCTCTGCCTCCGATACCGTGATACCGCCCAGAGCCACTGAATAAATAGCGGCCAGTTCTAACATAGGTTAGGGGTGGGGAGCCACCCAGGCCACAACCAGAGCCTGCTAGAGGCTAGTGTGGGGTGCTGGTGGTGTTAACCCTTATGCTGCTGGTGGCTAATTGTAACAGAGACACGCGACTCTCTGCCTCCGATACCGTGATACCGCCCAGAGCTGCTGAACAAATAGCGGCCAGTTCTAACATAGGTTAGGGGTGGGGAGCCATCCAGGCCACAACCAGAGCCTGCTAGAGGCTAGTGTGGGCTGCTGGAGGTGTCTTAACCCTTATGCTGCTGGTGGCTAATTGTAACAGAGACACGCGACTCTCTGCCTCCGATACCGTGATACCGCCCAGAGCCACTGAATAAATAGCGGCCAGTTCTAACATAGGTTAGGGGTGGGGAGCCCCACCGGCCACAACCGCAGCCTGCTAGAGGCTAGTGTGGGGTGCTGGTGGTGTTAACCCTTATGCTGCTGGTGGCTAATTGTAACAGAGACACGCGACTCTCTGCCTCCGATACCGTGATACCACCCAGAGCTGCTGAATAAATAGCGGCCAGTTCTAACATAGGTTAGGGGTGGGGAGCCCCACCGGCCACAACCGCAGCCTGCTAGAGGCTAGTGTGGGGTGCTGGTGGTGTTAACCCTTATGCTGCTGGTGGCTAATTGTAACAGAGACACGCGACTCTCTGCCTCCGATACCGTGATACCACCCAGAGCTGCTGAATAAATAGCGGCCAGTTCTAACATAGGTTAGGGGTGGGGAGCCCCACCGGCCACAACCGCAGCCTGCTAGAGGCTAGTGTGGGGTGCTGGTGGTGTTAACCCTTATGCTGCTGGTGGCTAATTGTAACAGAGACACGCGACTCTCTGCCTCCGATACCGTGATACCACCCAGAGCTGCTGAATAAATAGCGGCCAGTTCTAACATAGGTTAGGGGTGGGGAGCCCCACCGGCCACAACCGCAGCCTGCTAGAGGCTAGTGTGGGGTGCTGGTGGTGTTAACCCTTATGCTGCTGGTGGCTAATTGTAACAGAGACACAGGACTCTCTGCCTCCGATACCGTGATACCGCCCAGAGCCACTGAATAAATAGCGGCCAGTTCTAACATAGGTTAGGGGTGGCATAGATTTCTAGGCTGTCATATGTATTTTCTGTAATGTTTTTTTCTGTTACCAGGCACCAAATAGTCTAGGTGGCCATAGTGGTCAATTTAGTTTACACTTATCTCACCAGGGGAATAGAGGATTCAGTTTGAGATGGCGGCCAGCTCTGACAAAGGTTAGGGGTGGTGAGCTATAGAGGTCAGCGTGGGCTGCTGGTGCTGACTTAACCCTTATGCTGCCGGTGGCTAATTTGGCCAATACAAAATGATGGAAAAATCTTAAAAATGACTGAAACCTTGGTACATGGGAACTTATCTGAGAGTACTCAGAGAGAGCTATCAAATGAAATATACCGACATGACAGGGTTTGGGCAATTTTCAAAAATCTTTGCATCCTTGTGCTTTGGACAAAGGTAGCCTTATTGGAAGAGTTAATTCTTTCATGCCTGGAGATTATATTGACGTATTAAGATATGGTTTAAATTGATTATGCTGTAGGATTAAGATATGGTTTAAATTGATTATGCTGTAGAATTAAGATATGGTTTAAATTGATTATGTTCTAGGATTAAGATATGGTTTTAATTGATTATTTCATAGGATTAAGATAAGGTTTGAATGGATTATGTTATAGGATTAAGATAAGGTTTGAATTAATTATGTTTTAGGATTAAGATATGGTTTAAATGGATTATGTTGTAGGATTAAGATGGTTTAAATTGATTATGTTATAGGATTTAGATATGGTTTAAATGGATCATGTTAGAGGATTAAAATATGGTTTGGATGGATTTTGTTATAGGATTAAGATAAGTTTGAATGGATTATGTTATAGGATTAAAATATGGTTTGAATGGATTTTGTTATAGGATTAAAATATGGTTTGAATGGATTATGTTATAGGATTAAAATATTGTATGAATGGATTATGTTGCAGGATTAGGATATGGTTTGAATGGATTATGTTATAGGATTAAAATATTGTATGAATGGATTATGTTACAGGATTAGGATATGGTTTGAATGGATTATGTTATAGGATTAAAATATTGTATGAATGGATTATGTTACAGGATTAGGATATGGTTTGAATGGATTATGTTACAGGATTAAAATATGGTTTGAACGGATTATGTTATAGGATTAAAATATGGTTTGAATGGATCATGTTATAGGATTAAAATATGGCTGGAATGGATTATGTTATGGATTGAAGTGGATAGAGTAGCAAGAGACATCTCTTCCTGTCTCTGAAGTAACATACAATCCCTCATGGAGAGAAAAAAACACCTGAGAGAGCCGCGTAAATAGAGGAGGTGCTTTTCCTACAGCTTCCGACAGGGAGGTGCTAGTAATCTACACCTCAACGATAATACATGCATTCTTAAAAGCAATTTGTTCGCACATTCATCACCGCGGCACTTAAAGCTAGACAGTGGCCCCCAGATCCTGTCATTAGACACACAGTTCCTGTAATATTGGACAATTTTCATCAGGATTCACGGCTCCTACTACATCCAGATTTTATTTTGAAGGCTTGGCCTATTTGCATCTGTAGTGGGAACTTTCTACATAACTCATCAAGGTATTGACATTTAAAACAAGATGGACAATTCAGCATCAGCTGATGTGGTTTTAGTGTTCTTTTCCATATTGTATTTCTGTGCTTTTATCTTTAACCCTTCCAATGCTGAGGCTACTTTCGTCCAAAACACAAGAAAGCAAAAATCTTAGAAAAACATCTAAACCCTGTCATGTTGGTATTCATTGGAAAGGTCTTGCCGAGTACTCTCAGATGGGTACCCATATGCCAGGGTTTCAGTCATTTTTCAGTTTTTTTGCATCATTTTGTATTTGCCAAATAAGCCACCAGCAGCATAAGGGTTAAAACAAGATGGATGGTTCAGCATCAGCTGATGTGGTTTTTAAGTGCTCTTTTCCTTTTTGTATTTCCGCGCTTTTATCATTCGGCAGCATCCGTCTTTATCATTTTCTGCTGCCATGTGAATGTGAGTGTGTTTGTTGTGATGTCATGTGATAGGTAACACAAAGACTTTTTTTCCATTTCTTCAACATTAAGCTAAATCAATCCATATATACAAATAGAAACAGCAGATTACCTGCCTATATTCTACAGGTCAGAAATGAATGAAATTCAAGTCATTAAATTCCATAAAAACATCTGAGGTTATAATGTCCCCTAATTATGGTATTTGTAATAAATTAATATATATATATATATATATATATATATATATATATATATATATATATATATATATATATATATATATATATATATATATGTATATATATATATATATATATATATATGTTTGATATTTAGAAACTAATTACATTTACATAATTATCATACATTTACATTAAAGAAAACTTTATTGAAAAAGTACATATAAACTATAGATGGTAGTTTAAGAGAATAAGCGCAAGTGGCGCCACCATGCGAAATGCAAAGAGAACACATAACAGCTTTTTGCCATGTCCCCTGTATATATATATATATAAATATATATATATATATATATATATATATATATATATATATATATATATATATATATATATATATATATATATATATATATATATATATATATATATATATATATATATATATACACACCCCAAGTTTCCCTAGTAAATCTTATATAATACTTCACCTATATAATTGCCATGCCCCACAATAATGTACACTGGGTATAGGCAATAAATAACTAACCAACATAGCAACTTATAGGTACCAGATGTTTAATATTTAGAAACTTACTACATTAACAATGATTATCAAACACTTACATTAAAGAAAACTTTATCAAAATATTATAAAGAACTATCAACGGTAGAGTAAGCGCAAGTGGCGCCACCATGCGACACATAAAGAAAACATGTAACAGCTTTTTGTCAGAATTGGACGATTGGCACAGACCTTTTCAACCGTTGCCAACCAGTTTCGGAGCCATATGAGGCATGCCTGCCAGATAGTTGGAAAATCGTTAACTTGCTCTCCATTAATTTCAAAAATAGTATATGTAAGTACTTACTCCCCAATTGCAAGGAACCACAATAGTAATATAAAGCTACCCAGTTTATAATCGTTATACACTTTGCACCAATAATACAATTTATAAACAGTTACAATCAAAAATCGGTTCCTAAAAATTACGTTTTAACTGTATATTTGAATAGGAATAGTCAATGATCGATGTGGCGCCACCAAGCGACACAGATAGGGAAATATAAACAGACAAATAGCGATGTAAAGAATAAATATTACACCTCCCACCCTAACCCAGGCACTCGTACTATATATGTACCTTCCCGATATCTCTCCAAACACACACACATATACATATACTTGTATATATACATACTTGTATATGTTTATATATATATATATATATATATATATATATATATATATATATATATATATATATATATTTATATATATATATATATATATATATATATATATATATATATATATATATATATATATATATATATATATATATATATATATATATATATATATATATATTACAGCACATACTCTGGAGATCAGTTTCATGGATATTCATTCTAATTTTTAAAGGTTTTAGCATGGCCTACACATTAACCTGAACGATAAACCAACCGGTAAAAAGATAACTTGTCTTTGGGGGTTACCTGCACATAGTACAGGCCTCTGAGTGGGAGAAATTAAGGTTCCACCTACCCTTTGAGTAATTTGTAGAGCATACATCCAAATGAGAACCAGTCTGCACTGGAGTCGTAGGCTGTTCCCTTTGATAATACCTCTGGTGCCATGTAGCCATGGGTGCCACTGCAAGTACAAATACAATGAAGATACATTCACATAATACTGAACAATATTTCATGTGTTATGATGCAGTGTTCAGCACTCATAATACAAACAACAGCAACAGAAAATAACTACAGCAATACTGATGATAATGATGATGATGATAATGCTAATACTAATAATGATAATAACAATAATACTAATAATAATAATAATAATAATGATAATAATGATACTACTACTACTACTACTACTACTACTACTACTACTACTACTACTACTACTACTACTACTACTACTACTACTACTACTACTAATAATGATAATAACTGATAATAATGATAATAATAATAATGACAATAGCAATAATTAAAATAATAATTACTATAATAATAATAATAATAATAATAATAATAATAATAATAATAATTATAATAATAATAATAATATTGATAATAATAATACTAATTTGACACCAAAGATTCATAATGATGATTTTATAAAATTTGAAAATAAAAACATTTAAATTTTTTTCAAGCTAATTATGCTTAGATTTTGCAAATACAGCCATTGGCCCTGCGTGACAAGTGACCTTTGGAGCTAGCTAGACCGCAGATTTATAGGGAGTAAGTACTTACACACTGGCGTGTGGTTTCTTCTTGGAAAAGTCGCAGGCCAAACCCAGATCTGATATCCTCACATGACCACCCTCGTCCAATAGAATATTAGCTGGCTGAAAAAGGGGAAATACAAGACAATCAAGTGTGTAATTTTAGGTATTAAGTTCAAAAATGCAAGGGAAAACAGAGGAATATGAATACAGCATCAAGTACATAATTTCCTGACAACAGATATCAATCTTTCCTTGCGCGAAGTTAGACTAGCTCCTAGTCTATAAAATTATTATGCATTACTTTTCCTGTTTTGA
Organism: Maea johnstoni; assembly: GCA_963942565.1. Classification (NCBI taxonomy): domain Eukaryota; kingdom Metazoa; phylum Annelida; class Polychaeta; order Spionida; family Magelonidae; genus Maea; species Maea johnstoni. The sequence goes on along the minus strand of OZ012691.1, from coordinate 7,723,993 downwards.
TCCTCATCCTTTACTCAGTGTCTAGGTGTTCATACTTTAATCCTTATGCTGCTGGTGGCTAGTTTGGCCAATATGAAATGATGCAAAAAAAAAACTGGAAATGACTCAAACCCTGGCACATAGGTACTCATTTGAGAGTGCTCAGCAATTAATCTAATTAATACCAACATGACAGGATTTAGATGGTTTTCAGAAAATCTTTGCATCCTTGTGCTTTGGACGAAATAAGCCTTGGCATTCGAAGGGTTAAGATCAAAATAGATGGCACAAGGGGTGTTCACTTACAAAAACTCAACCCATTAATGCTTAAGAGTTTCTATAGAAACAAGTGGTAATAGCTTTTCAATCAAGAAAGATCTAACAAAATAAATTGAAGGAGAGTTGTTGGTAGTTGTCTAGATAACATTCCTCCATCAAATTTTACCCAAGT
>OZ012691.1:7593085-7723363 GCA_963942565.1 Maea johnstoni | reverse complement strand
TGAATCTCAACCATACATCACCAAGCACTTCTAACACCACAGCGGTAAGGGATAGTCAATTATCACCAACTATTAACCCTTCCAATGCTAAGGCTACTTTCGCCCAATGCACAAGGATGCAAAGATTTTTGATAACCATCTAAACCCTGTCATGTTGGTATTCATTGGGTAGCTCTCACTGAGTACTCTCAGATGAGTACCCATGTGCCAGGGTTTCAGTCATTTTTCAGCCTTTTTGCATCATTTTGTATTTGCATAATAACCCACCACCAGCAGAAGGGTTAAATACGGTGTTCTCTGTATGAAAATCCAGTAGCACAGGCAATCGGCACCAGAGTACAATCTTATTTGGTGGCCGACGTACATTAAAAAGTGTTTACAGTTCCATTAATATGTGTCTTAATATCATTGCTAAAGATCAGTATCAATCAATTCACAAAAAAACTTTAATGGAGTTCACATTTTCATTAAATCTGTATCTAAAAATATTAAAGGAAGAAAATATATGATATGCTTTACTGGACATATTCCTGGAAAGATTGCTGAGTGCTAAATGATTTGACCTTTGACCTGTCACATATGTTACGAAGCCTCTGTTGCACATTAGTGTGATAATGTGACAGTTGGACACCCCTGTAAAATAACAGTATTTGAAAAGGTTTTCTGACCTATAACCAATTCATCTTTAAAGCTCTTATTCAGGAATACCTTCTTTATCTCTCTGATACTTATGGAAACAACTTTAGGACTAAGAATGAATTTATGAAATATTTAGAGAAATGTTGTTTGTTAGCTGCTGAGGCCATGCATGGGTTGAAATGCAATGAAATATCATGTTTAAATAAAATATCATTATTTTTTTAGCTTAAAATGATGCAAAAATGTGATTTTTTTGACATAAGCATCAACACTAATTATTCAATATAAAATCATACAATATACCTATACTAACACAATGTACTGTATAACTGGTTAATTTGGCGTGTATTAAGTTGGCGTTAAGTATTTTCCCAGTATTTATTTTGGCGCCTGGAGCAGTCAGAACAACGCCATCTTTATGGAGACATATTTTTATGCGATCTTTAATTTGGCGTTGATGGGCATTCGCCAAAAAACGCCAAATTAAAAACCACGCCAAATTAACCAGTTATACAGTACCTATTGTTCAAGCATATGAAGTTTGCAATAGCATCCCAATTCTGTAGGTTCAGAAAATATAAAACCAATCTGAATGAAATTTTTCTGTTATGTGGTATTTCCTACTCCGTCTATATACTGCAGAACAGGAAACTAATCTGGGGTTCAAATATACCGAATTTGGCCAAAAATGACATTTCCAAATATGATTTTACCAAACAGATTTATTACACGCTAACATAGATTGGGGGGGGGGGAGATTTAAATCCAAATTCAATAATACCAAGATGTTCTTATTAAACCATTAATTAATGGATTATTAATTAATCCATAATTAATCTGGATTAATTACATTCTCGGAATCATTTCTTATTCTACAGTTTATAGCAAGTTGTAGATGAATTGAACAATTTCTTTTTCAGCCCCCTACTTATTACATCAGTCTGGTGGACTTCTTCTCCAATGGCTATATTTTGGCAGTCATGCTTTTCGTTGCTGTGGTCTTGGAAAATACCTTCCTACAAAATCATCATTATCTTGTCATCCGGCAAGGTATTCGACTGCGAGCAGCCATACAGGTAAGAATTTACTCTATTCATGCCATTATCACAATACTGTATACTGTTTTAATTTGGAGTGCTTAAAACTTTGCTTTAGAGCCCTGCTGGAGGGTATTTGTGCATGCGCAGTCAAGCAGAGATACAAGAGAGATCATACAAAGCAGGATATTTATTTGAGGTATGTTATTTTGGCACTATCATGGGAAGTGTGGAAATAGCAAAAATTAAATGCCTATGGAAAATACCAGCTTTACATTCTTGTCTGATTTGTGTCTAAAGAATGGCTTAACCCTTCCAATGCTGAGGCCACTTTCATCCAAGGCACAAAAATGCAAAGATTTTTGAAAACCATCTAAAACCTGTCAAGTTGGTATTCATTTGAAAGCTCTCGCTGAGTACTCTTAGATGAGTACCCATTTGCCAGGGTTTCGCTAATTTTTCAGGTTTTTTGCATCATTTTGTAATGGCCAAATTAGCCACCAGCAGCATGAGGGTTAAGGATTCATTTATGTTTATTAGAATGCCATACCTGTAGTTCTAATCAAGGATACATTCAACGATGTTTGCACATAGACTGTCATTCTATTCTTCTTTGTGATTATATCTTCTATTCAAAATGCCTCAAGGTTCATCTACTAGAATGCTATTCCTGGTAGGACTGTCATTGACATCCATTTTTTTTCGATTCGATCATTGACATTTTATTTTTCGAGTCCGATTATTTCGATTCGATTTTGAAGAACTGCACTAATAGAATATTTTCACATGTTCCACACTATATTTGTGGCTAGGATCCAAAGATTCTCACAATGCAAAGGCAATGAAGGTTTTCTCAAAACTTTTTGATTGAATACTTGAGTTTCTCTTCAAAATTCGAAAGTAGCGTTGGCTAAAAATGGCAAAAATGGCTGAAAATATGTGTTTTGATTAATTGACATAACAATTGACATAATAATTTTTTCGATTAATTGGAAAAATTATTTCGATCGATCGATACTTGTCATATCAATGACAGTCCTAATTCCTGGACCATTGTATTTGGAGCAAGCCATAAGGAAGGCCAGGTCATCAACCACCTCTCCAACAATGCTTTCAATCGCATGGAAGTACAGTACACACTTATGTCCTGACTGTTTTGCGCTGTTGTGTTTCAGAGTATGGTTTACACGAAGTCTCTCAAGCTCTCAAGCTGGACCATGAGTAGTGGGAACATGACGCAAGGCCAGATCGTCAACCACCTCTCCACGGACGCATTCAATCTCATGCTTCTCGTCTACGTCATCAACTATGTATGGGCCATGCCCCTACAGGTAGGTCCTTTCTATTATACAAATATGACATCCGAGTGGGGGTAACATGAGGGAATGGATCCCCGAGGGAACATGACGCAAGGCCAGATCGTCAGTCACCTCTCCACCGACGCATTCAATCTCATGCTTCTCGTCTACGTCATCAACTATGTATGGGCCATGCCCCTACAGGTAGGTCCTTTCTATTATATAAATATGACATCCCAGTGGGGGTATCATGAGGGAATGAATCCCCGAGGGAGAATGGTTTTTTCAGTTAGCTAATCACGACTTACAATCTTCACGTGAGGTATAATAATAACATATGGGTTATGTCTCATTGAAAAAACTTCTCTGTTGGTTTTTGTTTCACTCATGTTCTTTGGGGGTGAGTCTATGTATTAATCTGCCATAATATTTTTCTTTGTTTTGTTTTCAGGCTATCATATGTTTGACACTTCACTCCTTGAGCTTGGGGGAGGGGGGGTGGGGGGAGTTCATTTGTAGGAAGAGCCAATATTTTATCCTTTTGGTTTTTCAATGGTTTGATATTTCACTCCAGTAGCTGAGGGGAGGTTAATATAATCATCACTCCACTTCCTGTTTTCACCTGCATGATAATTCTTCTCAGAAGTGTGGGTTGAGCTTCTCATTGGAACAAACCGTCATTTTTGTTGTGGAATTTTTTTCAGATTATCATTTGTATGTAGTTTTCCACCAGACTTATGGGGTTTATTATTTGGAACTGTCATGATTTCTGCTTGGTTCTTTTTTTTTAAGTTTTCATTTGTCATTTGTATGTGATTGTTTACCAGGATTATTGGGGGTGTTTACCTGTTGGAACAGCCATGATTTTTGCTTGTTTCTTTTTTCAGGTTATCATATGTATGATATTTCTCTATAAGCAGCTGGGGGTGAGCTCCCTTGTCGGATCATCCATAATCATCATCCTATGTCCCGTACAGTATAAGCTGGCCAGCTTCCTGGCCAACATACAGAAAAAGACTCTGGTGAGATTCTATACCTGATCACAATTAATCAGAATCACACCAACCTTTTCGAATTTGGTCAGACAGGTTTGACAAAGGGAGCAGTTGTTAGCTATGAATGAACTTGGGGAGCAGTTCTTATTTGTCCATACAGTTCAGAGTCAGTACACTACAATATTGTAATAAGGTACTATTTACCATGTTAATTCTGCACATATAAAATAATGTGCTTGGTATAATGCATCTCAGTATCAAATATTTTCCTAACTATGCTTTTTACCTGCATAATCTCACCAAAATTGTCAGGCTGTTTTGGGCTGCTCTGAGCATTAATGGGTTAAGTCAAGGCATATTTAGAGAAAATAAGATATTCATGGTATCTTAAAATATGATCAATTCTTTTTTTTAATTTTATTTTTTTTATCAATTCTTGCTTTATCATTGACTTCAACGAAGGATTTGAGAATATTTTCTGTCTGGGTGTTTCAGGAAACTTCCGATAAGCGGCTTAAGCACACGAATGAACTTCTGAATGGAATCAAACTTCTCAAGCTCTATGCGTGGGAGAAGATCTTCTGTGCAGGAGTTGAGGATATCAGGAAGAAAGAAATACGACTCCTGCTGAAATCATCACTTTTCTATGCATTAACATGTAAGTCCAATACTGCATATAGTTTTAGTTTGGAGTGCTAAAGATTTTGCTTAACAGCTTTGCTGTAGGGTATTTGTGCTACTTTAAATTCGCGCATTCAAGCACTCACACTATATTTATTACTATATAGATATTTATTTGAAGGATGTTATTTTGTTGTATCATGGGGAGTCTGAAATTAAATGCCTATGAAAAAATACCAGTTATACAGTATCATTAAAGAAAAAGGGTACTTCTACTCTTCTACAGTGTTAAGGAAGTAAACATAAGTTTAATTGCAAATACAAAGAGAATGAAGAAAGTTGGCAACTTTTGATGCTTTGGAATGCCAAAGCAGAAACTATATGGCAGAAGTTGCATGGGAGAAATCAAATTCATATGTCAGCATTTTGGAAAATACATGGTTGAAACTAAATATACATGGCAAAAGTATAATATACATGTGAGAATTCAAATTCATATGTCAGCATTTTGAATTATGCATGATTGAAACTCAATATACATGTCAAACGTTCAATATACACAGGAGAATTCAAACTCATATGTTAGCATTTTGAATTATGCATGATTGAAACTCAATATACATGTCAAACGTTCAATATACACAGGAGAATTCAAATTCATATGTCAGCATTTTGGAAAATACATGATATGAACAGACTGGGGTTTACAGCTACCTAGCCAGCCAAGCAGCCACCGGGAAAATTTCCCTGCCCCAGTCTTCAATATTTTGGAAAATACATGGTTGAAACTAAATATACATGGCAAAAGTTCAATATACATTGGAGAAATCAAATTCATACGTCAGCATTTTGGGAAAACTTAAATGTACATGCTATCCCATATGATGCCATATGACATTTATGGTACTAAGAGAATGCCCTGATACAAATAACAATGGTCGTTTTGCCATTTTTGGATACAGTGAATGCAGTTGATGGGTCACATGCAAATGATTGGATAAAAATCAACATTATTCATCATTTAAATAAATTTATGAATTTAGACCTAAAAATCAACATTATTCATCATTTGAATAAATTTATGAATTTAGACCTAAAGGAGAAGTATTTTTTGTTCTATGATAATACTCACTTATGCTTATCTTGATTTTGTTTTTGCAGTATTTATCACAGAGGGCACTCCTATTATAGTCACCTTAGTGGTAAGTGCTTTAACACCTGGTACTGTATACTGCTTTAATTTGGAGTGCTAAGAATTTCGCTTTACAGCCCTGTTGGAGGGTATTTGTGCTACTTAAAATTTGCATATTCATGCACTCAAACTTAACCATATATAAGAAGGATATTTATTTGAAGGATTTTATTTTGGCGCTATCAGGGGGAGGGCGAAAATAGCAAAAATTAATTGCATGTAAAAATACCAGTTATACAGTATATATTCTTCTTGGCTTTGCATATTCATACCTGTAGCGGCCAAAACTGTCCTGACTTTTTTGGAAGGAGAATGTTAATCAACACCCATCTCACAACTCAATGACAGATGACACCTTTCTACAAGATTTGTAGGTCACTAACTTCCCCAAACCATGTAAGAGTAGCTTTAAGTACAGTGTTCTCCTCAAAAGCAAAAGTCAGTAGTTGGATTAAATATTCACTCCTCAAATAATTTGAAACGTTGCTCTATTTGATGATTTATATTAAACGTTGTCAGACCACATGTGCAATTCCAATGCAAATTGGTTAACAGGATAGAAAAGAAATAGAGTTTCATTGATATATCTTGCGCCTCTCATAACACATTGTCATTCCTATATTTCTTAGCTTTTATCATTATCATTTTATCATAATGCAGGGTTAGCATGTGGTAATTAAATGGCACTCAACATGGGTCAAGTAGATCTCCAGGCATGAATGAGTCCAGCTGACTCTTATTTTGTTGTTCTGTTATTTTTCAGACATTTGCGCTGTACCCTTATTTTGTTGTTTTGTTTTCTTTCAGACGTTTGCGCTGTACCCGTATCTTCAGAATGAGCCTCTAACAGCGGAAAAGGCGTTCTCCTCTCTGGCTCTCTTTAACATTCTCTCCGTCCCTTTATTCATCTTTCCTCTCACTGTCAAAATCATAGTCAACGCGGGAGTCAGCACGAAACGACTTCTGGAGTTCTTCCTCGCACCTGAAGTGGAAGGGGTGGGTCTACCGGCACCCCTCGTACCCGAACAGGTAAGCTACGGTAGGGTCTGCAGGGTGGATAAAATATATTGGTGGGGCTATCAGCCTCATTGAAACTGGAACAGTTTAGCTAGGGTAATACCTATTGAGTAGATAAAAAGGAAACAGGCTTCTAGGTACAATGCAATATCAATATTTTCTCAAAGATTCAATACTGTAACAATATTTTCAACAGTGCTTCCCAACAGACTAATTTTGTTGAATTTAGTAGTACTAATTAGTACTCTCAGCTTCATAAATTTTCACTCAAAATAGCAAACTACCTTTGTATGGAGATGTCCACGTAGCAGTTATGCCAATTTGATATGTGTTTTAAATTTTAAACACCTACCTACATCTGAACAGGTTAGCTAAGGTGTCGTCTCCTGGGTAGATAAAAAGGAAACTGGCTTCCTCTTTGGAGGGGAATATAGTGTGTCTTGTATTTGTTAGCTTCTTTTCACAATTTGTTTGCATATCACATGATTAAAATATACCTTTAACTTGTTTTTTGTATATCATGCAAAAGTAGCAGGGTTGTTGAAATATTCTAGTCCTGGAGCACAGTCAATAAGTCATGAAGCTCAGCAATTTTTAGTGACCGTGGTTGGATAATAGCTATGAATATTGTCACCTGTATTAACCCTTATTTCAATAGTTAAGACTAAGATCAATTAATAGACAGTATTACTAAATGGAGTTCACTGGTTTTTAAATACAATTTGTATCAAAAATAATTCAAGTGAAATATCTGATAGGCTCAATGTTTTGCTGAAAAAAATCCCATTTAAGCAGTGCTCAAAGTCTTTGGTTTCTCGCATATTTTGAAGCGTGCGACAATGTGACAGTTGGAACCTCTGAAGTAGACTCTTATGAACATGTTGTTTGTATTTGTTATGTTTCTAGGATCCCGGTATCGAGATAAGGGTTGACTTTGTGTATGTTATATTTCTAGGATCCGGGTATCGAGATAAGGGTTGACTTTGACCAATCAGGTAACCACGTGATATCGTCTAGCCAGGAGATGAAGCGTATGCGGACCATCAGCGCCTGCTCCAATGTCTCCCTCGGGACAATCAGCGAGGACGGTCACGATGACAGAAAAACATGGAGGTAAAAAACTACATCAAGTTTAAGAAATCAGTGGTAGCTGTCATGTTTAGATATAGATAAAATGAATTGAAATAGATATGAATTCAAAATGATCAAGAGAGACAGTATATTGCCCATATAAGTAACAAAATTGTAAAAATCAATGTTAGGCATCATGTTTTGAAATAGAATATGAATTCAAATTGATCGATAAACACATTCTTTTGCCCATAGGTTAATATTTATTATGGAAATCAATGTTAGGCTTTAAGTTTTGAAATAGATAAAATGTTATTGTTATGAGTTCAAATTGATTGATAAACACATTCTTTTGCTATAGAGGTATAAGAATTATAGATATTATTGTTAGGCATCATGTTTTGAAGTATATAAGATGTTATTGATATAGATTCAAATTGATCAGTGAATGTAACTTTCTTTTGCCTTTAGAGGTAAAAGAATTTATATCAAGTTTGGGAAATGTTGATGAGAATGCCACCTACAACTCTCATTTAAATATTTTGCATGCAAAGTAATTCTTGGTTTTCAAGTTATTGTCAAAAGTATCTTGGATCCAGACAACAATTTCCATAGGTTAATAATCAGCTTAACTTTTTTCCTTATATACCCTTTCCAGCCACCATGGCAGTCATTCGGATGGTTTGCAGAGCCACAGTCGGCAGAACAGTAGTGAACACATCGGCAAGCATAGTCGTCCTGTGAGCGGTCTCTCTAGCGACGGAGAGGAACATTGCGACATCGCTAGGGAAGATACGGTTGCCGTGGAGATAGAGGATGGCCATTTTTCCTGGGAACCTGAGGGCCCCGTCGCATACCTACAGGGTGTTAATCTCAAGTTCATGGAAGGTATGTCAATCTAGTCTTGCCAGGCCTCAATGCTAACTCAAAATGTTACTGGCCCCATAGGCCAAGTAAAACCTAGGATCTACTTTTGCAAAATTTTTACTGATCCTACAAATTTTCTTGATAGGAAACTTGTTATCAAGAATGTCTTGTAATGTTTAGGAAAAACAATTTCAAACTTTCAAAAAGTGAAAATATATATATTTTTAAACTTTTTTATCAATAAAAAATCTCTTTTGAATAATTTGAGATGTCAAGTTTTATGCCTATGTTATTAACACTGAGCATTCATGGATAAAAGACATGCTGATTTTATAGCAGTTGTCATACCTAACTCTAAAAAACTTTAGATGATGAAGTTTTGTGTGTGTTTTTGAGATACTCCTAAAAATGATCATTTTTTGTTTTTTGGGGGATTTTGTGTGCACACATTCTAAGAGAAGATGAGAAATGCCAGCATGATTGAAAAACCTTTATCCTGCAAAATGTAATAAACATTTTTGAGTCAAACTTTTGCCACCATCATTTATAACTAAAAAGATAAAGGTTAACAAGAAACCTACAAAATATATATTTTGGATTTAATCTATTTCTCATTTATCACAGAAATATTTAGTGATAATTATAATAAGTAGGTCAACCTTCTATCCTTTGGTCTTACACTAAACTACATTATATTGTGTTTATTTCATCATTTAATCTTGCAGAAACTTGTATTATCATGCACAAACCTCTTGCCTTATTTTCCAGGGAAGTTATCGATGATAGTTGGTGCAACTGGAAGCGGCAAATCCTCTCTGTTATCAGCCATATTAGGAGAAATGTACACACTCAAGGGAGAGGTCAAATGGAACCAGTGAGTACTTAACCCATAAATTGTCGTCTGGATCTTTGATACTTTTGATAATAACTTGGAGATTAATAATCATCTTACAAAATATTTGAAGAGGAGTTGTCAGTAATGATCAGATGAACATTTCTCCTTCAAATATTTTCCAAAATATTCTTTTGGCTGAAAGATTTCACCAAAATTGTGTGGCTGTTTTGGCCGCTGTGAGTATCAAGAGTTACTTGAATTGTCATCTGGATCTTTCTTTTGATAATAACTTGGAAACGAATAATGATCTTACAGAATATTTGAAGAAGAGTTGTCAGTAATGATCTGATGAACATTTCTCCTTTAAATATTTTCCCTATTATTCTTTCCGCTGTTTACATCTATAGATTTCCTTTTTGAATTTTGTTTTCAGAAGCTGCTGTTTGGCGTATTCTGCACAGAAAGCCTGGTTACTGAACGCAACACTGCAGGAAAATATTCTCTTTGGTCAGCCCTACAATAAGCGCAGGTTAGTAGGTCTTACACATATGGAATGCAGAATAGAAATACTAACTATAGAAATGGGAGCAAGTGAAGCAGTATATGTAGTTATTATTGCATAAACCAAAGAGGTTAAGACTTGATTAATTTAATACTGGACATCAGGACCAATAGTATTTGTAGATTGCTGGTCCTTCAATTTTTTTTACCGGTCCTGCATTTGTATATAAATCAAAATGATAATAACATCATTTCGAAGTTAATTCAATACTTGTAAATGCATGCTAACTCTGTGTTTGCTCATATTTTCAAAGAAACATTTTGATGTTATTCATGAAAACTAGTGAAATAAGTCTCTGTAGTTTACCATGTGTGTGTTTATAATTTCTGAACAATTTTCCAACTGTTAATTCCAGATACAAGAGAGTTCTCCATGCGTGCGCTCTTCAGCCTGATATTGACATCCTACCAGCTGGAGACCAGACAGAGATTGGCGAGAAGGGTATTAATTTGAGTGGTGGTCAGAAACAGCGCATCAGCGTCGCCAGGGCTATGTATTCCAAGGCCGATGTGGTACTACTGGTAAGTGTTCCTACATCACCCTAACAACCTCTATTATTCATCCTCAGATGACCTTGGTAATGTGGTCATGGTCATTAACCCATTCATGCCTGGAGATCTACATGACAAACCTCATCTGAACCTTTCATACTTTGGAAAATAGAATTGGAATGAAGTTTTTGATTTGCAAACTATTTCAAGGAGAGTAAGTAGATGGAGTTTTAGTGAACAACTCTTCTTCAAGCATTTTCTGAATACTGCTTTTTTAAAGAGAGATAACCAAAATGATTAGGCGGTTTTGGGCCCTGCAGGTATGAATGGGTTAAAGGACAGTTACACCATGAATAAAACATAGGCCCAAATAGTTCCTTAGGGTATTCTCACCTTAAACCCAAGTTCCCACCACTGCAAACCTTCATACAAGAAGTATATTACTGTTTAAACACATCCTAACACACATATAATGGAAGCACTGGGAGCGGCCATTTTAGTCTATTAATAGCTTATCTTAGCAGCTAGATATCTGTTTGACATTAGCAGTTAACTAGTAAACCATCAATCAATCTTTGATGTAACCATTGCAAACCAAAGATATTGATGTATTGAGAGTTAATACAAATATGTGTGCAAATATATATGATATGTTATTCCCAAAGTGATCATACCGGCACCATTTTCATTGTAGTTAATCCTTATCTTTGTAGTGATTATAAAACACTTTATTTGTATATAAACATCATTTCTGATAGTTTCTATATAAACACATAATTTTCAGAGTGATTCTACAATGACCCTTTATCTCTAAAGTGATCATAGAATCACATTACTTCTGCATTGACCGTATAAACACATCATCTCCGTAGTAATCATAGAAACACATTTCTGCAGTGAAACACATCACCTTCAGAGTGATCATGTAAACAAAATACCCCTGTAGTGTTCCTATAAACATATCTCATCATTGGTCATGTAAACACATCACCTTGCAGTAATCATATAAACGTCATCTGTGACATGATCATATAAACACATCACATCTGTAGTGATCATATTAACACATCATCTCTTTAATGTTTAGATTAAGACATCATCTTCATCTCTGTAATGTTCAGAAAAACACATCATCTCCGCATGATCATATGAACGCATTATCTCGGTAATAATCATTTGAAAACATCTATGTAGTGATCATATACACGGGTCATCTATAGAATGTTTATATATTAAAACACATCATCTCTGTAGTGATCATATAAACATACCACATCTGTCTTGTTTACATAAACGTATCATCTCTGTAATGTTCATAAACACATCATATCCTTTGTGATCATATGAACACTTCATCTCTGTAATGTTCATATGAACACATCATTTCTGCAGTGATTACATAGGCAGATCATCTATTTGATATTCATATAAACACATCATCTCCATAGTGATCATATAAACACATCATCTCCAAAATGATCATGACATCCCTCAACAAACTCTAAAAGGTAGCTCACCCTGGCATCCAGAGCTTTATAAAGATCATATACACCAAAGTACCTCTCATAGTTTGCGGGAATGAGTTCAGTTTTTAGGGCACGCTGTAGCCTTTCTCCAAGTGTTGTAGTTGGAGGATTTCTGGTAGTCCTATTGGTTGTTTTTGAGCCACCTACATTTTCTCTACTCTCATTGTGTTGTATACCCAATACATTTCTCAGGATGCCCTTCATTTGAATGCTTTTATTTCCCTCGTTGGCTTTCTGATATCTCGGGTCTAGATTGTACAATGAATGTATAGTTTGTGCATGGAAGCGGCAGTTTATCGGAGGTTTTTTCTTAGAGCAGAGTGGATGTTTGTGTCCACACAGGAAGGCTGGGCAATGAAGCATTCTGGGACATCTTTTGGGTGGACCCAGATCGCGGTAACTCAAACCGTTATCGAAGGCGATAAGCCGCGTTTCTGATCGCACCCAGTTCTTTATGTCTCGACGATCGATATTCAGATTCAGGTAATCGAGAATGAAGATGTCGGATATGTCCCGAAGGTGTTGTCTTGTTACCCCACGTTGCAACATTGATTTAACTGATTTCTTGTGCCGCAAAAAATCAACAAGTTTTCTCGGCAAGGGGATATCTGCCTTGAAGGCTTTGACTGCGCCGATCAGAACAACATCCCAGTATAACCTTCTCCCTTCCTCGTGGACCTGGTCTACGAACCACTTCTGGTACCGCTCGCTGCAATAGCTGTTGTTCTTGTTTGATTTGGACATCTTTACCTTGTTGAGAATTTTTGCCAGATCTGGATGTTCGTCCACATACAAGCGTCGGCTCACAGCCAATGGGACGCGCTGGATTCCTGAAGTCAATTTGAAAAAAATAACAGCCATCATGATTAAGGATAGGTACCAAATATCGTTAAAACTATTATTATGGTATTGATTCATTAAGGAAATATTGATATTATATCGTACCATGAAAATTTTAGATTGAGTTCTTAAATGCGTAAATTTAGAGTTGCACAAATATCCTCCAGCAGGGCTGTTAAGCGAAATTATTAGAACTTCAAATTAAAACCGTATTCAGTATTGTGTGGTTAACCCTTTCATGCTTGAGGACCTCCTTGACAAGCATTGTCTGGACCTTGAATACTTTTGAAAATAACTTTGGAATTAATGATAAATTCACAAAATATTTGAAGGAGAGTTGTGAGGTGGATTTTGATCAACATTTCTTTTTCAAATATTATTTGAAAATTCCTGTTTTGAAAGAGATTAAGGAAATATCAATATTTTTTCATATTGAGAAAAATTTTAAGTGCCAATCCCTACCTATGATGCGATCCACATGATAAGCAGTAAGCTCCGCCACTCCCTGGTTGTTGTAGCAGTGTTCAATCTTGGTCGGTTTCTTTCCTATAACTTTGGCACATCCCTGGTACCCGTCAATTTTCAACCAAAGGTAGGCGAACTTGAAGTAGGTGGCTCCCTCTATTTTCCCAGATTTGTACACTTCACGTAATTTATCTTCTGCATAGGAAGTGTTGGCACAAGTCGTCTGAAATGGAAATGAATTTATGTTAACCATTATGCTGCTGTTGGCTAATTTGGCTAATACAATGATGCAAAAAACCCTGAAAAATTATTGAAACCCTGGCACATGGGTATTTGGTGTACTGTTGCAACGTGGTGTGAGTAGATGGTGCAGGTGGGATATTACCATACAACAGCTACAACAGCACTCAGCACAAGCTATCAAATGAATACCAACATGACAGGGTTTAGATGGTTTTCAAACATTTTTGCGTCCTTATGCTTCGGACGAAAGTAGCCTAAGCATTGGTAAGGTTAAATGCATTCATGCCTCGAGACCGCACAGAGATGGAGAGTTCTGAATTGGGTCCTGATCAACATTTCTCCAAATATTTCCACAACAGTATTCTGGTCTAAAAGATGTAACCGAATTGGGTCATATGAGTGTGGTATTAAATAGTGTAGTATTACATACTCTGTATCTGTGAAGCAGCTCAGCTATACGTCCATCTATTTCCTCAAATATCATCCACTTGTCGTGCAATAACCGGGCCAGAATTCCACTCTTTGCGGCCAACTTGTTCATCTTTAGCCGCAGAGTGGCTCCTAGACTTCTCTTCAATGAAGTGATGGCAGCCATACTCTGTAGCCTGTATAACAATCCAGAATCTATACCACATAATGCTTTTCCTTGAAACAAAAATCTGTGTGGCTCCAAGGAGTAATTTGTCACAGTGAATCCAGGGTGATTTTTAGGACTAAAACAGTTGAATTTTTCCGGTGAGCTTCGATTCCAGCTATCGTGCATACAATAGGTATACCCAAGGTAGAGGTATATCATGTAACTAACTTTTTCTTTTGAATTCATCAATGTCTTACTACCATTAGTGAAAGGGGTATTGAGAGGTTTTAGATAAGTAACCTCACTCTGTATGTAACCTATGATTACATTTGATGTTTGTTTTATGCTGTGTGAACATGACCTGGTTGTTCTCATCAGTTGTCTCCCCACAGGGCTGGATTGGTTTAATAGGACTATTGTTGACAGTGGTGAGAGCTCCAGTTCTAGTTCCTCTTCTATGTATGAGAGTAGAGTTTTACTCATCATATCATTTTGACACCCTCTCTCTGCTGACAGGATGAGTGTTATAGTACCTTTAATAATGATATTACAGGAGGGTGTTGTGGCATTTATAGGGAATTCCACATGAATAATCACACCACACTTGCTACACAGCTTCTGTAGTATTGTTATAGCGCTATACTGTTGCGAATCTCTTACATCATTCCATGCTTTAATGAATTCCAAGTGTTTTATTTTTTCAACTGGATTTGCACATTTGCTTGATTCACTTTTTTCTTTTGTGCCAATCTGAGTTTTTTCTTTAGTAATCTGAGTTTTTCCTTCAGTATCAACCTGAGTTTTTTCTTCAGTATCAATCTTAGTTTTTTCTTCAGTATCAAACCTGGGATGAATGGTTCTGTTCACCCCATTGAGTGTTTTATTTCCTACAGCTGCGTCCCTTGACTGTGTGAATAATTCATATTCTGAAACATTTTTGAGTACATTTCCTTCTACATCTACAGATATTTTCTCTTTGGTAGCATTTTCCCTGTGTTTTCCTTTTACAATCGCTGTTAAATTCCTTCTCTGCGTAAATGCACTTTGATTTATATTCCCTTCCATATTAGCAGGCATATTTTCTGAAGGTTTTGTAGCAGTTTCACTATCAGTATGTGAATTTCCAGATTGCTGATATGCATTTTTGTTCCCTCCTATATTGACACGCCTATTTTTGGTCTTTTTGGTAGTATTTCTAATGTGATTTCCTCCTATATCACTGTGTAGCTCTTCTGTGTTATGAATTACATTTTTGGAAATATTTCCTTCTCTATCAATAGACATATGTTCTGTCTGTTTTGTGACATCTTTTATTATATTTTCTCTGGTACCAATAGACACACTCTCTGTCTGTTTAGTGACATTGTTTAATGTATTTCCACTGGTACCAATGTATTCATTCTCTGTCTGTTTAGTGACATCTTTTGATATATCTCCTCCATTATCAAGAGACTTCCTTGTTTGGTAAGGAACCTTTTTCAATGGTACTAATCCTGTATAACTAACCCCATCTTTCTCTACTGTAGCATCAGTAGGTAAATCTATTTCTTTATTTATGTTATTTTCATCTTGGGGACCAGAGGCATTTATCAACTGTTTTCCATCTTTTTCACTTTTCTCATTTTCCATCAGCATTCTATTGATAGTGTCCTGCCAATTTCCTCCAAGACTCCTTAAATTTGTTTCTCTCTGTGCAGCGATATTTTTCCCCAGCTGATTTTCTCCTTTATGTCCAGCAATATCTTTCACCTGTGCTCTAGTGGCATTATTATCCATCTGTTTGTCTTTGGAATACTTTGAGTTTTTCTTCTTGTCCGCAGTATCATTGAACTGTTTTCTCTGTTCTTCATCGATCATTGCTCCTGGTGCAGTCATATTTGATGTCTTGTTTCTAGCTTCTGTAGGAAAATGATGCCTTTGTTGTCCTTCTGAGGGAATCCTTAAAGGTGTAGTCTCACCAATAATCGCAGACTTCCCCCCAAACATGTAGAGCAGAATAATGGTTGCCACAACACTGTAGACAAGTACCCGCAGAAATGTATAGACCTTTCCCATCTTCGCTGACGGAACAACCTCAACTTTTTCTGGTTGAAATGTTTGGCTGATAGATATCCTTTTGATTGCCATGTTAGTAAATATAAATTCCTTTTAGTGTCCTCGTCCCAAAGGATACTGTATTTTGTAATAAGGAAACTGTCCACTCTGTTCTACTCTCCTAATGTAATGTATTGCAGTAATTGGGTCAAATATAATTACGTCTTGTTCCAGGTGACCAAGCTTGTTACTTATGCCTGTGGTGGTGGAAAAATGGTCCCACAATAAATTGTGTTATATTTCTTACAGAGGCCTATTTTGGAAAATGATTGAGGCAGGAATGCTTAATTGTATCAAATCTAATTTTTCCATTGAAAATAATCATCATTCCTAAGGCACTTATTTATCAAGAATGCATACACTTTTAGGATTTCTGTGTAAGAGGATTATATGGTTCAGTATGAGAGGGATTCCTTGTAACACAGAGGTACATATACCTCATTGGTTTTATGCATAAGTGTAGAAAATTAACAATTTTTAGCGGGAAAATAATTATTTTGAAGTGTAAATAGGATTTTCGAATCACTTAGAGACCCCCTATTTTTCTTTAACTGTGTCATGTGGTAATTAAATCTATTAATATGTGCGACCTGTTTTAAGGCATGCTGCCAGCACATGTATGCACCTGTTTGCTCATAGAAAAGTGAAGTGAGGATGATGATAATAATAATAATAATAATGATGATAATTATTATAATAATAATAATAATAATAATAATAATAATACTACTACTACTAATAATAATAATAATAATAATAATAATAATAATAATAATAATTTTTACTCAAATCTCAATTCATCTTCAAATGTAAAACAACACTTCAGGGAGATCTCCAGATAAGAATGGTGTAAATTTATACCTGTTTTTCTCCATTCTCTTAGGTAGAATTGAGATTCACATCATTTACCGATCACCTGATGTTATTGTCTTCCAGGATGACCCCTTGTCACCACTGGACGTTCATATCAGACATACCATCTTCACAGACGGAATTCTCAAATTCTTGCTGTGTTTATGTTGGGAGAATTGAGATTCCCATCATTTTCCAATCACCTGATGTCATTGTTTACTTGTCTTCCAGGATGACCCCTTGTCACCACTGGACGTTCATATCAGATATACCATCTTCACAGACGGAATTCTCAAATTCTTGCTGTGTTTATGTAGGGAGAATTGAGATCCCCATCATTTGCCGATCACCTGATTTCATTGTTTTGTTGTCTTTCAGGATGACCCCTTGTCAGCACTGGACGTTCATGTAAGAAATACCATCTTCACGGACGGAATTCTCAAGTTCTTATTGCGGAAACGAAGAACCGTCATCCTGGTAACTCACCAGCTGCAGTACCTCAACCAAGCCCACAAGGTAATATTGCTAAGTGCTGCCACCTGGTGGTCAAGGTGAATACCAGAAAAGTTCTGGGTGGCATAGATTTATTTGTTTCTTAGAAACACACAAGGTAATCTCACTCCCGCCACCTGGTGACCAAATTGAATACCGTAGAAGTTTAGGGTAGCATCCATCTATTTGTTTCTGAGAAGCACACAAGGTAATCTCACTCCTGCCACCTAGTGGCCAAGGTGAGTACCGGAGAAGTTTAGGATGGCATAGAAGTATTTGTTTCTCATATTATTATAGAGGAAATCTCTCATATTCCATGCTGTATGTTTCCAGATTGTGGTGATGGATGAAGGAAAAATCACTCATGAAGGGAACCTGGAGGAAATCAAAACTAAAGATCCTGAACTCTACCAAAACTGGAAGGAAACCACACAAAGAATTAGGTACGAAATGTGTATTATCGCTTGCCACTAGATAGTGGTGGGACGGTCATCGATTATAATCGACACTAACTCGTTGCCTCTTTTTTTATGAGCTGGTATTCAAGTACCATCCTAAATTATGCACGTCGGAGCTGCAGTAGGTTGAAAGTGCCACCATTTGTAATTGAGCAACACATTGGCTACCGAAGAAGTGCGAAGATCCAATTATGATAGATAATTGATCGGTTGGCTGCAACTGACTAATCAGGAAATTGCAACCGATTCCCAACCCTTTGCCAAGAAAGTCATTTTCTCATTTCATAGGCTTTTTTCCTGTCTTGATCCATGGTCTACCAGGAATTTTAATGATATGCATTGGAATTTGTAAGTGTTGGGCGTCTATTGTTTAGGAAAGGGGATTCAACTTAAAAAGGTGTTCCACCCATACAAATGTTCAACTTAATAAAAGTGTTCAACTTGAAAAGGCTTTATAATTCTTTAGTATTGAACTACAGAAAAACAATTTCTGGGGCCCTCAGAAAATGTTCAACTTATTCAGAGTGAGAGAAATAGAAATGCTTTCAGCTGTGTCTTGAAGTTTTGCACACTATCAGCAGCCTTGATGTTATCAGGGAGCTTATTCCAAAGGCGTGGTGCATAGGCGCAGAATGCTCTGTCACCAAACCTTTTCAGGTTATCGTTTGGTATCTGTAATACGTTTTTAGTGTTTGATCTTAGAGCCCTTGTATTGTGTAAGAATAGATGAATATACGCCTGCTGTAAGTACCTTTCTTCCCTTATTTTTTGTTGAGTCTTTTTGCTCTTGATTGTGTTTCTCTATATTACAGGAAAGAGTCAGAGAGGGAGGAGAATTATACTGCCATAGAGCGATGGAAACTTCTGAAAACAACTATTGACATCTCACGGCAGTTCCACCATCAGTTGTCTGTCAAGGTAAACCATCATATCAGCATTCTTTAAAAGAATATAGAATTTGTCAATTGTCATGTGGCTGATTATCTTATAGAAATACACATGTAGTGTTTTGTGTTGCTATTATAGTGTAATCATCTATTCACATTTATGTATTACAATAATCAGGTAATTAATCATTTGTTCGCTTCTTGTGTTGCTAATTAAACTAAAAATTTATTCACTGAATGGTCAAATTTCAGCGTGCCCTGATGTTCTTACAAAATAAGGAAATTATTGATATTGATACCAATATTGAAAACAGTTGGAATGATATGTGAACAGTATCATATTCCTCTTCAAATAATTTGGCAATATTTTGTATATATCTATATGTGCATCTATATGTATACCTATATGTATATCTATCTATATGTATATCTATCTATATGTATATGTATATGTATATGTATATATATATATATATATATATATATATATATATATATATATATATATATATATATATATATATATATATATATATATATGTGTGTATATATATTCATATACATATACATTTCATAAGGTTGACAGAATGTGAGGGCATTCTGATAATGAATGTGTTATGTAGATATTAATAAGGCCTCATTTGAATACTAATTAGTTGACTCATTTATAGGACATTCCTCAACTTGCTAATTGGCTTTTATGTGAACCCAGTCATGCTCTTGATATCGAATTAAGATTTATTTCATTAGAATTGTTCCACTCCTTAGTTTTATCAATCAGTTTCTGAGATGCATCTCTATTGTATGGAAATATCTATATGTTTTAAAGAGCATTCTGCCTTATCCATTTCAAACCAATCTATCCTCAGAAAAGATGAACCAAATACCTTGTGAACTTTGGCATGGTAGAAATATCTAATAGAAAACACCATACAATGAAGAATAGCAATTTTCTATCACATACCACTTTAATCCATTCTCTTCTGAAATCTTGGGAATAAGTGTGGACTGTTGTAAATATATCTCATCCTACAATTCACAAATATTGAGATATATTTGAAAAATATGTGAAGAGGGTCTTTTTAAAGAAATGTACCAACAGCTTTCAGATAAATACTTTTCAAAAGGTTTAATCAATATAGTTAGTACAATTTGTGTCTGAATATATTTCCATATGTATAACATCATGAATTACTTAAGGTGTTCCTAAATGAACCACATACATAAGACTTTTGTTGAGCTTGATTGGGTAAATTAATCATACAAGTATGCACAATAATTAATTAAGGGTTAATTATGATTCATGCATGCATGTATGATTAATAGTAGTGATGAATGAGCCATACCTGCATGATAATTGATTAGCCATACCTGTATGATAATAAATTACAGGGCTCGAAATTTAGTTTTTTCCAGGGAGCCCAGTTGCATCTTTTGAAGAAACCTAAAAGTGTTGCATATAGAAACCAGTACATCTTTGGGCTCCCTGCAGAAATTTGAGGGAGCCACTGGAGAACTCAAGGGAGCCCTGAGCTCCTGCCATCCCCTAATTTCGAGCCCTGTATTAGTATTAATAGCTAGTGAAATGAATGTGGATGCTGGGGATTTTCAGAGGAGGCGTTTAAAACAGAGAGACGGAGATCCTGATGATGACGTTTTCGCTCCCAATGATGCGGTGAGACAACGACACCTCACGTCTCTTCTCTGACTTTTTCTAACTTACAACTCTCTCTTTCTCAATTCTTCTCTTGCTTCAGTCATAACCTGACTCAAATGCAGGATTTGAGAGTTGTCGTCTGGGTTCATATGTGTTGCCTGCTTTGTTATCTGTATGAGGGGTCGATTGGGGTTATACTTGTGCTATTTGTATTACCTACACTTCTGACAAATATGGAAACATCCTGAAAAGTGAAGGAGGGTTTGGAGAATTATTTTAGAATATAAATGTGAAAAGAACTTAAAGAATTATTTGAAAATATGAAAATGGAGGAGCTCCTGAAGTAAACTTTGTAAATATAAAAGTGAGAAGAGCTTTAAGAATTATTTGAAAATATGAAAATATAAAAATGAAGGAGAGCTTAAATAATAATTTGAAAATATAATGATGAAGGAGATCTTGACGTATTGTTCATCAAATACAAATAATATTGTTTTGTAAATACATAACAAAGGACATCTTGAATTGTTTGAAGAATTATTGAAGTGAAGCTAATCTTCAGGAATTTATTGATCAATTTCAATCATGTTTGTATGAAAGGGTGAAGATAGTAAATATTTATATTTTAATCTCTTATCTTAGAGATGAAGGCTTTCATGGTGTGGTCTGCAAGTGTGCATTATTTGCTGTTCCCCCTCTATGATGGGAATGGCTATGTTATAATATATCAAATGACTTATTAGGCTTATCACTTTGTTGCTTCTATCTTTCTGGCTGTCCTTGCTGAATTCATATTACCTATATCTATCACCGCTTGCTTTTGCATCATTATCCATTTGTTTTGTTTCTGAAATTCCATTCTACGTGTGTTTTTTTTATATTTTTGCTCTTGCCAAATTTGCTCTATCAGTTGTGGTTATGGAAAGCTCTGGAGGGATTTGGTTCTTTAATTAGTTGTCACACAATGGAAATACAGGGGCATAGCAGGTAGATAAACCAAGTGGAACATATTAATTAAATTGTCCAATCAGTTGTAAGTAATTGTAAGCCCCTTTGTGCATGTAGACTGCCATTCAATCCATTTATTTCTGGGGCGTTCTATATTTCTGGCAAAATTAGGAAACTATTTATTATTTAGGTATACACTATTTCCTTTCTAGTCTTGGCCCATTTGTATATGTATGACCTGGCAAGTTTTAACACTGCAAATTAGATTGAGTAATATTTCACTCAAAATCTTTGAAGAGGCATGGTTTAACCCATCAGGAATGGCAAATTTTAACCAGTTTCTGCTATTAAGATAATTTTTCACCTGCCAGACCATGGGTATGCTTCAAATAATCCCAAAGGAATGCATACTCCTAGGAGGTGCATCTGTTTTAAAGACAGAGTTTTTTAAAACCTAAATTAATGAGGTATTTCAATTTAATTAACAGAACTTTGTGAGTTTGATTTGAGGTACTCACCTTGTTTTTTGAGCCTTACTGAAAAGCATTAGACTACTTAGGGCCAGTTAGGGTTTATAGATAATAGAAGTGCAGCCTTTGGATACATTACCTTAACCCAAACAATCACCATTATTTCATTCATATGAAATAAGAAATGGGTTTGTCTATATCAATTTAGTCTGAAAAGGTATTCACCTGTAAAGAAATATCATTTTTGTTTAGTATTTCAGTGTACATGATTTTTTTACTTGAATGACCAGGCAAGCACCTAGTTGTATGTGTAAAAACTCTCAATAACCAATTATTGTCTATGGTATAAACAGATTGATAGGTAAATATGCATGCATGTTTAGAACAACATTTTGATTTTACAATTATTTAAAAAGTGCTATCTTTAGATGTCTCATGGAGTTAAAAGAAGACTTAAGTCTTCAATGGAAAGTTGTGCATATATGTTTACAAGAAACATAACTATTTTGTAAAGTGTAAAATTGTTAAGTGATCCATTTTGCTATGCATGTCTTGCTTTCAATAACTAGCATGCTCCCTTTTTTAAGTATCCTTCTTTAAGTTTGTTTAATTTCAGCATGCAATGCCAATGAATAAGTGTATTATTTATGTAGTGGAAGGGCATTATGTAGTATATTATTGTGCAGGTGTCTAGACAATAGGAAATTACATACTTTGCATGCACACAGGTGAAAAAAAACAATGGCATTATTTATTACACCTGCATCATCTTTACATGCATAATAGTAATAAGTAGTTACGAAAAATGTGAAGAACTTTATAAATTTGATTACAGATCGCTATCATTTTCAGGTTCTCCTTGGTAGTGTTAACATTACTTCATCCTAATCTATCTATCAATGTGTATGTCGTCTTTATCTTTTCAGTCGGCGACGTCAGATTCACTGCTGTCTTCCGAAGATGTGTGTCAGGTACTTACCTTCCCTTACCTATAACATTCACTGAATAAATCTAAACCCTAAACTAAGACAGGGTCTTAGCCAGAATTTAGAATCTGGGTGTCCAAAATTGGCAATTGTAACATTTCTGGGCATCCTAATTTTCAAGGGAGACCACAATATACTCAGATTACAACCATAAACATGTATTTATTCAATGAAATAAAGCATAATGTCCATATACAATGCCATGGGAATTATATTGAGATTGAAAAAAATCAATGATATGATTGAAATTGACATTTTAAGAAATTCCTCTCAATTT
This sequence comes from Maea johnstoni, assembly GCA_963942565.1. Lineage (NCBI taxonomy): Eukaryota > Metazoa > Annelida > Polychaeta > Spionida > Magelonidae > Maea > Maea johnstoni. The sequence goes on along the minus strand of OZ012691.1, from coordinate 7,699,966 downwards.
TTTTTTTGTCTCCTGAAGGGTGATTTTTGAGGGTTTGGGTGCCCAAAAGGCGCCCAGATGCCCTGCTGGCTAAGACTAAGTCCTAAAGGCACAGTTGTTCTTGGCAATGTCTTAGTCATCATGAAGAACTGGAACTAAGACCTTTTCTGTTATAGGCATATTTTAGGCAAAACATGTGTCTATAAAAGCATGGTGTTTTATTGGTTTTATTTTTTCTTGCGAGTATTTTTGTTTATCTTGGCCACAATCCTCAAACCCATATTTACGTTGAGCCCGTTAAAGTCTCCTTGCTTGAAGCTCATACTTGTTAGTGAGCCTCATCAAACCTGATTGGTTTATTAGAATGTAATTGTTGACTTACTGACCAATTCACATCTGGAACATTCACTAGTCTGACTTATGGAAATAATTTGTGGAGAGCGATATATTGCATTGAAAGATAAGTATTTTACTGAAAAGTGTTGTTCTATCGTAATTTGGGACACTTATAAACAATGACGATTTTTATGGGTTGAGGGTGGCCCATGTTTGCTATAAATACAGACAAAGCAAGATAATAGTGGCACAGATTTCCCCTAATGATGAACAGCAATAGATCAAGGATGACCCAGATTTTCCTTTGATTATTTTGCACAATAATTGTTGTGGCCCAAATTCTGAGGGTGGTCTAAAATAAATTTTCGAGAATTTACGGTAGTTGAGTTTTACAATCCTTCTTGAAATATCTTTTAAATATTGCTCTAATTGCAAGAGGCATGGTAAAAAAGTCAGACTGGTCGTGTATTCCAGATGAGGATAGGTTAAAATTCAGGAGAGCCTCGAGGAAGGAACAGCTAGCTTGATATAACAACAGTAATGCAGACACTCACCAAGTCTCAAAGTTAACCCTTTCAGCTCTGCCATAGCCACAGGCCTTGGCTATTTTTGGATGAATCCTGCTTGAAAAAGGCATCGTATGGAAGATTTTCTAATAAAAAAATCATCAGAAACTCCAGCCAAATTAATTGCTATCTAACAAACGCTGAGTGGGTTAATGCTTATTTTTGAAGTTTTTAAAAAAGAACCAATACATTTGGATGACCCTTTCAAGACATTTTTTGGAAAGTGATGCTTTGATCAATTGATACTTGGGAGCATAATGCTAGGATGTATGCCTCTTACTAAATCATTGATTTCCAAAAGTATGTAAACGTAAGTATGTTTGATTGTTATTGGCATTTTTCCTTCAATTTTCCCTCAATATGCCTTTATCAGAAAGAAGTTACGAAATTGTTAGACCTTTTGTGGGATGTCACTATTATCTAGTGGCTCTACAAAATATTTTGTGCCCTAGACAAATGTAATAATTAAAAATATCTAATTTATCTAATCTAATTTACAAGTTAATATCATATAGTAAATAGTTACCAGTCCTACATTACAATATTTGTTATAAGATTTCCTTGCCTTAGTAGAGAGGCCCATATGAAATTTTGTATGAGGGCCCCTTATCAGTTCATATTGTTATTAACCAGGTTTCAAATATTCCTCACATTATTTGGTTGCTTAACCCTTATACTGTTGGTGGCTAATTTGGCCAATACAAAATGATGCAAAAAAAACTGAAAAATGACTGAAACCCTGTCACATTGGTACTCATCTGAGAGTACTCAGCGAGAGCTTTCCAATGAATACCAACATGACAGGGTTAAGATGGTTTTTCGAAAATCTTTGCATCCTTGTGCTTTGGGCGAAGGTAGCATCAGCATTGGAAGGGTTTAACCAGGTTTCAGATATTCCTCACATTATTTGGTTGCTTAATATTTGTTGCGCATTTGAGTTGAACTGTTGACTAACCGTACTAACCCTCCCTTCCCAGAATGCTCTAGCGGGCTCGTCGCCCGTGCGGGGACCCAAGCCTCCTAACCGCGTCTTTTCAAGGCAGATGTCACAGCTGTCCACGTGCGACGATGCCGATATCTTCCACGAACGCCCTAAGCTGGAACACACATTCTCCATAACAAGCGCCATGTCTGATATCATGGAAATACAGATAGAAGAGAAAGGTACCGAGTTTATCAGGGAATCACTTAATCAATTGATGGATTGATAATTCATTGATTAATTGATTTATTGATTAGAATACATTGATATCATGGAAATACAGATGGATGAGAAAAGTACCTAGATTATCAGGGTATACTGTGGAATCACTTAATTATTTGATAATTTCTTAATAATGATTAATTGATTAATTGACTGATATCATGGAAATACAGGTGGAAGAGAAAGGTACCAAGATATTCAGGGTGCATTTAGAAATCAATTAATTAATTGATGAGTTGATAATTTAGTAATGGTGATTAGTTAATTAATTGACTGATATCATGGAAATACATGTGGAAGAGAAAGGTACCTAGATTATAAGGGAATCACTTAATTAATGAATGAATTTATTAATTTTCTTAATGATGATTAATTAATTGATTGATTTATTGATTAGAAGAAATTGATCAATTGGTTAGTTTATTGATTAAGGTATACTTAGGAATCACTTGATTAATTGGTGAATTGATAATTTCTTAATAATAATTAATCAATTAATTGATTTATTGATTAGAATTAATTAATTAATTGGATAGTTTATTGATTAATGAATCATGTTTATTATTTAAGGTTGTATTGAAATAATGCATACATTTGTAAATTACCTAAAGGAGAGTTGTTGTTTATATCCTGATTTACAATAAGTGCATATTAATGAAAAGTGCTTAACTTCACTTAATTGATACTGATATATCTTTGAATTCCAACAGACAGTGCTGTTGTTTCAGTAGACCAGTAGGACTTCAACATTAATAAACTTGTAGTCAACCATATCATTTCAAGACACAAGCAAACTACGCATCTAACTTGCAAAGTATCATTCAAATGAAATACTTATGTGAAATGCATAAACTGATGTATTTACATTTTTACTATACTACTTCAAATAATATATGCTATTATTTCATTGTTCTACAGAGGTAAAAAAAAGAAACAATACATGGAATATAAAAAGTTGATGATTAATGTTTGTACCATTAATAGTAGCCTATCAAGTCACTAATATAAAAAGTTAATGGGCAGAGATCAAACCATACAGTGTTGTCCCCTTAATCCTTATGCTGCTGGTGACTAATTTGAAATTTTAGTATTTGACAGATCAGCATGCCTGTTCATAATGACCATAGTCAATGTTGTTTAAGAGACTTCAAAAGTTAAACAACAATATTCATAAAAATATTATATATCCATATTTAGGACACATTATAACAAGATATATTGTTATATATTTTGCATTGTCCTCTAGAGGCCCTTGTGGAAGAACTATATAGATTAGTATTTTATTGCATATCTATTCCCATTTTGTCCCGTAGGTGGCATTGCGGAGGAGGTGGAGACTGGCAAGCTGATGACGGAGGAGGAGAGAGCGACAGGATCGGTGGCAACAACCGTATACCTCGCTTACATCAAGGCGTGCGCCGTTCCCCTGGCGATCATCGTCCTGGCGATGCACCTCTTCAGGCAGGTCCTCATCGTCCTTACAGACTTCTGGCTCTCGAACTGGGCCAGCGCATCGCAGAGAAGCAGCGAAAACGTCCAAGAAGTGGGCGGAGTTTATGTAGGCAATACCACTGACAGCATTGGATACTATAACCAGGTGAGTCCTTAGTTCCACATTCTACCACCAGGGGGTGGGACATCCAGGACGTGGGCGGGGTTTATGTAGGCAATACCATTGACATTATTGGGTACTATGACCAGGTGACTTTTTAGTTTCACACTCTTCCACTAGGGTTACGAGAGTTACAAATTTGAAATTGCACTAGACACCATTTTTGTTATTGTAATCGCCATTTATTTTCTAAATACATGCTGTGCCACCTGGTGAGTGTAAATGAAACTGACATCAATACTTATACATGCTCACATTTATTAAAATACACATGGTGAATTTATAAGATTTGAACTGTATCTGCACCTTTCTAGATTCCACCAGTCATACTTTCCTTTGTAGTGATATTTCAACGAATGAGAGTGACGATGACGTGCCTTATAAAGCTTTTTATACATTCCTTTTTGCACATCGGTGAATATGAGAGTGACAGTGGTGCCCCCTATAAGCTTTTCATATTTTCCTTTGTACCCATAGGTGAATATCAGTGTGACGGTGGCGCCGCCTACAGGGACTGATGTGCAGTATTATATAGATGGCTACATAGGGCTATCAGTGGCCAGTATCTTCACAGCCTTGCTGGTGGCCCTGACCTCACAGTACACCGGACTACGAGCCGCCTACATCCTACACCTGGCCATGCTCAAGAGCATCATACTTGCCCCTATCAGGTAAAAAACTACCCTTACAAAAACCTCTTATAACCCTGGGTGTGCCACGTTATTACCACAAGACCCCTGGCTTAATTCTTCCCTTGCTGAGGCTACTTTTGTCCAAAGCACAAGGACACAAAGATTTTTGATATCCAGCTAAACCCTGTCATGTTGGTATTCTGACACTAGATAGCTTTCAGTGAGTACTTTCAGATGAATACCCATGTGCCAGGGTTTCAATCATTTTTCAGCACTTTTGCATCATTTTGTATCGGCCAAATTAGCCACCATTAGCATACGGGTTAATATTTAGGGTAGTGACTTAGTAGTACCTAGCTTATAGTCTAGCTTAAGTCACATATGTGGCACAAAATATTACAATTTATGTTTTCATATGGGTTAGACAAAGTAGTGTTTAACAATTTAGATTTAACAATCTTACCTGAATAGTTTACAGACTCAAAGCTGAGATTACCAGACTTAACTCCACTCCTAGAATGGGACTATAGTCTGTCTGTCTCGAGTTTGGCAATCACTTTTGCTACTTTTTTGTGACAAAACGTTCAAGTTTTCCATCCAAACTTGGCAAACATGTTAGGAGCACTACTACGTGTATGAATAAACATATTTTTTGTCTAAACTTTGCAAAATGTTGATTTTGCTCATTAGGTCCCATTGTAAAATGTGTCCATTGCCAACAATACAATCTCGCGTGTTTGTATTGTTCACAACAGACAAACACGCAAGATTGTAGTGCAGCAATGTGCACATTTTACAATAGTAATAGTAAAAATTATATTTGTACATACACGTAGTAGTGCTCCAAAGACGTTCGCCAAGTTTGGATGGCAAACTCTAACGTTTTGTCACAAAAAAGTGGGAAAAGTGATTGCCAAACTCGAGTCAGACAGACTATAGCATGTTTCAGGTACTACTAGGCAGGTAAAACTAGATGGTAACTGTCCTGCTCTATACTATTCTTATGGAAATACAGGAGAAAGTAAATTTCCTTTTTCAGATTTTTTGACACGACACCTCTTGGGCGCATACTGAATAGGTTCTCAGCGGACACCACAACCATAGATGATGTAGGTATATTTACCATGGAGCTATTTCACTAGTTTCCAGATAATATCATTTTCACTTGATATTTTAATTTCATAGTGATCTGAATCAGAGACCTTATTAAAATTATCAATTGATTTTGTTACATTGCATTCATATGTACTTTATAAAGAGGTTTGTGTATGTCATGTAGATTTTGAGTCAAACTAGCCATAAATTCTCTGAGATTTAGACTACCCTAGGATTTTGGGCCACTATAATAATTTTGCCAAATGATTAATGGGAAATCTGGGCAACCCTCAATCTATCTCACCAGTTGCCATTTCACTAATTATGGACCTAGCTGTAAATTTTGCTGATACAACATCAAGGTATTTTCAGAAAACATGGGCCATCCTGAACACATAAAAATTGCAATTATTAAAAAATGCCCTAAATTATGGAGACTTTATGGTATTGTCATATCCTGTACCTTCATTGAGTTTTCCTGACATATTGTATTTTTCAGAGACTGCCTGTGACGCTGGAGTCTCTCATTCGTAGTTTCCTGCTGTGTGTATCGGCGGTGGTGGTCAACGCCTACACAACACCCTGGTTCCTCCTGGCGGCAATACCGCTAATCGTTATTTACTACTTCCTGCAGAGATTCTTCCGATCATCATCTCGGTAAGTCGTTGAACTACCCTTCACAATTAACAGCTAGATGCTCTGATACTTAAGAAAAAATGACATGGTCAAAAAGCATTAATTTGCAAAATATTTAAAGAATGGATTTAGTAGGGGTCTTTTTGAACCCTTCCAGTGCTGAGGCTACTTTTGTCCAAAGCACAAGGAACCAAAGATTTTTGAAAAACATCTAAACCCTGTCATGCTGGTATTCATTGGATAGCTCTTGTCGAATACTATCAGATGAGGACCCATGTGCCAGGGATTTAGCTATTTTTCAAGGTTTTTGCATCATTTCGTATTAACCAAATTAGTCACCAGCTGCATAAGGGTTAAAAGCTCTGATACTTTTGAAAAAATGATATGGTTATAAAGCATTAATTTGCAAAATATTTGAAGAATGGGTTTATTTGGGGTCTTTTAAAAAGATTATCCTTTAATCATTTTTCAAAAAAGTTTTTTGTCATAAAATAAAAACAAAATTTGGTTCAGATCTTTTTGTTGCACTACATGGATGAATGGATTTGCCATTTATTGTTCAGTTGCACCTCAATTTGCTGAAAATTTTGGGATGGTCTCGGAAAGGAGAAAGACAATTGTAAAAATATTTGAAGTATTATTGACGTTTGAAAATGGAAACGAAATTGAATTATTTACTGTTTGAAAAAGGCTACAGATATGAATTCTAAAGGAAAACGCCCTGAAAATAGATTTCACCTTATAGTTTCTATGATTGCTTTCAGGGAAATCCAGAGAATTGATAGTGTCACTAAATCTCCAATCTTCTCGCATTTCTCGGAGACTTTGGGTGGACTAGCCACCATCCGTGCCTACAGGTAAGAAATACTCCTAACATCTAAATCAGGATTTCATCATCATAGTGCATGTATAACTTTGTTGTACCCAATGTATTAGTTATACTCTGGAACGAACATGACAGGAAATGGTCACATAGAACTTTTAAAAGTCACTAGATACAACTTTCAACCCTCAAAGGCACACTAAAACTCCTATATTTATCTGCTAGCCGGTGTATTATATACTTCCTTACCTAGATATCCCACTTTTTGTAGTCATTTCCAATAAAACTGCATTTATACTCAATTTTCTTCTACGAATGGAAATCTGTGGACAGCTTACTGCAGTAGAATGAGAGACAGAGAGAGAATTATACATACATGCTTTATATCATACTATGGTCAATTATGAAGCTGGGATTGTAACTTTATAAAAACTGTTTATTATGTATTTCAGGGATGAGGCAAGATTCCGTTCACACATTTTACAGTCCATCGACACCAATAACACAGCATTCCTTTACTTAAACACAGCCAACAGGTGGCTGGGAATACGGCTGGTAGGTTATCACTCTCTCATGATTGATATCAGAATGTGCCTTGACAGCACCATCTATAGATACCGTAAATTCTCGGAAATTTAGACCACCCCAGGAATTTGGGCTCAGTATAATTATTTTGCAAAATAATTAATGGGAAATCTGGGTAACCCTCGATCTATTGCCAGTTGCCATTTTACAACATATTGATCTAGCTGTAATTCTTACAGATACAACAGCAAGGTATTTTTAGAAAACATGGGCCACCCTGAACCCTATAAAAATCGTAATTATTAAAAAGTGTCCCAAATTGCTGAGATGTTATGGTAGCTCAGGAATTTGACCAAAAAGCATGAAACTTGGTACAAATATACTGCGGCCGATGCTGATCAATATTTTTAAGATAGGCAGGGCATGTGTTACCCTTAAATACTTTTGGGGGGGCATTTTAGGCAAAAATGTCATAAAACGGTATTTTTTTTTTTGGGGGGGGGGAATATGAGTACATACTGAGTGTTTATATATAAAGCTATTTTAGATTTGCAATTGATACTTGAAATATCTAGGGGCAGAGTATATATGATTACAAATATTAGTGTTATCTTTATTAAGGAGTTTTCATTTTCTAGTCTCAGTTTCGATTAATTAAGCAGAACTTTGTTTTCAGCAATATTTATGTATATTTTCTAAATAATATAGAGTATTTTACTGCAGCATTTGTTGAATTTATCATGATTTTAATGTACTGCGCTTTTATTTCAGGATTTCCTAGGTTCCACCATTGTATTTGTAGCAGCTCTGTCCAGCCTGAGTGCCGGTCTGTCGGGCAGCGTCAGTATTGGACTTGTAGGTCTCTCCATAGCCTATGCCCTTAGTGTAAGTTACTCTCTGAGAAATATTTCAGACTTAGCAACGGTTCTAACTATTTTATGCTGTTATAATGACACAATTTAACTTTATGTTAGAGTAGCATTTATTGGTTTTGTGTAATTGCATCATGAAAATATTTCCCTGTTGCTCAGGTTATACTGTCGCCTGGTTACTGTTGCGTTGTTTTGTGTAGCTCTAGTTTCGAATCAATATGTTGTAGTTTTAGTATTCACTTGTTTTTTTAGCTTCCAGATTCCTGTGGTATAGTTTCAATAGCCATGGCTCAATGCCAACGGTCCACTGTCCAAATTCCCAAAAATGGCTTCGGGCCAGTAAAAAAAGACCTCAACTGATCCTACAGGGCCAGTACATATTTTGGGAAATTCTTGTTAAGAAGTTTCCCCTCAAGAATGTCCTAAAATGTTTTAGAAATAAACAAAGATGAAATGAATAAAAATAAATGTTGTCGGTGAATTTCATGCAATATTTTCAATTGTTATGTTAAAGGAAAATGTGTAGGACCAGTAAAAATTTTGCAGGACCAGTAGATCCTAGCTGTTACTGGTCCTACAGGGCCAGTAACATTTTGAGTTAGCATTGAGGTCTGATATCTCCTTGTTTGTGTGGTTTCTAGATCACCATTGTTATTGTTCTTTCAGGTTTCCCATTACCTTAATTGGGTAGTGCGCCACCTGGCGGACACAGAGATGCAGATGAATGCAGTGGAAAGAGTCCATTATTACACTCACATACCCAAAGAGCAGTACACACTTCCTGAAGGTAAAAAACAACACACGGTTTTGAAAATCATTCCACCTTTTTTATTCTTGGGGTGCATGGAATGTCTTGTGTATGTGTGTGTGTAGAGAGAGTGAGAGAGAGAGAGTTATACATACATGCTTTATATAATTCTATGGTCAATTTTGAACCTGTTGGGATTGTAAATTTGTAAAAACTGTTTATAATGTGTTTTTCAACTTTTGAATCATGGCGCATAAAAAACAATTCCTATACTCAAAATATACTGTTTTCTCTTATGTCTGTTTTGTTCCAATATACCATATGTACAACTTACAATTGAAATAGTTTGCTGTGATTTGATATGTAAGATATTTCTCATCATGCAGGTAATCTTTCCCCTGATGCGGATTGGCCAAAAGCTGGCGAAGTGAAGTTTGAGAATGTCTCGCTGAGATATGACATCTCTCTGTCTCCTGTCATAGACTCAATAACTGTACACATAAAGGGTGGAGAGAAGGTAGGAGCAATTTTCATTTATTTGATTTATTTTTATTCATTATTATTATTTATCATTGTTATCATTATTATTATTATTATTATTATTATTATTATTATTATTATAATTATTATTATAATTAATATCATTATTATTATTATCATTATTATTATTATTATTATTATTATTATTATCATCATCATCATCATCATTATTATTGTTAATATTATTTTCTTTCTTATTATTATCTATCCTTTATTTTTTTATCAATTTTTATTTATTTTTAATTTTTTTAATTTTTTTTTTTTATTTATTTAGGCATAGTCTAACAATAAACTAGCCCAACTATCCAAAACTAGTTAAAATTTCCAGATGCTATGCATTTCTTAGCCTCTCATTACTTCAACAGCGTTCTTTTTCTCGTCTAGGTTGGTATCTGCGGTCGCACAGGAAGTGGCAAGTCCTCCATGACTCTCGGCCTCTTCAGGATCATCGACATCTGCCAGGGACAGATTTTGATTGACGGTTTTGACATTAGCAGAGTTCCGCTGGACACGTTGCGATCGCGACTCTCGATAATACCACAAGATCCAGTCCTGTTCACCGGCAGTGTCAGGTATGTAGCCCTACCATTACAAAAAATAAAACCCTCTTCCAGGGTCTTAGCCAGGATTTAGAAACTGGGTTTCCAAATAGGCTATTATACGATTTTGGGGCATCCTATTTTCCAAGGGAGATCACTATATACTCAGATTACAACCATAAGCATGTATTTACTTATTGGAATAAGGAATGATATACTCATACAATGTCATAAGAATTATATTGAGGTGGACAAAATCCTATTATATGCTTAAAATTGGAAATTAAACCTTGTGCTGGTGGTGGCTAATTTGGTAAAAAGAAAATGATACAAAAAAACCTGAAAAATGACAGAAACCCTGGCAAATGGGTACTCATCTGATAGGACTCAGCAAGAGCTGCTTTCCAATGACTACCAACATGGCAGGGTTTACAAGGTTTTCCGAAAATGCTGTGTTTTTGTGCTTTGGACGAAAGTAGCCTCAACATTGGAAGGACTAACCCATTAGGATTTCTCTCTTGTTACTAATTATTATTTTATCTGCATGGTACTTAACTACAGAAATCTGAGCCTGAATGAATTTTTTTTCTGATGTGCTATTTAGTGGGAATGGTTGCTTTAACTTTTGTACTTTAAATAACTTTGACCTTCTTTGACCTTCAGGTATAACCTTGACCCCGAGGGGAAGCACCATGATGAAGATCTGTGGAAGGCTTTAGAGATTGCGCAGCTCAAGCCACTGATAGAAATACTACCTCAAGAATTAGGTGGGTAGTTGTGAAATGATTTCTCTTAGAGCTGCACTCACGGATGTGGTTCAACTCATATCTCACCACCATTTTGACTCGAGCTCACAGACTCACATTTTTGTAAATGAATATTTATCATTCAGCCCAGCAATTAAGAAATAAATACATACTTGTTTGAGATTTGCTAACATTTACATGTTTATTTCATTTTGAAATGTGCTGGCATAGAAGAATACATATCTATATTTACATAATGCTTGCTATATAGCGGTACAAAGATCAGTATAACAATCAACACTGCCTATATTCATTAGGGATTGTAAACAAGACAAAGCAGTTATAAGAAAGTAGGTGTTAGGTGTTCTGTGTTAGGTTTGTGTTCCCTACATAGATGAGTCGAAGAGTTGACCACTCCAGCTTTAGCACAGCTCGTCTGGCTTTAGTAATCGAGCCACTCAAGTTTGTGACTGGTGAGTGCAGCTCGAATTTCTCTGTAAAATTCTCATAATAAGACTCCCTATTTTGACTGATTTTGTTCATTGCAAATCCCCTCTAATATCATATTCCCACCCTTCCGTGTACCCTGTCCATGTCCTAACTATCCCTATTTCAGTAATATCTTTTCTACCAATTGGCAGTCAGTATCAAATTAACATTTATTATCCATTTATTTTTCAGAATTGCCCTAATCTGCATTAATTTCAAAAAGCATTGAAGTATTCACACAGTACTTGCTAAAATTCTTTAGAAACATGAATGAATTTTTTCTTATTCAGTTTATTGTATTTGGCACGTTTGCCGTTTTCTTAATTCGATCATTCTTTCGATTAATCAAGTTTAATTAATTACTCCTTTTTTCCATCATTGTTATTCTGTCATTTTATGTATTGTTTGACATTATTTCATTATTTCAATAATTCTGTACCCTCGTTATCCACATATTTATCAATTTCATTCATTTATTCCTTATTTATCTTTTATTTCCTTTATTGATTCATACTTTAATTTTTATTCATTCATTTGTTCATTATTCTCTATTATCCTTCCTTCCAGATTCCCCCGTATCAGAAGGTGGAGAGAATTACAGTGTAGGCCAAAGACAGGTCAGTTTCCATTATATCTGAGAAGAAATTACATATGTATAGCTATCTTAAATTTTCCTTTAACTCCCTAGTCATGTATGATTACAAACTATTCATCTCCACAGCTTGATTAAGGTTTTGTGAATTCCTTTTTCTCTCTGAGGAATGACATATGTATGCATATCTCAAATTTTCTATCGAGATTACTCAAATATTATTACAAATTGAAATATTCATTTTCATGCGGATTTTATAAATATAGTGAATTTTGATTTCAATCAAAGCCCTCTTGCCCAACCTTGGGTATGTTATACCCTTTTTTTGTGTTCATAATTTGACTTTCCTGATAGATTTATCAAAAAAGCAAGTTCACCTTTGATCATTTTCAATGCTCCGTGCATCACTTATCAGCCGTAATAAGTTTTAGTTAAATGTTTCATATTTGATTATATATATATATATGTTTTTTATTCTTTACAGTTATTTTGCATTGCGCGGGCATTCCTGCGTAAAAGTAGCATTCTGATTATGGATGAAGCCACAGCATCGGTTGACATGGAAACTGATCAAATCATCCAAGAAGTCGTTAATAAGTATTTTGGGGATCGGACGATCCTAATTATAGCGGTAAGTTCTGTTTCTTTCTTTTTTTGGAATTTTAAATTCCTCTACTAGTGGTACACAAACCCTTGGTCAATTTCTTCAAGATTTTGTATTTATACTTGCTTCAAGATCGTTCTCTTAGTAGTCTTGCTTGCAGATAAGTCAGTTATGATTAATTTTATGTGTTATGCCTAAGTCAGTTATGATAAAACTTTGTGCTATGCATATGAAATGTCATTTTAGAAACTGCTTGTCATGAATTTGCATGAGAGAACAAACCTGAAAATGAATTAAATGTTTAATTGTGAAGTATTCAAATTAATAATGTCTGATTGTTCCAGTTATATGTATTTACCACACATAAAAAGTTGTATAATCTGATGTTGGCCACCATTTTACAAATATCTGATATGGACCTTTATGATGAGATTTGTGATTTTCTATTATTTTATTTCCATTTTTTACTGAAACTAATCATATATTTAGAATAAGACCTTAGTCTTGTAGCTCTCTCTGTTTTTTTCTCTCCCTTTGTCACATTTTGATATTTTTCTCCTTTACAGCATCGAATCTCCACCATTCTCAATCATATATTTAGAATAAGACCTGAGTCTTGTAGCTCTCTCTGTTTTTTCTCTCCTTTTGTCACATTTTGATATTTTTCTCCTTTACAGCATCGAATCTCCACCATTCTCAATCATATATTTAGAATAAGACCTGAGTCTTGTAGCTCTCTCTGTTTTTTCTCTCCCTTTGTCACATTTTGATATTTTTCTCCTTTACAGCATCGAATCTCCACCATTCTCAATCATATATTTAGAATAAGACCTGAGTCTTGTAGCTCTCTCTGTTTTTTCTCTCCTTTTGTCACATTTTGATATTTTTCTCCTTTACAGCATCGAATCTCCACCATTCTCAATCATATATTTAGAATAAGACCTGAGTCTTGTAGCTCTCTCTGTTTTTTCTCTCCCTTTGTCACATTTTGATATTTTTCTACTTTACAGCATCGAATCTCCACCATTCTCAATCATATATTTAGAATAAGACCTGAGTCTTGTAGCTCTCTCTGTTTTTTCTCTCCCTTTGTCACATTTTGATATTTTTCTCCTTTACAGCATCGAATCTCCACCATTCTCCAATGTGACAAGATCTTGGTGCTGGACCAGGGGAAAATCATAGAAGAAGAATCACCAAAGAAACTCCTTGCCAACAAAAACAGTGTCTTCTCATCTCTAGTCAAAGTAGAAAACCCACAGAGCTGATCTACCAACAGAATGCTGTCTTTTGGCACTTTTTCTGACACCAATGGCTGAAGGGTGGCCAGATATTAGTCAATAGTGAATGAACCTGGATCTCAGTGAAAACCACCACCGATTAACCCCATTTAACCCATTCATGCCTGCAGATTTTCTTCCTTACCAAATGTCTTCTGGAACTTTTATATTTTTGAGAATAACTTAGTAATTAATCATACATTCACTATTTGACGGGGAGTTGTTAGCTGGGTTCTGACATAGACTTCCTCTTCAATTTTTTTCTGAAAATTGCTAATATTGCAGAAATAACTCCAAAATGGTCAGACAATTTTGTGGGCTACAGGCACGAATGGCTTAATGGCTAATTTCTATTGTAATTGCTATTTGTGGGTATAAACCCCAGACCTTGTGCAGTGGTGAGACACAACCCCTGACCTTGAGCAGTGGTGGGACACAACCCCAGACCTTGTGCAGTGGTGAGACAAAACCCCAGACCTTGTGCAGTGGTGAGACAAAACCCCAGACCTTGTGCAGTGGTGAGACAAAACCCCAGACCTTGTGCAGTGGTGAGACACAGCCCCAGACCTTGTGCAGTGGTGAGACACAACCCCTGACCTTGTGCAGTGGTGAGACAAAACCCCAGACCTTGTGCAGTGGTGAGACACAACCCCTGACCTTGTGCAGTGGTGAGACACAACCCCTGACCTTGTGCAGTGGTGAGACACAACCCCTGACCTTGTGCAGTGGTGAGACACAACCCCTGACCTTGCGCAGGGGTGAGACACAACCCCAGACCTTGTGCAGTGGTGAGACACAACCCCAGACCTTGTGCAGTGGTGAGACACAACCCCAGACTTTGTGCAGTGGTGAGACACAACCCCAGACCTTGTGCAGTGGTGAGACACAACCCCAGACCTTGTGCAGTGGTGAGACACAACCCCTGACTTTGCGCAGTGGTGAGACACAACCCCAGACTTTGTGCAGTGGTGAGACACAACCCCAGACCTTGTGCAGTGGTGAGACACAACCCCTGACCTTGCGCAGGGGTGAGACACAACCCCTGTCCATGTGCAGTGGTGAGACACAACCCCTGACTTTGCGCAGTGGTGAGACACAACCCCAGACCTTGTGCAGTGGTGAGACACAGCAGCAGATCATACACACCGCACTAGACCAATAAACTATGAAGACTGGTCCGAGATCTCCATAGATGGTTTGAATGACTGTTGAACCTTAGTTCTCTATGGTAACTAAGGAGTAGTGCAGTATGACTTTCCATACATCTAACTAAGCAAATTAACACTCATTCAGAAAATGTAGTCTTGGACATTCGAATAGCAACAAAAATATTGTTCATGTTTGGATCTCTGTGGAACACAGGTTTACACTGTTTATTGGCACAACTGTTACATTTTTTTTAGGATTAGAATTCCCTGAGACTTGCTGATCATGAAATATGGCCCTCTAGGGTAGCAGGTGGTCCAGAAAATCAGACTAAGATCTGCTTGAGATTTCATCGAATAGGATGTAAGCAACCAAGTAAAGAAATCTTGTGATCTGAACAGCCAAGGTAACCACATATACAATGAAAATGGTATAAATGGGCTGGACCACTTGGCTATGGGGGCAGACCCGATGTGGTTATTAACATTATCATGAATATCCTGATGTCAAATTGACTGTTTCTGAGTTCATTTGAACCAGTATTTATAAGTAAGCGTAACCAGTCATAGAAATATGGGCAGCCTAGGTTTCTAAAGGGACCACAATGTATATTCATATTGCATTTATACACTTGCATTTACCTATCGAGAAAATGTGTAATATCACATGGTACTGCCATAGCCTTTCCATTTTAGTGCAAATTTTCAATTATTCGCTTTAAAATTGACATTTTAGAAATAACCTGACCATACCATTTGGTCATTCTCGTGCAATTTTCAAGGGGTTTAATGCCAAAATAGCACCCAGGCACTATCTTGAGGGAGACTACAAAAAGGCCAAGTATAATCTTATGATCTAGAAAGTCATTTCTAGGCCCTTTAATGATTCATTATGTTTATGATTTGCTGATGTTGTTCATGGATTGTGTCATGAGTTTATTCTACGATTCATTCTAAGTAATTTTAATTTTCTTAAATTTTAATTTTTAACTTATGAGAAATGATTGTCTGGTTTGATTTCTTACTTTATTTGCTGGTCTACCCAAAGCATGACATGTAGAACTGTAATCTCAGTGTGAGATATTAGAATGAGATCTGTTTTACCAAAATATGTGGTCACCAGAGAGGGTGCTTTTATAATTTTTGTCATGTCTATCTAGTAGTCCAACTTGCTAAACCCCTGAAATGTGAAAAGCGCTTAAAATGAACATTTTGACCCAGTCCCGACGCATTCACATTTCCTAGGTTTCACTGTTAGTACCTTTTCTTAGTGAAATCCAAAGCCTGGTTTGGAAAGAACTTACATAAATGGTACTTAATCTTAGTTAAATAAAGATATCGATATAATTTATTTATCGATATAAATGCTGATGATATTGATCATGTTTGTTTTGGAATCCATTTATCAAGAGTACTTGTATGTATTTTTCAGATACTTTTTAAACCTTTATCATTTCGTATTCCATTTGTTGGTGCATATATAGACATCAACTGTCGATGAATTGCATGTCTCATCTAGACACTAATTACAAAATACTTGTCTCCGTTTCACATGTATCGATAAGTGTAATTTGGGAAGATCTGTGAGCGTTTTTTTCCATAGACTTCTAAAATAATTGTCTCTGTAATTTGGAAGATCTGTATGTGTCTCTATCCATACCTTTTAACACTTATGCTGCTGGTGGCTAATTTTGCCAATACAAAATGATGCAAAAAACCTAGAAAAATAACTGAAAGCCTGGAATATGGGTACTCATCTGAGAGAACTCAGTGAGAGCAATCTAATGAATACCAACATGACAGGGTTTCGATGGTTTTTAAAGATGGTTGCATCTTTGTGCTTTGGCAAAAGTAGCCTCAGCATTGGAAAGGCTAATTAATATATGTCTATGCTTCACGTGTGTGTGTATGTGTGTACATGCAACTAAAAACAGGTGTCTGTTGTAAATGGTAGACTCGGTTACATTCATTTACAGGATGTTATACACATTTTATGTGCATATAATTGTACCTTCCCCCACTTGAAAGAGCCTCTCATTTTTAGTCCAAGGACAATATATACTGAAATAGAGAATATTTTTATGTCACATATATTTTGTAAACAGTATATAAATATTATTTATTTTTACTATGTGCATTGGTTAAGTGGTAAGAGTAGTTATGTTGTAAGTTAGAATTGAGTAACTAAAAGTATAGTACTGTCTGTTAGTCCTGTTAACGTCATTTTAACCCCCAGTCACTCAGAGTATCCACACAGAAATATTGTCTGGAATCTCTGATTCTTAGGAGAACATTTTTGAAATAAAGCAAGAATCTAGAAAATATGCAAAGGT
Source organism: Maea johnstoni (assembly GCA_963942565.1). Classification (NCBI taxonomy): domain Eukaryota; kingdom Metazoa; phylum Annelida; class Polychaeta; order Spionida; family Magelonidae; genus Maea; species Maea johnstoni. Next base: position 7,682,670 of record OZ012691.1, on the reverse strand, counting down.
TTTGTTGTTGATTTTCTCCCGAATAACATTTTTTCTTTGAAGTATTTTCTAAATGATTATTTTATTAGATAGATACCAATTAAAGTCACTGACCATTTTGTGGATTATCTAGAGATGAAGGATTTAAAACAAGTACTTATAAAGCATTTCCTAGGCCTTTTTACAAGTTATAGAAATGTATATATACCAACAGTGAAATGTAGAAAGTTAAATTGATGCTGTTTGATGAATGTCGTCTCAATAGCTTCAGAATGAAGCATTAATTCACAAATTGTTGAAGCAAGATTAGTAGATGGCGTTTTGAATACTTATGATGAACCAACCCTCCTTCAAATATTTTCTAGGCTTTTGTTAGAGAGATATCCCTTTAGTAGTCAGGTGATTTTGGCTGCTGCAGGCATAAATGGGTTAACCCTCCCAATGCTAAGGCTACTTTTGTTCAAAGCGCACGAACGCAAAGCTTTTTGAAAACCATCTAAACCTTGTCATGTTTGTACTCACTGGATAATCCTCGCTGAGTACTCTCACACGAGTACCCATTTGGCAGGGGTTGTCTTTTTTCATTTTTTTTTTGCATCATATTGTTTTAGTCAAATTAGCCACCAGCAGCATAAGGGTTAATGACCCTGTCTTCACAAATAACTTTTACACATAGAAGTTACCTAACTAATGGTTTTTTTTAGAAGGAATGACTACTGAGGTTAATGCCCTCAACATGAAGCATTAATGGGTCAAACTATGTGCTGCTTGACAACCCTACAGAAGAGCCAGACAGACTTGATTAGTTTGATCAGTGTATAATAGGGAAATTTAATACAGACACTATAATGCTAATTGGTATAACAATATTTTTCATCACAGGTTCATTACCAAAATTCACACATCCATGAGAGAACTCAATGTTCAATTATGTAGAAAATAACACAATGCAAAGAACATAAACAATGGGTATGAATTTAAGATCAACCATATGAATTAATTGCATGGGAAAATTGCCCATTATTAGGTTGGATAACTTTGTTTACTAATTACCCCTAATGAGACTAGGTTTTTTGTCCAAACTTTGTTAACCCATTTAAGCTAAGAAACCCTCTCAGAGCTTTTGAAAATAAATGTATGAATTTAGATTGCATGAAATATCAAGCTATCTTGAAGGAAGGTGTCAGTTCTGATCTGATTAACTTTTCTCAATCTTAACTTTCCCAAAAATGCTTTTATAAGAGAAGATATATCACAGAAGTGATTCAGCGTTTTAGAGGGGATGCAGGAATGCATGGGTTAACCTTTCCTATCTTTAACCCTTATACTGCTGGTAGTGTCATAGACAGTTTGTTAAGAAAACATTTGGTTATTACTTATTACCCCGAAAGGGTCAAAAAATAAAATTCTTCATATAGTTTTTGCCTGTCCATAAAGGAGGACTTCAGGAAACTGCCTGTCTAAAAGACTGGTTGGATAGGTCCTTGGTAAGTCCCTGCAACACATAATTAGACTTCCCCTATTTCCCAGGTAACTGCCAAGTATGGTTTGGACACACTGTTCTAAAATCATGTCCATTTTGAAACCGAGGGACTTTTGTCAATACAGAGAAAAACAAAATAAGCATCACTCTGGCATGGCAATTGGAAGATTATTAAATCTCACACATTTTTATTTTTAAATAATTTTCTTATTCATTTCTTGCATGTCAATCACAGTACATCAATAAGAGAATAAACACGTATCAATCTCATACATGGTGGCTATTCTAATATATTACTGAAACATACAGGAATTGATATGCATATTAATATGATAAAGCTTATCTGATTATTTTGTAAAAAATATTGAATAGATGACTTGGCACTTCTGTATTTGATACTGCATGGTCACAGACATACTAAAGATCTAATAACAAATATGTGTGCTTATTCATTTATATTTTTCACCGGTGCATAATAAAATAAGCAAAATTATGTTATTTCAATGCTAATGAAAGCAGTAGTTATTTAGATAGAATAACTGGCTGGTTGGAGTCATTATTATATATACATAGTTTACATACACAATTTAGCAAGAACAATTAAATCCCAGCTAATAAATTGGTATAAAGAGGTATTGGGTTTATTTTTCCCTCGCATATGATATCCTTAATATAGTCAAGACCATTAGACCACTGAAGGTATGGATGACAGATTGCGCAACCAATTGGTATGTATTTCCCCTATGTACAGCAAAATAGTGTAAATACTCATTCAAAATCTGGTAAATAACATTTTTATAAATCAAATGTACATTTATTAACTTATCAGCAGGCAAAATCTAAATGCTGATGTAAATGGAAAGGATGACTTTGAAATTTGTTTGCAAATAAGTTGAGAAATGTATCCCATTTCAATTCAATTTTGCAAAATTTACCTTCAAAACTAAATCAAATTATTCACAAACAAGCCTGAAAACAAGGACCAGGATCTTAGCCACAATAATGATGCTGGGATTAGATTTAAAAGATTGGGCACCCTATGGAAGAGACCTTAACGTCTTCCGATAAAAACCATAAACTTATATCAATTAACAAATTGAGAATATACACAGTATCTTTAATGTCTTAGAACTTATATAAACGTGAAATGCTTGAATCATTTCTGTGATATTCAAATTCTTGACCATTATATTTGGATGTGTTGATGTGTGCAGCAGAGTTTGCTTCTCAAGGTTTTCAGTATCCAAACCATCCCAGACATATTGTTGGCTTAGACCCTGCTTCCCTAGGCTACAAACGTTGGTACAACCCGCTCCACACTGGACCTACAGACGGGGCATTTCCTTGGATGTGGCAGAGCATTAGCACAGCTCATACAAACACAGATATGTCCACACTCTAGTAGGACCACATCACGCGGCTGTTCCAGGCAGACCACACACGCGGTGGGATCGTCCACTACACCCTCCTCCTCCATAGTAGCATCCCTTGCCTCCCTCCACTGGCGGAACTCTTCATACGCCCGCTGAATCTCCTTTTTCTCCCTCCAGCCCATATAAAGTTTCTTGACACATAGGTATATTATCACCACACCAGCAGCACCAAATATACCTGCGACTACCTTGTACATGGTAGCTTTCGATTGCAGTCTGCGCACCACCTCAGCTTTAGTCAACGATGTCAGGATGAATTTAGCACCAGTAAGACTATGAGGCGGGTTGAGCCGTATCTCATCACCTTTAAGAACAAGCTCTCCCGCACCAAACAGATTTGTCCCGACGCGAAGTATTTCCTCGGTTTCCTGATACCCTTTTGACACATCTCCGAATATCCGGTCCATCCCCCTCTCCAGGAGGGAACTGGACGAGGGTTCAAATTTGTCATATGTGGTTGTAAAGGCACTTTCAAGGAACTCAGCCTCTAGAGGTTCTGTGACGATCACCTTCAAAGTATCGCCGTCTTTAGAATGGCTGAGATGAAATGGCACTGTGTTGGTGGTATTGCGAATGGTTTTTGTGAAGTCGGACCTGAAATGGAAAACCACAATAGAATTATTTAACCATATATATTACATACAAATTTTATTTGTGTGTGTGTATATTTATATTATATATATATATATTAAAATATATATATATATATATATATATATATATATATATATATATATATATATATATATATATTATATATATATGTATATATATACATATACATTTATAAGGTAACATCTTTATTCAACCTACCAAAAAAGTTTCTCAAATACAATGACATCTGTAAGCCTCTATTTCTGTTATCAAAAAATCACAGTAGAATATCTTTCTTAATTATTTGATCTTAGTATTTATTACCTTAATATCATTAGCCAAAATTCAGTGACTAGGTATTTCAAACAACTTTAACGATGACAACAAAAATATTCAAGAGCTTATCAAAAGCCCTACAGGGCTTTCACACAGAAAACGTTTTTTGCAGGAAATTTGATTTTCGATGTTTGGATACATTATCATTATAAAGTGAAAACACAATTCTCTAAATTAATTTTGGTAACATCATGATTCTTTACATAGTGAATAATGACCGGGCAATAATTCAAATCACTGCCAAGTCTTCCAAGTCAATGATGACAGGGCTGGATGGCACCAGGCCAGTGAAAATTCCCAAAAACGGCTTTGGGGCAGTAAAACATACCTCAAATGGTCCTACAGGGCCAGTTAACATTTGGGGACATTTTTCTAAACAAATTTCCCCTCAAGAATGTCCCCTAATGTTTTTGAAATAAATGAAGATAAATTAAATATAAATAAATATTGTCAGTTAATTTTATGCTATGTTATTTTCTTATGTCAAAGAAAAATTAGTAGGACCAGTAATAATTTTGCAGGACCAGTAGATCTGAGGTGTCACTCGTCCTATGGGGCCAGTGACATTTTGAGTTGGCATTGAGGCCTGGATGAGCTTTGTACCTACCAATAACCCTGTGTCCTTTTAGTTCTATGTTCCTGCAATAGGATGTGCTGTATAATACCCTCATCTGCCGCGGTATAGTTGCTCTTGATTGGTTGATCGCTGACACTGGCAGCGCCGTTTATACAAGCATAGGGGATGCTGCCCCCGGGGGACTTCTTAAGGGCACTTTCCAGATCTGGACCTATGTCAAACTCAGGTGCATCCTGAAGTGAGAGATAAGAAGAAATGTAGCAATATAATACTTGAAGTGCAATGAATCCTCCAAAAATAAACACTAATCATTGTGAATATTGTTTAATAATTTATACAACTTATATGTGGGTTTTGAAGAGTGAGTTGAGGGGTTCATACATGTATGTGGGGGTTAAATATATGTGTATGATGGGAAGACAAGGAAGGGACAGACCAGATACTTGGTAGGATATCTGTACAGGAAAGGAGGACAGGGGAGGGTATGGACCTGATGCAGAATGCATGACGTAAGTATGGGCGGATAAGGAACATGAAGGGAGTAAAGGCCCAGGGGTGACGAGCGGCCTGGGTGGTATGGAAGCTCACCGAAGGTCGTCCCTTGGGAACTGACCCAGTGAGACAAATGCGGTCAAGGATCCAAATCAAACAACAATCAAACAAATATTCATTTTTTTTCTTGATGTCACAGCAACTTGTAAACCGATTATGTCACAAATCAATTATCCACTTGACCATGCACAAACTGTGCAAGAGAAAATAGTACAGCCTACAGGGCACTTAACTTTCCTATTTATGCTTTTAAAAGTTTCAAGGTTCTTAAAGTTGTATTCTGGATCTACAAAATGTATAGTACATTTGTTCTTTGACAAAAACGAGGGGATAAAGAAACTTGGAACTGCGTTTATCATCACTTTTTCTAACTGTGGCTCTCTTGACTTAAACCATCAACTAACACCAAGTCACTTTGAGATTTCTCACATGCCCTGGCTGGAATTTGAATTCAGGCAGTTGTGAGAGACAGCATGCAGTCAGAGGCAACACCTGCCAGATAGATAGCGTTCTCTGGGGAATGTGAACGACAGGAAGCACAGTGGAAGCACAGTGTGCCAGCCTCCACAAGTTGAGTCTGGCCTATGTGCACATTTCCTGTAATGTAGATGGAAAGGGCGCTATATCAAATATCAGTTATTAGTATTATTAAATCCTTGTGACTGTGTAGCACAGCTCTAAACCCACCCCCACACCTGACCCCTCCCCCTGTCCTAAATAAAGAAGACTTACAGAGAGGAGATCAGCAGTATGTTTACTCTGGCAGTACCACCTCCAAAAACCATAGGCCAAGGCAGCATCTATGGCCAGAAAGAGCCACTCGGACGACACCGAAACAACCATGACACAATAGTGGGATACTGGGATTAAGACTGGCTCATGGCAACTCTCCTATAACGCGTTAGATCACCATGATCTTCGGCCATGGAATTGCTATTGACTGTCAGTGTGCCATTTTCCTCAAACTCAAAGGTGGAGTCTCAGTCTATTTTGATTTCCACTGCCGACTTCTAAGGCTGTAGATCTATTGACATGACAGACGTTTGGCGTTTCTATGGCAGCATGGTTCGAAAGAAGAATCTAAAACAAAGATCCTTTTTCTTTTCCAAACTTTTCTCCTTCCGGGAAGTTCACTAGCACTTCATGTTTCGACCTCAGAGGATCACTGACATTAGCTGTACTTTCACAATCACTTCATGCTGCTGCGTCCGCAGTGACGACGTTCAGAACGAGGCTCAATTTTGATTTCTTATCTAACCGCTAGGCGGAGAGTAAAACCTTTTCTGCTCTAGACTGGTGCCAGTCCTATGAGCCGCTTCACGCCAACAGATTATGAGACTGGCGCTAGTCTATTCTTCCTCTTCCTGTACGATGGACCAAGTGTGAAAGAGCAAATAAAAAACTTTTTATTTTCACCACCGTATTTTGGGGGCAGAAATTCTTTTTCACCATTTTTTGAGGGGATAAAATGAAAACTTTATTTTTAAACCTGTTTGTGCGGGAGAGATTTTTTTTCACTCCCGTTTTTGTGGGAGTGCAAAAAATAAAATTTATTTTTTATGCCCGTTAGTTTTCGGGGAGCGAAAAAAACACTTTATTTTCACGACTGTCTTTGGGGTAGAGAAGATAAAACTATTTTTTCCCGACCACTCTAGGAATGGAAGTAAATATATATTTTAAGCAAATCAACGTGCAACAATATTACACGGTCGGAGCAATTTGTTTCAACTTTTTTTTGCAAAAGTGCAACAATGTCACATTATTAGGCCGGTGTGGCGTGAATTATCGGAACCCGTGAATTATCGGAACCTTTGATAATGCGCATGCGCGGAAGTGAAAATTTAGCTCCGCCCATAGGAATGAGTGACCATGCACCTCAAGCATTTGGAACCGACATTAAGTGCCGTTTAACTGAAATAAAATGTTTTTTGAGTAATCTGTCATCTGTATATACTATGTATACAGATAAAATACCACTTCCAACTTGTTGTCAGTATTCCCTCTTATGAAACTGAACTTACGATCGGAACCTCTGCCTCAAACTTGCGCGATTTACGGTGCCTGAATTGTGATCAACATTCGTGTCCAAATCATTCCATTAAATTTACATCACAAAGAGTATACATAATTCAAAGTCATAAAGTCTTTTTATTCGTGTTTGTTCGAAAGATAACATGCTACAAAGTGCGATTAATTTGTGGAGTAACCCATTTCCATGGGAAACAAATTCTATTTTGAACGCGTGAGAAGCCGGAACTTCGGCGCATGCGCATCATCAAAGGTTCCGATAATTCACGGGTTCCGAATATTCACGCCACACTGGAATAACTTGGATCAACAGTATCTCCCCAAAGTACAACAATGTCAAAAGGACAAATGACAAATACGCCAATCTACCTCTTAAAGTAAGGCAACTCATTTGTCTTTAAAGACAGATGACAAAATGCATGTACTGTAATTTGCTTTTAAAGGCAAATGAATGGCCTTTAAAGACAACAAAATGTGATGTCTTAAAAGAAATAATTTGTCTTTTAAAATAATGTTTGCCTTTAAAGGCAAATGTATTGTCTTTAAGGACACACAGTGCTGTTCTGCAATAACGGCTTTCCACACCCAATGACCCATCCCTATCAACTTGATAAAGTCCATTTAGATACCTTGGCCAATGGGTACATGTAGGTAAACCAAAATGGATACCATTTCAAAGCTTGTTGCAATAGTAATATGTCGACATCATTTTCCCACGAAGTGTGAGTATACCATGAACGATAATTTTGATTTTCAACTCTCTGCGTTACCCTTGTTCAATACCCTCGCACTAAACATTATTTTCTGCATGCTATAACAGCTATTAAGACCCCGCCAGGCAGCTGTACATGTGTTGGAAAATCCGAGGCTTCGGTCATCTGATGCATATCACAGTCTATGGCATGCATATGTAAGATGCATCAGACACAACTCTGCCTTGAGCTATCAGCTACCTGGCGCGATCTTTATCTTAATCCTGTCCTTTGACAGATTGCACCCTTTGCAACATCTGCAAACATTTTTCTTTATCCTCCAAGACATGTGCATTGCGATAAGGCGAGACATGGTAGAGATAATGAAGGAACAGGTGCCATATTAGACACGCTCGACTTAAAAATAATACAGAGAGAGAGAGAGAGAGAGAGAGAGAGAGAGAGAGAGAGAGAGAGAGAGACGAGTGCTCCCTTTTGTTGAAATATATTTTCCTTCCTTCTCTAGAGTGCTTGGGAAAAAAGTTTTATTTTCTCTCCACGATAAAACGGACATGAAAATTAAGTTTTTTTCACCCCTAACGTTTTTATTTGCTCTGTCACACTTGGTCCATCGTATTTCTGAGTACTTGTCAAGCCCAATTTACTGGGGGCTCTGACAAGGTTGAGATTTGTGCAATGCGTGCCTCGGATGCAAATTTAAAACTGTAGTTAATAAGACGCGGATAATGGCCATGTTAAATATCGCAGGTGGAGTGACTGATGTCGATATGTCGATATGAAATAACCACGAATGTTCTTTTATTAATCAAAGGAAATAACATGAAATTTACACCCAGAGAGCACAAAAAATGAACAAAGCGGATGCTCCACTACGAAAGATAAAAATAAATATATTTTCGACAAGCTTATCTTTATAATTTTTGTCAAGCAATATATATGGCAAGTAAAGACATTTTTGAATATTCCTAATTAATTTTGATTATTCATAATGAATTACGAATATTCATAATTCATAATGAATATTTGTATATATGATAATTCATTTTTGAATATTCAAAATTAATCATAAATATTCAAAAGTGTCTTTTTTCTCCACTTTTACTTGCCATAGAAGTATGTTGAAAAGACACATTAATATAAGTTGAAATATTAAAACAACTTAGCAAACATAACTAACATAACAAACCTACACCTTACGCACGAACAGCATTCATACATATTCATAGAACAGCTTGCTTCCCTATTGTCCTTATTATAGCATATTGGGCCATTGTTTCACCTCATAAGTGTTTGTTTACTTGCTATAATAACATCTAATCAGAGCTGAGTTTAATTACTTCCAGCAGTTCAAGTCACTCACCCATTCCAAAACAAATGATTGTGTGTGTCTATGAATAATGATCAAACATTACCTGACAAAACATTTAGAGCATGCCCAATGTGTGTGAGAAAGACTTGCATAAGAGATTTACAACAGTACTCATATTGGAATATAATCTTGACCCATTACTTATCCGAACATGTCTTTGATGGAAGAAAGAAATTTAGGAACCTTAGGAGGATCTATAAAATCGTTTAAGTTCCTGAAGTATTTCAAAACAATTCTAATTTACTCTGCAGTTGTGATAATTACATACTTCTTACTTCTGGGAAGGAAAACCATACTACAATACTATGCGTCGGGCCCATTTATTCCACTAGGGCCTGTACATCACAGTAATCCTAATCCTTCATCAAATAAAGATGGACATTTATGGCATGATATGACTACTGTGAAAAAGACACCATTGGATAATGGACCAGAAATTGATAATTCCAGATGGCATCTTATGGATACACAGAAAAAGAAACATATTAAGAAAGGACCAAATATTGATAGTTCAAGAGGGCATACTATGACTACACAGAAATATGTGGACAAAGGACTACAACATAAAGATGCTTTCATTTGGCATGGAATGACTACACAGGGAAAGAGGTCTAAGGACATAGAAGGGGAAACAGCAACTGGGCATAGTACACATACTATCCCTACATCACGGGGCCTCGTGCATCAGACTTTGTCACCAAATGAGGATAATCCCAGGCCTTCTTTAAAGGCTGCCTATAAAGACAAATTTTCAGACAAAGAAGGACAATGTCTAAATGACTCAGGAAAGATGACACAAGAAATATTGGAAAAGATCTTTAGATATTTTCGATTGACTAAATTGACAATAACAGGAAAACAATGCACCAAATGCGGTGCTATTGTTAACATCACAGTACCCTCAACTTCCCCACCTTACTCCCAATTTTGCACTACTGTCGAAGTCTTATCAAAATCAGTGCCAGAATGCAGGAATGAAATAATCAGCAAAAATATGGCATTGCTCTTAGAACGCGAGTTAGGACTAAACTACTCAGCACCAGCAACATGGTTTCATTTAAATGATTCGTATTTCTTTGATAGCCAACTTAGGAACATTGTAAATGGATGTGTTACCAACCAAAGGTATCACTTGGGTTTGATATTTGGAATATTTCAGTCCAGTATTGGTAAAATGAGTAATTCTCAAGGCTTTCCTCAAAAGGGTTTGGAAAACATACGACTTTCCACCCAAGAATCCGTTAACCATCTTATCTTTCTTTACCTTGGCCATTGTTTAACATCAGGTTGGAGTAGCAGGGACACAAAAGATGACAAGCAAATGGATTGTCTAATTCTACACAGGCATCTAGGACTGGCAAACAACTCATGGACCCCAAAACCTGTCCTGTTTCGTAAAAGTGTGTTGTGCAACATGCACCCAAAACTATTAGATACTCTTCAGACCATGGATGCTATAACTTCGCATGAACCAAGCCTTGGTACAAAAATGAAATTGAGAATAGGGGAAATCATGGAAGGAAAAGAAAGGGCACCAGAGGATTCCATAGTTTATGAAGAGATAGATGGGCGAGTTGCAGAACTACTTCAACAGCACAGGGTAAGTAAGATAGGTACGTGTGTGTGAGAGAGAGAGAGAGGTGTAAATATTTTAATTAAGAAAATTGTTTTGACCACCGGTCAATGCTTAAGAGTTTGAATATAAAAGAGTGGATCTGCAACAACTTCACTTAATTGATTAGATAAAGCAATTTTAAACACATTCTAATGTTTACAATTGGTGATGAGTTTTTATGTGAATTGTTGTCTGATGGAGATGCTGGTTACAGGCACATTGCAATTCACTAGTCAAAGTGTCATCTTGTGAATGATAGTTCAATACTCAAGATCTTAACGCTTCAAATGCTGATGCTATTTTGGTCCAAAGGACAAAAGCACAAATTCACTTTAACCCTCACTGCATACTCTCAGATCTTAGATGAATAAAAACAGGTGGACATGAAACAAGCTGGCTGCGCGAATAGCACATAAGTTGTGTTCTGTGCATGTTGGTGCACACGTTTCTCTGTAATATAAACGATACGAGAGCTCTCGTTGGTATATATCTGCTAGTGACATCACACTGAGGCCAGATCCGAGACCTCTAGGATAGCCAGGTCTTCACTATAGGCCATACTATGATAGAGATATTGGTCTCTTGCTACATATATATACATTCATTCATTTTTCTAAGTCTCCCATGAGTATACCCGTATGCCAGGGTTTCAGTCTTGTTTCTTTTTAAGGTTTTTAGCATCATTGTGTTGCGGCCAAATTAGCCACCAGCAGCATAATGATTATTATGTCATTTGACTTCAAATACATCGTTTTTAATTAAGTTGTTCTTATAAAGCCTAACATAAATGCTACAGAGTCTGTTGCCTACCATCCATGATAAGGAAAAGGGACTAAATTATAATTGAAATATTTAGCATGCCATTTCAGAATGTTAGTTGCACATTCATTCAGTAAAAATAATTGAATATATCATCAACAATATAAGATAAAGTACCGAAAACTTCAATTGAAGAAAACTTTAACCCATTCACACTTAGTTTCTCTAGAAAGTGTCGTCTGCTACTCTCATACTTTTGAAAATATCTTTTGAATAAAGCAAAAATTCACAAAATATTTGAGGTAAAGTTCTTGTTTGACTTGTGATCAACATTTATCCTTCAAATGTTTACAAGAAAATGTGTTTGTAAGTTAAATATTTCCAAAATCGTCAGGCCTCTTTTGGCTGCTCTGAGTGTTAATGGGTTAAAGTCAACAAAAATGAAATCGGGGAGATAGACACAAGCAAGGAACTTGAGTGATATATGATTCTAATGATGAAATAGAGGAGCATGAACAGCTTTTTTCCTGGCCAAGTTATGGTACTTTTGGTGAAGGGCTGCTCTGATGGCTGAGTGGTCTAAGGCGCCGCCACTGACTGCTTGCTGTCTCTCACCACTGCCTGGGTTCGAATCCCGCCCTTGGTATGTGAGAAAGTTGCCAATAACTTGGGGTTAGGCGGTGGTGTTCGCGGGTACTCCCGTTTCCTCCACTACTCACAATTGGTGAGTTACGAATAAGCCGCATTATGGCATAAATGGATGGAAGAAATGCTTTATGAAGTTGTTGTACAGAGTCACTAAATCTCAATATTGCAGATGATCTGTGGTGGACAATCCCCTTCCTATGTGGATGAGCGATTGCAAGTCGTACTCAAAACAGGGAAAATCATGGCTGTGACAACGTATAGGAAAGCGTACATGCTGCTGACGCTTGAAGGGGGATACAAAGCTTTTACCAAAGTAATTGGGAAATACCCTCTCCGTAAAGAAAATTGCTATAGTAACCAAGCACTGGCGGAGCTTGTGGGGTACTATGTTGATAGAATCACAGGTAGGTGTTTTCTGTCCGCTAAAGAGGGGCGGATGGCGAACTGTGTGATAATACGGGGTCAAATACTAGCATCAGCCTGTCTGCCACCGGATGCTAAAATCTTTGAAATTTACCTGTACGGAAAGTAATTTTAACATAACCTTCCTGACATGAGAAGTTTAATATTCATGAATACATGACAAAACATTCATAATATAAGAAATGCATATACATGTATTCATGAATAAATTGATTATAAACTATTTCATTCATTCTTTAATTTTATAGTGATAAATACAATGTATTTACCATTAAATATAATATCTCTTGTATTACAAGAAAATATATTACTCGTTTAAACTGAATATAGACGTACCACTACCTTATTTCAAAATACTTTTAGATAGAATAATGATCGTTGATCTACCCAATTGTAATAGAATTGTTCATCTGTTGCAATCATTATTTCAACCATAGACAACTGCGATACCTATCGTAGGTATGGTATAGTGTCACATCTCTATTATTTCATCATTTTAGGTATCTACCGTGCACCATTAGCTGTTAGCAGGAGGATATATTTAGATGAAAGTCAGGACCTCACCAAAATTATCTATAGCAGTCTGAAGGATTCCGAACTAATCCTATTTTGGACGAGCTGTTACCAACCATGGCTTAGGTATCAAGTACACACAGACGGGAACAGACCTTATTTGGATGTGGTGATGATTGGTGCCGTAAAGGATATAACGGATAAAGTCCATCCATTACCAAATATAGACTTATCTGTTATGAATAAGAAGTCCATACAAAAAGTGTACCGTAAATTGAGCAGGCGACGTCTACAAGACACCCTTGATATATTTGTCCTAGATTATCTGAATGTGAACTGGGACCGGAGGGTCATCCTTAACTGGATCAAATCAGGCAATAGAATGATTGCCTTTGACAATGGGAACAGTTATTACTTTAAGGGAAGCTATCACTATCTAGAGAAGACATGCCCTTTTCTACTGCACTGTCCACTGCTGATATGCCCTGTCCAAAATCTTCAGTTAGATTGTTTAAAAAATAGACCTAGATTAAATTGTCGTTTTCATGCCCTCACTGCATATTCCCTATATAATCTAGATTCCAGACATCCAAATGATACAGAACATGTGAAATCTATCGAAGTACGTAATGTTTTATACAATCTAATTGGTTTATCTGGGCGGAGGAATCTAGATACTGGTACCATTAATGCAGAAGGGTTGATTAAAGATAATATGGCCAGCACTCTTGGAGAAAAACTTAAGCATGTTCTTAAAACCGAACCAATTCCAGAAAACTATGAGAGTTATTTTGGTTCATTTAATCTCTTTGAGGCTCTAGATGCAAGACTCAACTACCTATTGCATTATATTGAGACTTGCCATGATATGTATGGGGACAAGGTGTTTATATGATAGTCTAACACCTCTATGAAATTGAATATGTTCTTCTAAGCCTATTCATATTTTGAGTTCCCCAAAATCCTTGTACAGATCTCTAATGCTTTAAAGGATATAATAGGTCAGTTATAAAGTATGACTTTAAGAAATTAAAGGAGAGTTGTTGCAGGAATTGTGATTAACATTTTATTTCATGGTAGACCAGCTTTGCTAAGAATGAAATCGTAACAACAGGTAGCCCTTTTGCAGGTTGGTAAAGGCACATATCATATATCAAAATCAAGTGTGTTTTTTTATAGTTTATTGTCCCCTAACAACATGTAGAAACCAACTACAAGCAGTTTCACAGCGTTTTTTGTACGTATCACTTGGTTCTTAATATAGGATTCTTTTTATTATTCTAAAAGGTTGTAAATATGTGACCATCTACCCAGAAAAATCCGTGTTTTCATCTGCTTTTTGATGGCGATTTTCATTGTTTGCAATTTCAATTTTTCACCATTCCTCTTATTCCTATAAATTTTGTGTTTAATCATAATTAGATTTACTAAGATTGTATTTCTTTGGTCACCCCAAGATTACTGAAGGTTTTCCAGGTAAATTTTGTTTGTTAAAATAAAAAATAAATATAATTCTAGCAATGAGTACTATATGGTCAAAACTCTATTCAATAACTACAAAATGCAATATGGACGCCAGAATAAAATTATCTAATTACCAAATATTGCACAGGACGTTTAAAGCAAACAAGGAAGTTAAAGCTTCATGACTTAATAGACAGTTATACTTGTGATAAATGTAATGATATAGAAACAAAACACTAACTATATGAATGTCAGATTGACAAAACAGTTAGATAAAAGCATGGCTGAGGAAAACAATCTAGAGAATAATCCCCACAAGCTACCTTAAGTCAGCACATTCTTCTCATTTTCAAAGGATATCCCAAAATAAATGACAGTTACATTTGAATGGAGCAAAGTTATCAAGTTGAAGTTAAATATTGAATTTGACATTATGTTATAAAAAGCATCCATCTACAGGATGTTCTTGCTTAATCTAGGTATCCTTCTATATTATATTTGAGAATGTTGATTAAGTATGATTTGGCATGAAGCTACCCAGAGGCGAAAGGGACTTTTTAGAATCCACTACATACATGACCGCCTCTTGCGGCATTTAAAATTTGGTATTTTGTTTTTCGTCACATTTATGCCATATTGTGGCTTATACGTGACTAGACAGCTGTAAGTTGTGGGGGAAACCAGAGTACCTGACAAAAACCACCACCTAAACCCATGTCATTGGCAACTTTATCACATGCCCAGGCAAGGATTGAAACCCGCAGTGGTGAGAGACAGCGAGTTAGTGGTAGCACTTAAGAGCAGGCCCCCTTTTGCAGCTCATTCGCCATTGAAAAGAAACACGTATATGTCGAAATAATGAACTCATAGCTTCACCTTATGCAGGAACAGCATTCATTGACAAAGTTCTTTCACATTTGGGGAAATGCCATTGTCTAGCAAGCTGAATGGAAATTTTAAAGCCTTTGAATTCCAACATGAGGTCCTTTTTTGGTTGGATTTTCAGTAACATAGTTAAAGGAAACACCCTGCTAAGAGAAGGGAATTCCTCTCAATTGTTCGTATCATAGCATATTGGGCCATTGTTCCACTTTGGATGTGTTTGTTTACTTGTTAAAATAACATCTAATTAGAGCTGAGTGTAATTACTTCTGGACAGCTGTTTAATCACTCATCCATAATATATTAAATAATGTTGCGTGCCTATGAAATAATGATCAAACATTAATTGGCAAAACATTGAGAGGAAGATAAACCGAAGGATGATTCCTTTCAGAAGTTGTATGCGTGTGAGAAAGAATTGTAAAAGAGACATTACAATACCTATAGTGGAATATCATCTTCACATATTACTTCTCCAACCATGTCTTTGTTGAAGGAAAGAAATGTAGGAACCTTTGGAGGATCTTTAAATTCATTAAAGTTCCCAAAGCATTTCAAAACAATTCTTATTTACTCTGCAGTGGTGATTATTACATATTTCTTCCTTCTGGGAGGGAAGACCGTGCCACAATACAATGGGTCTGGCCCAGTTGTTCCACTAGTGGCTCTAAATCATGATAATATCATTCCTACATCGAAAGGGCGAACTATGACTACACAGAAATATATTTCCATGGACAGAGGAGAACAATATAAAGATGCTTCCATTTGGCATGACATGACTACACAGGGAAGGAGGTCTAAGGACAAAGAAGGGGAAACAGCAACTGGGCATGGTATGCATACTATCCCTACATCATGGGGATTCATGCATCAGACTCTGTCACAAAATGAAGATAATCCAAGAGGGTCTTCTTTAAAGGCTGCCTATGAAGATAAATCTTCAGACAAGGGAGGGCAATGTGTACATGACTCAGGAAAGATCACACAAGAAATTCTGGAAAAGATCTTTAGAGATTTTCGAATGAAGAGGCTGGCTAATTTCATAATAACAGGAATACAATGCAACAAATGTGGTGCTATTGTAAACATCACAGTACCCTCAACTTATCTAACTTCCACCCCATTTTGCACTACTGTCAAAGTCTTATCAAAATCAGGGCCAGAATGCAGGAATGAAATAATCAGCAAAAATATGGCATTGCTCTTAGAACGAGAGTTAGAACTTAACTACTCAGCACCAACAATAGGGTTTCATTTAAATGATTCATATTTCTTTGATAGCCAACTTAGGAACATTGTAAATGGATGTGTTTCCAACCGAAGGCATCGTCTGGGTTTGACATTTGGAATATTTCAGCCCATTATTGGTCAAATGAGGTATTTTCAAGGCTTTCCACAAAAAGGTTTGGAGAACATAAGACTTTCCACCCAAGAATCAGTGAATTATCTTATCTTTCTTTACCTTGGCCATTGTTTAGCCACTGGTTGGAACACCTTAGACACAAAAGATGACAAGCAAATTGATTGTCTTATTCTACACAGGCATCTAGGACTGGCAAACAACTCATGGACCCCAAAGCATGTCTTGTTCCGTAGAAGTTTTTTGTGCAATATACAACCAAATCTATTAGATACTCTTCAGACCATGGATGCTATAACTTCGCATGAACCAAGCCTTGGTACAAAAATGAAATTAAGGATAGGGGAAATTGCTGATAGAAAAGAGACAGCACAGTTGTCAGAAGAGTCCACAGTTTTTGAAGAAATAGATGGGCGAGTTGCAGAGCTACTTCAACAGCACAGGGTAAATAAGATGTGTATGTGTGTGTGTACGAGAGAGAAAGTTTGATTATATTTGGGTGTATCCGCAACAACTTCACTTCATTTATTAGAAACAACGATTTTAAACAAATTTTGATGTTAAAGTTGGTGATGAGTTTTTAAGTGAATCGTTGTCAGATAAAGAAGCCAGTTATGTGCATACATACCACATTTGTAAAAATGTCTTGTGAATGGTAGTTCAACACTCAAGAGCTTGATATAATGTCAGTTGACTACAAATGTATCCTTTTGATAAAGTTGTTCCTAGAAAATACTAATTCTAATACCATTTAAAAGAAAAAATAAAGTAATGGAAACTTCAACTGAGGAAAACTCTATAGTCAACATAAATCAATTGTCATATATCAAAAGAGAAAGAATGGTGATGAAATGCATCTTTCAGATGTAAAAAGAGCAACTCTTAAAAATCTACATATTACAAAAACCCAAGAAAAATAATGCGAACTGAAGTATCCAATTTTGATGAAAATTGGAAAATCTTAATTGAATGCCTAAGGATTGTTCCGGCAACACAAAACAGCTGGTACAAGCTGTAAGTGTTATGTAAATTCTGATTTTTAATATCAATTATTGTGACGATATT
The DNA here is from genome assembly GCA_963942565.1 of Maea johnstoni. Taxonomy (NCBI): domain Eukaryota; kingdom Metazoa; phylum Annelida; class Polychaeta; order Spionida; family Magelonidae; genus Maea; species Maea johnstoni. The sequence goes on along the minus strand of OZ012691.1, from coordinate 7,664,874 downwards.
TCTTTTCTATATTTGTGTTTTTGTGTTTGATGAATGACTGTGGAGAATAAAAGTCCTGTTGCATATGTGTGCAATTTGAAATTTAAAAAAATTGGGGAAATAGACAGAGCCAAGGATATTGAGGGATTCAGGATTCTGGTGATACTGTGGATGACAGGGAAGAGCATGAACGGCTTTTGTCTGTCCAAGTTATGGTATTTCTGTATAGGGATGAAAGAAATATGTAACAATGTTGTTGTACATAGTCACTAACTTTCAATATTGCAGATGATCTGTGTTGGACAATCCCCTTCCTATGTGGATGAGCGATTGCAAATCATCTTCAAAACAGGAAAAATCATGGCTGTGAGGACGTATAGGAAAGCGTATGTTCTACTGACGCTTGAAACAGGACACAAAGCTTTCGCCAAGATAATTGGGAAATACCCCCTCCGTCAACAAAACTGCAATGGTAACCAAGCATTGGCTGAGCTTGTGGCGTATCATGTAGATAGAATCACAGGTATGATTTTTCTGAGGAGGGGGGGGGGGCAAACTGTGTGATAATACAGGGCCCAATGGTAGCATCAGATGGACGCTAAAATCTTTGAAATTTACCTGTCGGGAAGGTATTTTTTATATAACCCTCCAAGATGAGAAGTTAGATATTTATGTATACATGGCAAAACTCATCATGTAAGAAACGTTATACATATATTCATGAATACATTCATTATAACTAATGATAGGGACTAAATTACTTGTCAGAACTGAATATAAATGTATCATTTCCTTATTTCAAAATACTTAGATAAAATTAATGATCATCGATCTCCCCAATTGTTATAGTATTGTTCATCTATTTGCAATCATATTTTCACCCATAGATAATTGCGATACCTTTCATTCTCTGTCGTTTCATCTTTTTAGGAATTTACCGTGTACCATTAGCTGTTAGCAGGAGGATATATTTAGATGAGAGTCAGGACCTAACCAAAATTATCTATAGAAGACCGAAGGATTCCAAACCAATCCTTTTTTGGGCAAACTGTTACCAACCATGGCTTAGGTATCAAGTACACAAAGACTTGAACAGACCATATTTGGATGTGGTGATGATTGCTGCTGTAAAGGAGATAATGGATAATGTCAATCCATTACCAAATATTGACTTATCTATGAATAAGAAGTCCATACAAAAAGTGTACCGTAAATTGAGCAGGCGACGTCTACAAGACACCCTTGATATATTTATTCTAGATTATCTGAATGTAAACTGGGATCGGGGGAGCACCGTCAACTGGATCAAATCAGGCAATAGAATGATTGCCTTTGACAATGGGAACTGTTATCATTATATGGGGAGTTATCATTATCTAGATAAGACATGCCCTATCCTACTGCACTGTCCACTGCTGATATGCCCTACCAAAAATCTAAATTTTGATTGTTCAAAAAATGAATCTAGATTAAACTGTCGTTTTCATGCCCTCACTGCATATTCCCTTTATAATCTAGATTCCAGACATCAAAATAATACAGAACATGTGAAATCTATCAATGTACGTAATGTGTTATACAATCTAATTGGTTTATCTGGTCGCAGGGATCTAGATGAAATTAATGCAGAAGGGTTGATTAAAGATAATATGGCCAGCACCCTTGGAGAAAAACTTAAGCATGTCCTTAAAACTGAACCCATTCCAGAAAATTATGAGAGTTATTTTGGTTCATTTAATCTTTTTGAGGCTCTAGATGCAAGACTCAATTACCTATTGCATTATATTGAGACTTGTTACGATACCTATGGAAACAAAGCATTTATATGACAGTATGACTCCTCTGCGAAATAGAACATATTCTTTTAAGCCTATTCATACATTGAGTTCCCCAAAATCCGTAAATGAATCTAACGTTTTGGAGGATAGGTAAGTTATAAATTATAAATTTGAAAAATGAAGGAGAGTTGCTGTTATTGTCCCATGACAATATGTTGTAATCAATTACAAGCCTTTTCACAGTAGTTCTTTGTCCAAACCACTTAATACGAGATTCTTTTTATCATTTTATATGGTTGTGAAAGGGTGACCACTCACCCAGGAAAATTATTCTGTTTTCATCTGCTTTTTGATCGCAATTTACATTGTTTGTAAAATTAAATTGTTACTATTCCATATACCATTCCACATATTAATGTCGTGTTTTACAATAATTATACATGTAGTTAAATTTACTAAGATTGTATTTCTTTGGTAACCCAAAATTACTGGTTTTCCCAGGTAGATTTCATGTGTTATGTATTTTCTGAGCCAGTTTTCTAGTTCGTGCCATGGCATTTTTATCCTAAGACATTCATTTATCAAGTGTTTTATTGTTTCTATATCATAACATTTATCACACTATCACTGTTTATCAAGTCATAGTTTTAATTTCTTGTTTGTTAATAGCGTTCTGTGTAATATTTGGTAGTTAAAGAAGTTTATGTTGGTGTCCCTGTGGCAATTTAACCTGTTGAATAAAGTTTCGACCATACAGTGCCCATTGCTGTTATTTCTTTTTCCCATTTTAGTTTTCTGACTGAAATTATGTATATTTTATTCTTTATGAATATCTTTCTTAAGATTTTGTACCTTTCACTATAGGGCAGAAAGGGCCAAATTTAGAGTGTATGACCAAAAAAAACTTAATGAGATATGAGGTAGATATGATAAAAAAAATAGCATCCCCAATATCTGCTTTTGTAGGAAAGTTATGTCCTATTTCCAAAATCTAGGATGACCTCCGACCATGAAAATCCATGAGGGCCACCAGCGGCTGTCCTCTTTGACTTTGAACATTGAACATATCTTTGCAACGTAAATAGATATTGGGATGATTTCTTTTCTAAAAATAATATCTACACTTTGAGATCTTACTAGTTACGTGATTGTCATCTTGGTTAGGCATACATGTTTGCCAGTAAAAGAGAAAATCTATAATTTAATTTTGACTTTCACAAAAGGTTCATTTTTGTACTTTTTCTTACAAATGTATTCTATAGTACCTTTCTCAAAATCTCACGAGAGCAGATTTTTCATTTTCACACAATTTTGAGGAGAAAATGTGATGAAAAGCGGGATATATTGAGAATAAATGCATTTGAAGGTCATTTGAATGTCATCCAAGGTCAATCAAGATCATTTGGGTTTTTAAGTCTTTGTATACTATTTGGTTATCTTGTGGCCAAAAATTGGTAGAATATGAAAGTGAATCACAAAAATATGGCCACATATGATCCCAAGTTCACAATTTGGACTTTTTGGCCCCAGTGTGATTGAGTCAAACTGATGTTTTTTTCAATTTTCAAAATCAAAGTGGTGTTTTTATTTATTGCTCACGACTTTTCTGCTAAACATTGAGAAGTAATTGTGATAAGCCAGATGTTATTCATAGACGAAACAGATGTGATGTAATAAAATCACAAACTAAGCAACTGACTACTTCATCACATGCCCCTGGCTGGATGTGGTTAATGGATTAGAGACTAACTTGACTGTTGATGGAGAATGGGTATTTTATTTGTTTTTCCGAACTAAAGATAATGTTGTCAAGCATAATACTAGTACTCTGCAATCCGTAATATTTTTTTGTCTTTCAGTCAGTTTGTGGGTTTCTTCCTCCAATGTTATGTACTTTACTTCTGCTATTTCTATAATGAATCTCATTTATTCTAATGATGATTAATCAATTTTGACAATAGGTTGAAATATGTAGATAATGGCGGTGGGTCACGCTTATTAATGAAAGACCAAATTTAGCCATAGGTTCCCTACAGATATTCCTTTGATGTTGTTATCATGTTGAATTAAAGATACATTTCAATGTTTGCAATGTATATGGTTTTTGATACTTGCAATGGCCCTCCTATCAAAAGACTCAAAATGAACTGCTTTGTCCATCAAAATGATATGTGGGGATGTTCAAACATGTTTCAAAAAGTAATACATTTGACAGCATACAATTAACCCCGTAATACAAACCACATGGATACATGTACATTATACATTATATATATATATATATATATATATATATATATATATATATATATATATATATATATATATATATATATATATATATATATATATATAGCTTCATTAAACCTAACAAGCTTCATTGTACCTACCACTGTGCACGATGCAAACAATAGAAGTATTCTTCTATTGTTATCTTCAATAATAGGTGCCCTATATAAGGATCTTATTTCCGTCTCTATACTTTGTCAACATGTCCTGTATGTCTTTTGTTATAGGTAAATATCTACAGACCGTGATGTAATGAATTGGTACCTCATAATTAAAGCATCGTTGCATATCAAATAACATTATTATTACAATTTATAATGAGTTTATATGGCATACCAAACTGAGGGGTAAACCAGGCATAAAGTTGCAATGTAGAGGTTTGATACGTGTAGCAAAAACATAAGCATAGCTGTAAAATAAAGGCTAACGCATTCATTGCAGCGGCATTTCATTCCTGGAAATACAGACATATTAAATTTGTATGTGAGGCAAAATGAGCCATAAAAGTGTGTTTTCGGCTTTAAACGTGGGAAAGCACTTCACCAGGATTCTAGTCTACTGTGTCATTGTGATCGTTATGGTTATTTTATTTTTTGGAGGGAAAACATCAGTCAATTATGATAAGCATGTTACCCCAGCACCACACAGTCACAAGCTCCAAGCACTGTCACAAAGAACAGATATTTCAAGATGGCCGAACCTGGCTACACTGAAACAGATGTCTGTGGAAAAAGAAGGAACAATAAAAGATGTACCACAATTACATAATACGGCTACACCAAACAAGGTGTCTATGGAAAGAGGAATACATAAAGATCTGCAACAATTTTACAGTATGACCACACTTAAAAAGATGTCTATGGAAAAAGGACCAAATAAAGATGTACCACAAGGGCAACGTATGAATAGACCTTCAAAGATAGCTATGGAGAAGGATGGACCATGTCATAACGACTCAAAAGAAATAACACAATCAAAAATGAAACACCTCTTTAAAACTTTGCGAGTTAGAAGTCCATCAGCTTTACCAATTAAAGTAAAACAATGCACTAAATGTGGTGCTATTGTAAAAATCACATTGCCATTAACTTTGTTAACTTCCACCTCATTGTGTGGTGGCCACGAAGGCACTATAACAGTAATATCACAAGCAGCAGCACAATGTCCGAAAACGCTTTTTGGCAAAGTTATTGGGATTTCCTTAGAACAAGAGTTAGGGCTTTCCCACTTAACGCCATCAGTAGTATTTCAAGTAAATGGATCATATCAATTTGATAACTATCTTCAAGAAATAATGAAAGGATGTTCATCGAATCACAAACAAGGCACCATGTTTGTAATATTACAGGTTGGAAATGTACTGTTACACACTGGGAACGATACTTCTCCAACTTTGTTTGAAAGTACTTCCATATCAGAAACAGTGACTTACCTAATTTATTTTTACATAATCCAGCTTTGGAATACATTTGACAACACTTTTAAAGCAGAAACAGAAAATAAAATTAAATCTCTTAATCTTTTTAGACATCTCGGATACAAAAACAGCTCAATGACCCTAAAACAGGTGCTGTTTCAAGAAAACGTTTTGTGCAATATGCACCCTAAGCTATTAGGTGCACTGCAAAATATGGATTCCATGACTTCTCATGAATCAAGTCTTGGTAGAAAGATAAAGTTACAGATTAAGAGAATTATTGGAAGAGAATATGGGGTAAACTTTCTACAGAAGAGGTCACTTTATGAAGAGATTGACGGACAGGTTGCTGAACTGCTTCAACGGCACAGGGTAAGTGCACATAAATGATGCTATATACAAGTACACTCAATTATATATATATATATATATATATATATATATCTATATATATATATATATATATATATATATATATATATATATATATATATATATATACATATTTATAGATTATGTACCATGCTTACATTTCAGCATCATATCTACATTTCATTCCAATATTTCAGATGATTTGTAACACCAAACCAAATTCCAGTATAGATGAGTATATACGGCATGTATATACATCGAGGAAGATCATAGCTGTGAAGAGTTACACGAGAACCTATCTCTGGTTCAAGTTTGCTGGAGGATATACTGCGATTGCCAAAGTTATTGGAAAGCTGCCTTTCCGGATCCAAAATGGCAACCGTAACCAGGCAGTGGCTGAACTCGTGGCATACCACGTGGATAGAATCACAGGTGAGTGGCCTGTTTGTTTAATCCATTTTTTGTTGGTAAATTAAAGTTCTGTATGTTTTCTAGTTTACTTAATTTGTAATGGATTTCTTTCCAGTTATGCTTTTTCTCGTTGATATATGACCTAATTAAGCTGTTAAGGGCGACGTAAATATAAAGCAACGAACACAAATCGAAGTTTATTGGATCTCTCAGCCTCGTAGGTAGTCTCTTATCAGCAATGAACTTCTGATATAACGACTTGTTTGCACTTATGTCATTTATATTATAATTACCCACAAATACTTATATATATAATCTTAAATGGCAACTTCTTGAATTTGTATTCAAACAATTTTTCATGGAGAACTGTTTTATTGTACATCTTTGTTATGTAAAGTGTTATGCTTTGTTATGTGTGTGTGTGTGTGTATATGCATGTATGTATGCATGCACACTTGTATGTATGTATGTATGTATGTTTGTTTGTATGTATGTGTATGTATACCATGCATGTATATGTATACTTGTGCATTATTTACGTAGGTATCCACCGTGTGCCGACTGCTGTAAGCAGAAGAGTATATCTGGCTGAAAGTGAGGATCTCACCAGGATTATCTACACCAATGTCAAAGGTTCCAAGCCAAGCATAGAATGGCTGCGAAGACATCAACCATGGTTAAAATACCAAGTTCAGAAGGATGGGAATGGGCCATATGTGGATGTGGTTCTGATTTCCTCTATTAAGGAGCCAAGTGATAATATTGGTCATCTGCCAAATCTAAGGGCATTTTTGAACCATACAGACTCCATAAAAACGATGCTCCATAAAGGATTGACCAGACGACGCCTGCAGGACATCACAGACATATTCATTCTTGATTATCTTAATTTAAATGCGGAATATTTGGACGATTGGGTGAAATCAGAGAGCAGATTAGTTGCTGTGGATAATGGTGAGAGTTTCGCTCTTTTTCCTGGCCTAAAGACATGCCCTCAGTTGATCCACTGCCCTGCGCGTGAATGTGGTTATAAACAGTTATTTTACTATAACTGTTCAGAAATTACACCTGTAAACAATTGCCGTTTCCATGCACAGACTGTGTATTGTCTCTACACGCTCGACACCAGGTATGCGAATACTACAGGTACAGGACGACAAGGGACATCAGCTGGTGTGATAAAGTTGTTACACACACTGCTGCACACACCTTACCCGAAATATCACGCATATGGATCTCTAGGAGAAAGATTACAGCAGGCCCTGAAAACTGAACTCATTCCAGCAAATTATGAGAGTTACTTTGGTGTTAATGATCTGTATGAAGCTCTTGATGCCAGGCTAAATTACCTGTTAGATTACATTGAGGGTTGTCACGAAACATATGGAGATACAGTGTTCATATGATAGACTGAGAGATATGGAGATACAGTGTTCATATGATAGACTGAGAGATATGGAGATACAGTGTTCATATGATAGACTGAGAGATATGGGGATACAGTGTTTATATGATGGACTGAGAGATCTGGAGATACAGTGTTTATATGATGGACTGAGAGATATGGAGATACAGTGTGTATATGATAGACTGAGAGATATGGAGATACAGTGTTTATATGATAGACTGAAAGATATGGAGATACAGTGTTTATATGATAGACTGAGAGATATGGAGATACAGTGTTTATATGATAGACTGAGAGATATGGAGATACAGTGTGTATATGATAGACTGAGAGATATGGAGATACAGTGTGTATATGATAGACTGAGAGATATGGAGATACAGTGTTTATATGATAGACTGAGAGATATGGAGATACAGTGTGTATATGATAGACTGAGAGATATGGAGATACAGTGTTTATATGATAGACTGAGAGATATGGGGATACAGTGTTTATATGACAGACTAAGATGTACATGTTGCATTCACATTAATTGATGCACTATAATATAATATAATAATGATATTATACATATATATATATATATATATATATATATATATATATATATATATATATATATATATATATATATATATATATATATATTATATAATACTATAACACTTAAGTTATTCATGAATAGAATCAATATTTCCTCACGTACAAAAAATGATATCTTGTCGTATCAATAAAGTTCTACCAATCCTCTAAGACATGATTTACGTTTTTCATTCTATATTCCATATGTTCAATGTTTTCTTGTTCTTATTTTTCATTCGCTGATAAGATGAGTGATATATGGATAGTTTATAGCCAGCATTGCCAAGAAGGTAATTTCTAATGTTGCATATAGTATCGTATTGAAAACGTATAATTATTATATACCAAGTCAAATAGTAAATATACCAAGCCATATCTTTCTCAATTTTATCATTCCCCCATTTGTGGACATTTTGGCAATAATGATTTTATATATATATATATATATATATATATATATATATATATATATATATATATATATATATATATATATATATATATATATATATATATATATATATTATATATATATATATATATATATATATATATATATATATATATATATATATATATATATATATATATATATATATATGTATATGTATATATATATATATATGTAATGTAAATTAAAATTGCCACATGTTAACATGGAATAATCACAAATAAAAACAACACAATTTCTGTATGAAGACATGGAATTTTATTTAATTTCAAGGAGAGAATTGATAAAATATTGCACAGTCAAATGTCTAGTTAGGATTCTGACCTTTCTTTGGCAAATTGTGTTGCTCCATCCGGGTCCTGTTACTTCCCTATATATCAGCCATGGGCTCCTCCATTTCATTTCATAAGCAGAAACGACAATAGGTGGCGGTGCTAGTCAGGCAGGCAGCAGATCTATTCTCTTACTCTTGATTTAACCTATTTGCACCTTGAGTGCACACGTGATCTGACAACTTTGAACAGAAATCTTAAAGTAGTAATAAAGCCGAAAAATGTTTGAAGAGGAATTGGTAAACTCAACAAGAACGATAACTTACCGACAGTCAAATATTTCGTAAAATACAGCTTTGTTATAAGGATATTTCCAAAGTGCATCGGAACTTGCACATTAAACTTGCATATTGTACATTTATTATGCGAATTAGTTATTACTATTAGATTTTGAGTGCACTTATGGTCTGATGACCTAGAGAATAACGCATCAAATGATGCCGTGAATGCAAAGTATTTAAAGGGATATTGTTAATAAAACACCACAGGAGAATGTTCAAATATGTCACAAGATATTTCTTAGTTTTTAATATTTCCCCGCATACGTTGGAATATCAGACCATGTGCACGCCCCAAATATAAATGAGTAAAGTAGCAGCTAGATATGACCAATAGTATGCATTTTTCAAAGAATTAGGTGAATGAAAAATTGGGACGAAAATAAAACACGAAAAATCAATTGTGAACTGTACATTTCAAGACTTAAACGGTCATGGTGCAATCTGGCCAAAATGGCCCTCTAAAAAAGTAGTGTCCAATAAGAGTTTGAAAATTGGTCCAATTGCAATACAAGGTGACTATGCACGAATAAAATATATATATATATATATATATATATATATATATATATATATATATATATACATATATATATATATATATATATACATATATATATATATATATATATATATATATATATATATATATATATATATATATATATATATATATATATATATATATATATATATATATATATACATATATATGCGCATTGGTCGACTAAGCGACATATGTCTCAAATGGCTTCTCTCGTATGCCAATGCATGATGACCAGAAGGTCTACTGAACGGAAAAGAACTGGCTTCATTCCATTGACTAATCAGCATAATGTTATATAATAGTAAGATTTGGCCTGGTATTACTAGTATATGCTATTGGCTGAGCACTGACACTGGTCCTCGGCAGATGACTGGATGCAAGCAACCACATTGATCAGACTCACGACTAGAAATACACTATACAGACCTGAAACTCGCTAATCCCTGTTGCTGTTACACACCTTTGTGCTGACGATGGTCTAACATATAGGATACCAAATATATAGTATATCTGATAGATCGCACAAAACTGCACTTTAAGACGGCTCGCAGGAAATTCTTAGAGTTAACTGCCCAATACTTTTTATATAGCATTTTGCTGCTGGTGGCTAATTTGGTCAATACAAAATAATGTGAAAAAAGCTTTAAAAATGACTGAAACCCTGGCAAATGGGTACTCATCTGAAAGTACTCAGTGAGAGCTTTCCAATGAATACCAACATGACAGGGTTTCGATGATTTTCAAGATATTTTGATTTTTTGTGCCTTTGACGGAAGTAGCCTCAGCATTGGAAGGGTTAAAGAGCCGATGAGCATTCGCTCATAATCAGGAGTTATAACAAAAGTTAAGATATTCTTAAGTGTGTGGACTTGTTATCTACTAGTATATGTTTTGATGATGCATGTTGTTACTCGTATATCTTGTTTGGAAAATATGAAATTTTTGCATGATCATCAAACCCTAACAAACTTCCGATGAATTCTACACTAAACAAAATCCATAGATAAGAGGTTTTTCAGGCAGAAGATTTTTCAGCAGTGGATGCAATTTACACAATGATTGATTAAACTTACTTTGAATTGTAGTCCCTGCATCTGCAATCGATGCTTTGAGCTCACCTTGCAAATTATCATCTGGGCAGACGATGATTCGAAAATAAATAATCATGTGTAATCAAGAAAAAATAAAAATCATAAGGATGTAAGTTTTCAGGGGCTTGGCTGTTTAAATATTTAATGTCATAGTACTTTAACTAGCTGTCCAAGTGGTGATGGACCAAGAAAGGTTTGATTATTCTAACACACTCATTATTTAACAAAATATTTTTTTGGACATAAACTGTTGACAAGTATCCAACCAACAACTTTTCAAATATCTTGGTATAGACCCTTTACTCCTATTTTTTTCCAAACATATCCATGTGTTTAAACGACACTATTAATGGGGAATATGAGCTGCAGTGGGCAAGGATTTCAATACCCTCCAAAATATTTCGGCACACTGGTTGACCAGTTTTATCTTGTCATAGATAGGGATGTACATGTACATCAAAGAGCTTTAACATATGACTATCAATCGTCCACTGAATTTATTATGGATGTTGGTATTGCCATCAATACCAATATTGCAGATGCTTCATTGTAGAACCTGGGAGTAGTAGACAGGGAGTGGGCACTGTGCATACATCATCAAATTTCGCTGCCTCCAACTATATGAGTCATAGATAACCTGTGTACCCCAGGATTCGCTGCCTGCTGCCTGCTGAAAAAAATCATGTGACCAATACTTCCCCAAGCTACACCGCGTAACCCGAGGCACACATACCCTAGGTACTAGCATGCTGTGCGTATGGGGTTGCGGATCAAGGGGATGTATTTCTCTGGTAGAACACACTGTTCTGGCCAATATTATAAGTTTCAGGAAGGATATTCTGAGATTTTAACATACATTCTCTTGGCATGTATACTTCTTGAAAAATAAATCTTCCGGTTAAAACCTTGATGGAAATGCGCTATGAGTATTTGGGGGAAAATTCTGACCCCGAAGATTTATTTAAAAGAACAGAGATTAGCTTGGATTGAAACAGTCAAGTTCAGCAAAAATGAAATTCGAGGAAATGCGCTATGAATATTTGGGGGAAAATTCTGACCCTGAAGATTAATTTTAAAAAACCCAGATTAGCTTGGATTGAAACAGTCAAGTTCAGCAAAAATCAAATTCACCAACAATCTTTGTCAGGGGAATTTCTTGAGAGTATGAAGATGACGGAATGATTTTTATGTACCACTATTTCTAGCAAATTGACAAGATAGAACATAATAACCATTGATGGCTTAAAATAAAAGCTCCAGTCTGTTTTTCTAGAGTATTTTGATCTAATTAGTTTAGGCCTGTAAATATATAGTAAATTCTGCCCAAACCCTGAACATTAAAAAGATACGTATGAGGGGCCTGTGCAAGCTCTTATAAAGGAGGAAAGAATCAATTATGATAAAATATTGATTTGATTATAAACAACTTTATGATTTGTTAAAAAGTTATTGGTGACCTAGTTTCGGGTGACCAGAGGAACAATAAAAAAATATCATAATGGCCTAATTTTGAAGTGACTCAATTAGAAGTGATTCATTAAGGGCTTGTTATGTCAAACACTTTCCACCCTAAAGTGCTGTCCCAAAAGCTTATTTGGCTAGAAGTGATCAGTGGCAAAATTGAGAATCAGAAATATCAAATAGATTAATTGAGTGTGGAATACAAAGACTGGCAACTTTCATATTCTAGATCTACTTCTGTGGAGGCAAGGGATTGTCATGGAAGAATCAAAGGAGTTCAATTTAGATTCAAATTGCATTTAATTGATTTTTTGTACACCCAATGTGATAGAATGGTAGTTGACATATCATGAGTAAAACCCCTTGTAAATGCACACCTCTGGGTTTGTGACACACAGACAGACATTTCCTGCTATTTCTGGGAACGAGTCTCTTATGCCGAAGTCGTGACCTAGTCATGTGATCCGACCATTTGAAGTTGCTGCTAATAAACTGTTATTATTAGGAGGACAGTGACGATTTGAATGAGAATTGAAACAAGTGGTAGGTTTTCTTTTTAGAGATGATTGTAATTGGTACTGATCCAAACTACTTAAAATACCACCGACTTGTGAGAAGAAAACAAACCCATGCTGCCATCTATTGCCTATAAGAGGTACCAATACCTATATCCTCAGCGCTTTCTGCAAATACAGCTGCAACATCAATTAACTTCATCATCATCCTCATCTTTTTCATCATCATCATCATCATCATCATCATCATATACATGGGTGACAGATTGTTCATATACGAAACTTTGGACAAGCCACAACGAAAACTGTACATAGGGTCTCATTAATGAGCACCTAGAACCCACAAGGAGAGTGAGTCTGACTTTATACACTGGTGTCTTGAAATTTCCTGTTATGATACAATATCCCAATACTAATAAAAGGGGAGTGCACATTGAGGAGGTATACATTCAGTACATAAATAAGGTATATATACAGTTTGTTTATATCTTGTAGATTCAAAAAAGATGGACTAAAACCGCCCTACCGACAAACAGTAGTAAACTACATTAAAACCAGTTCAACACATGCAAGTCTGGAGGCCTTACCATACATGGTAAGCTCCAGCGATTTTGAAACATAATATCACCCAGATAAAATGTAAGGGAACCAGCTAGACTCTTCCTTGCTTGAGCATATTCCCTTGTGGGAGAAGATTGTTGCCTTCCACGTGGTTTTGAGAGCATGAAATACACTAGTACCCCTAACCCAGCCATGTACACCAAAACTCACATGGTCTCAAACGCTATCAAATATTTAAACAAGAGTGACGTCAATGGCGTAACATTGAAAAATTGCATGGTCTCAAATGCTATTAGATATTCAAACAAGAGCGACGCCGATGGTATAACACTAAAAAATTGCATGGTCTTAAATGCTATTAGATATTTAAAAAAAAAGTTAGGATGAAAAATATCAAAGATGAAAAACCTTTTTACCAAATAAAGTTAGCTATACCCATAGAATAGCTAGGAAAATGTTCTTGACTAGTCTCAAATCTATGTGATAAGGGTTGGTTTCACTAGTTAAATGGTATTAAAATGGTTCCCCTGGCCCTTATGCTGCTGATGGCTAATTTGTCCCATGCAAATGAAGCAAAAACACCTGGGAAATGACTGAAACCCAGGCACATGGGTATTCATCTGAGAGAACTCAGCGAGAGCTTTCAAATGAATACCAACATGACAGGGTTACCATGTTTTTAAAAATTCTTTGCATTCTTGTGGTTTGGACGAAAGTAGCCTTAGCATTGGATAGGTTTTAATACTATAGGGAAAGACTGTTTTTGGCCCCTATTTCACACTTGACCATCTGAAAGCTGTGTACATAAATGAGTTAAGAGGAACAAGCCGCCAGAATATACTGCAACATCTTCAATCAAGAAACAATATATCTATAGTGTCTGTGAACAATTGATCAACATTTCATTTACATGTCTGTCTCCTAACAATACCAAAGCTTCAATAAACATTAAAAATAGACAAAGCAGATGACCCAACTCCCGGGGGTGAGGGAGAGGATACTTATTCCGCCTTGTGGGAGTTCCACCTTCTTAACGCCGCTTACACGCAAACCTTCCTCCTTAATATTCCACGCCTCGTCCCTGGAATGTACAAAAACCTAATCTATTTATAGATTGGTGGGGTATCAAAAAGGGGTTTGGCAGGATATAGTGAGAGGCTGCTGCTGCTGCTGCGAAGGAGAAGAAGTCTCGCGCCCCTTTGTGAACCCCACTTTTAGGCACTACACACATGCCCTAAAGAAGCCTGGGCTTACAGAGTATTTACAACATTGATATTTTTTTACTACTCCTGGGTTGTCTCACTGAGCAGGGCTTAGGAGGAGGGGGGAGGGGGGAGAAGTGAGAAAAGGAACCAGCACTGAGTGGCATTAAGATTATCGATCGAAGCACCAGCTGTTGTAAGGCGGAGAAATCTCCTCATGATCAATATCTTAGATGAATAAAAACAAGTGGATATGAAACCAGCCGGTCAACCTAAACAACCAGTCTGCAGCGAATAGCCCACAAGTTACATCCTGCACATGTTGGTGTGCAGCTTTCTCTGTTATGTAAACAATACCAGAGCCCTCATTGGTCTTGGTCTCCTAGTGAAGTCACACTGTTGCCAGATTCAAAACCACTGGGATAGCCAAGTCTTCACTATAGCGCATATAGTAATTGGTCTCTCGATACATATCCATTCTTTTATTCATTTAAGGTAGAAGAAATCTTCTCATGATCAATATCGAGTCAATAATGCTACCTCCTCTAGGTATTTTCGTAACTGAAGAGAAAAGATGTATTTGTGGACATTCAATAAACCCTTATACTGCTGGTGGCTAATTTGGCCAAAACAAAATGATGCAAAAAACCTGGAAAAATGATTCAAACCCTGTCACATGGGTACACATCTGACAGTACTCAGTGAGCTGGATTGCAAAGATATTTGCATCCTTGTGCTTTGAACAAAAGCAGCCTCAGCATTTGAAGGATTAAACAATCTCAAAACCCAGTACAGTAAAATGTGCTACAAAAACATGCTGATGAGAGTTGACTCAGAAATGGGTGTTTCCTAACCAATTATGGTGGGAAATGGTTTAATTTGAAATTACATGAATATCAATAAATGGGCAGATACAGGATTTCATATTGTGATTTATTTCTTAAGTGGGGTGAAGAGAAATACTCATTTTTGGCAAATAAGGAAGAAAACCTTTCCCCTTTCCAATAAATGTAAAATATTGTAAGACAGAACTTTGTGTATGCATGTCACAATTCTTGACATCATATCCCTGACTGCTATTTTTCCATATCAAAAACAAGTAAAACTATTGATAAATTCATTTCAAGGTTCTAGTTTTAGGAATATGGAGGTAGGTATATATCAACCCAAATGACAATATTAGGCCTTAACCTTAATGCTGCTGGTGGCTAATTTGACCAAAACAAAATTATGCAAAAGACCTGAAAAATGGCTGAAACCCTGGCACATGGGTACTCATCTGAGAGTACTCAGCAAGAGAATACCAACGAAATGAATACCAATATGACAGGGTTTAGATGGTTTTCAAAAATCTTTGCGTCCTTGTGCTTAGGATGAAAGTAGCCTCAGCATTGGAAGGGTTAATGCGAGAGGTAGCACTTGGTATTTTGTAAGCATTTCCAGTAACTGACCACATGTTAGCATTTTGCCAAATAAAGTTTATACAGTTGCAAGGTTTGAGAGGCAACAGCGATGCATAATATGCATCTTAAAATCGACTACAAAGATAAAACCATCTAGACAGTCAAAAGCATACAAATAAATACATAACAAAACAAATCAAACTCCTTAGCTTAGTCTTTAAGTGAGTGAAAATAAGGAAATTGGTCAAATCATTCAAGTTTTGATATTCATTTTAAAATCTCTAGCCATTAATAATAAATATTTCATTTAGAATAACTGGTTGGCACTGCCATTTCATAAACTAACATAAATCACTTTGGCTTATCAATTGATAAATTATTCAGATAATACAACATTCAAAAACAACCATTAATCCAATGCTGCAATACTTTGTGATCATAATTGGCACACAAAGATAAGTTTTAAATGAATACTTACTCATAAGTACATGCAATTATATCTGCTTTGATTATTTGATTTGACAATTTATGAAAACAACAATTTCTTTGAGATTTTCATTTGGGCATACTTTTGATAAGCTCAAGAAATACCCAATAACCTACAAAGGGTTCAGTAAACCTCATCCATAGGGTGTAGAGATACCCTTATCCACCTGTAGGGTGTAGGGACAGTGTGTAAAGGTACCTAGCATCAGTATACATGGGTAACCATCACCCTTGACTCTCGACAGGGTGTACAACTACCCCTATATCCCGAAAAGTATATGTGATACCCTTTACCCTAAAGAAGGATATGTGTACTCCACAAAGATATGATGTAGGGAGAAACTTAACCATCCATAGGCTTTTAGTTTGGACTTTGTGCCCTAGATATGCCATAGGAATACCCTATCTCTTCATAGGGCATAGGGCTTTTTAATACCCTAGATAGGATTCAGTTTATACTATAGACTTGTGTTGGTGTTGGGAAATCTTGAAATCTCGAGTACTTTAGAATTATAAAATATTTAATTTGGGTGTGCGAATTGCAAATTATAGGTAATCAACTAAACAAATTAGATATAAACAATCAGTCATTTGACACCCTGCAGCACCATGAACCTGTAACTTCCAAAATAACACTAATAAGACCATCCAAAGATGAAAGAATTAATGACCCATTAATTGCAAAACCTAATATTGCCAGTTCTAGAGCAATTTTCATGTACCCAGTAAAGAAATAAAAAGTTCAGATACGCCTGGTATCTATCTTAGTACACTATAAAAAGCACTGAGAGTGACGAATGGCAGTATTAGATAGAATATGGTAGAAGTGTAATACCAACTGTTCAGAACTGAAGATGGGATAGCACACATAAGTTCAGACGCACCACATAAAGCACATAGTGTTGATAATACAAAGACAAAGCAGAGGTGTATTTTTTTTCGGAATTCTACCCTACGTTATTTTGTACAAATACGGTGGTAGCTCCACCTCCCAGGTGCTGCCCCCTACTGGTATACGACAGAAATAAGACAACTCCCCATAACCCTTATGCTGCTGGTGGCTAATTTTGCAAATACAAAATGATGCAAAAAACCTGGAAAATGACTGAAACCTTAGCAAATGGGTACTCATATGAGAGTACTCAGCGAGAGCTATTCAATGAATACCAACATGACAGGGTTTAGATGGTTTTCAAAAGTCTTTGCATCTTTGTGCTTTGGACGAAAGTAGCCTCAGCGTCAGAAGGGTTAATTAACACCCACACTATGTGAATAATCAAGTGGTTGCTCTAATATAACTAGTCAATAGGAATTACCTGAATTCCAAAATATATAAAAACCATACAGACACCTTCAGATATATAGCGCAAGTTGTAAACAGAACCACCCGCTCTGGTTAAAACTGGTCATTGGTTAGATTTTCCATTTGGTTTACCTTTTACCAATCATATTCTTTATTTGTTAATAATATTATTTCATTACTTAATTCGGCCCATCTTCTTTCATATCCAGAAACTTGTTTCCATTAAGATAGAGTTTCCGACCTTGCTAGAGGTCAGCTCATTTTAATCATGACCTTGAGGTCATGAAATCCACCAATAACAAATGACTTAAGTGACCTTGGTCTGACTTAAGTGACCTTGGTCTAGGTCGTCCCAGTGATTCACTTTGAAAGTTGCTAGGGCTGTGTAAGTTGCTCACCATTATGAAATCCAGACTAAATCACAATATTGAGAAAGTAGCGCATCACAATTGATAACAATTTTTATTTTTTGGTATGATCCTACGCGACAAAGCACAATTTGCACAACTGGCAGTCCAAGGTCAAGGGTCAAGGTCATGCACCTCGCCAGGCACTCATATCCACAGAATACGTGAGCGGGAGGGCGCCACCGCATGGCCTGGAATCATACCACAAAGAAGAAGAATGATCGACCAATCATTCGGCTCCGATTTGCTCCCATGAGAGTATGTACGAGTCTGATGAGATTTCCGAGTCCGCTGCTGCCCCCTATAGGCAGGATCTCTAACTTCCATTGCTGTTCCTTTGTTCCAATGGCGTATGAGCATAGTTGCTCGAGTTATTACATGCGTCGCCTCCGTATAACTTTGTGGCCTTCTTGTTCATTTTCTGCATGATCTGTGAGGAGAGCTTGAAGCCATTTATGATCTCATCTTTCCATTGGTTGATTAATACTCGATCCTGGAAAATAATACATACATTTAAGGGATGGCCATCATTGCAAGACATAACAATATAACAATCATAAACATTATTTTTAATTTTGCATACCAATAAGAAAAATCAGAGGTTGCCATCACTTTTGTGCAATTTTTTTGGAGATGATAAAGTAATGTCACCTAAAATACAATGCTAAAGATAAGATACCAAGGTAAGTTAACCAGTTCATGTTTGTAGCAGCCCAAAACTGCCTGACTAATTTTAGTGATATCCTAAAAAGCAATGGTTAAAAAATATTTGAAGGAGAGTTATTCATTATAACTTTATCTATGGCTCTCCTTTAATTCATTTGCAAATTGATTCTTCACATGTGTCCAACATTCCCGATTAAAAACAGTATCTTTTTTAGATATTATTAAAGGAAAGTTGTTAGTCCCATTTAGTTTTAAAATGCTTTTCCATTTTTTCAACTCTATCAATCTTGTTGATGAGATTAACTTTAAATCTAATGGGTTAAACCATAGTTCAGCAAAAACCCATTGATTTTGAAATGAACATATTTAGATATCATAACTGAATATCAGTGCTACTTACTGGTGAGGTAATGGCCAATTTACTATCATTCTTCAAGTGAATCACAATACAGTTATCTGTCTTGTTGAGCTTCTGGAACTCTGGCAGTACTTCCTTAATATCAAGCATTGAGATCAGCTGAAAAGAGAAAGGTATACATATACATGTAGAGTATCTACCTATGAATGGATATATTGGATACACTATTTCACTTTTTACACTGGATACACTATTTCATTATTCACACTGGTTACACTATTTCGTTATTCACATTAGATATACTATTTCACTATTCACACTTGATACACTATTTCACTGTTTAAACTGGATACACTATTCACATTAGATACACTATTTCACTGTTTAAACTGGATACACTATTTCACTATTCACATTAGATACACTATTTCACTGTTTAAACTGGATACACTATTTCACTATTCACACTGGATACACTATTTCACTGTTTAAACTGGATACACTATTTCACTATTCACACTGGATACACTATTTCACAGTTTAAACTGGATACACTATTTCAGAATTTACACTGGATACACTATTTCACTATTTACAATCGATACACTATTTCATTTTTTAGATTAAATACACTATTTCACTATTTACAATGGATACACTATTTTCACTATTTACACTGGTTACACTATTTCAGGACGGGAATGAAATAACAGTATCTTAGTATACTAAATTATATTCAAATTTAAACATACATTTATATCGAAATATATTTAAAGTATGCGAATGAAAAGATACACACTGTTTCAAGTATGAAAACAGACACATATACAGTGATTTAGTATGAATACGAATAATCTTCCATAATTAAGTATGGAAGCAGGCAGAATACTGAACTTACCTCCACTCCTTTGCCCTTGACTATGAGGCCGTCCCGGTTCTTGTGGTAGAACTCCAGACGGTTGGGGTAAAGTTTGAGGTGTTTCTTCTGCCAGGTTTGTAGGAAAGGTCCACCAAGTTTGAGCACCTCTCCCTCAACAATACAATCTGTTGGCACTGTAAAAAACGAACAAAAACAGCCCAAATTTAGTAAAATAACAGATATTTTTTATGGCTGAACCTAAAACTAGACATTTCAACCTATTCATGCTTGTAACCTAACTCCATAATGCCTTTACACTCTTGGCACTGTAGAAATGAACAAAAACAACCCAAATTTAGTGAAATAGTGTATAGTTCTATGGCTGTACCTAATACCAGACATTTAAACCTATTCATGCTTGTAACCTAACTCCAGAATGCCTTTACACTCTTTGGGATATCTCTCTTACCAGACCCTTGCTTAGAAAATATCTGAAACTTGCAACTTTCCTTCAAATATCTTGTGAATTTATGATTCTAAGAATTTTGGTTTTCGTCACTTTTTCTACCATATAAATCGTGACTAGCCAGTTGTAAGTAGTGGAGCAAACCGGAGCACCCAGCTACTTATAAGGAAGCATACATTTAAAAACAAAATTTGAGGAGTCTTAAAGGTTGAATTCTGATTAGCAGTTATCCTTCAGATATTTTCAAAGTATACTTTTGTGAAAAAGATATCCCCAAAATAGTCATGGCTTTTTCTGGCACTACAGAGAGAAGTGAACCCCCATGGACTTCTGCCATGTCCAAATGACATAAAGATGGGACAGTTTCTATATTTTCTGACTCAGCGTTTTTGCTATTTATTGAAATGTATAAAAAAGTGAAATTTCTCCGAAATTTTTTTGTGTTATGTATAGCTCATTGTTATCTTTATGGGTTATAAAAGGAATAGCCCATAGAAAGAAACAAAAGAAAGTGAATTAAAATGGAAAAAGGAAAGCTATAAGCAAAATAACCTCAATGAAAATTTTAAAGAGTATGCAACTTACTAGGTAGATGGTACAGTGTGTAATATACTAAAGAGTACATTGAATAATATAAATAAATGCAACTGAAATCCAAGGTAAAATATTCCCTCCCTTCTGAAATAAGGTTATGTTGAAGTAAGGCTGAAGTAAGGCAGACACTTAGCAACCATCACCAAGGTAACTGGTTCCTTGTCAATCTATGAAGTAATTATTACTACTTTTATCATTATTATTATCATTATTATTATTATTATTATTATTATTATTATTATTATTATTAGCAACCATCACCAAGGTAACTGGTTCCTTGTTATTATTATTTTAATTATTATTATTAATAATTATAATACCAATGATGATAATAATAATAATAATAATAATAATAATAATAATAATAACAATAATAATAACAATAATGATAATAATGATAATAATAAAGATGATAATAATATCATTATCATTATCATCATCATCATTATTATTATTATTTTTATTGTTATTATTATTATTACTATTATTATTATAATCATCATTGTTATTATTATTATTATCATTATTACCATAATTGTTATAATCCTGGAACCTTGTTAGTCCCAATGACCCTCAACCAACATGTGATAAAGCAGAGTTAGAAACGCCCTTAACCGAACAACAAATAAACAACAAACAATAGAAAAGCAGCTTAAGAAAGTGAGATAAACCCACCTGTGAATAAAGAAAATCAGGGGTTGGACATAGAGAGAGGACCCAGCTAGAAAAAACTTTTTAACACCCAAAATTAATTTTCTGTTCTATGAATATCCATTAATTGCCAAGATGTGATGAGGTGGGTTGGGTGATAAAAAAAATTACCTCGCATTAATAAAAAATAAATATCTCACTTTTCATTTCTTGAAATATGCCCAATGGTTTATGTTTAGAGTTTTAAGGTATGAAAAAGAACCACTCTCATCTATATTTATCAATGTTTAACCCATTCATGCCTGTAGATCTACATGACAAGTGTCGTCTGGACCTGACATACTTTTAAAGATAACTTTGGAATGAAGCATTAATTTGAAAACTATTTAAAAGAGAGTTGTAGATAGTTCTCCTTCAAATGTGTCCAACTATTTTCTTTTGTTAAAGAGATATGCCAAAAATAGTTAGACAGTTTTGACTGCTACAGGCATGAACAGGTTAAGAGAGAACCAATGCATTCTTCTCATCCTTATCCACTTCTTAGATGAATTATGCATTTAAAAATGCATTAAAACAACATTTCCAACTTTAAACAAAATTTGGATAAGTATACCAACTACAGTGAAACCTCTCATTGTGCTTGGAGATGTGAAAACCTCATAACGCGAACACAATTTCAATTTGTATCTTTTACATTATGAAAAGACCTATGAGATGTAAACAAGCCCTAATGTGAACGATTTTGCCCTGGTCTAAAGTGTTCGCATCTCTGAGGTTTCACTGTAGATATTATGTGATAATGTGAATGATTTTGCCCTGGTCCTAAGGTGTTCACATCTCTGAATTTTCACTGTATATTACATGATAATGTGAACGATTTTGCCCTGGTCCTAAAGTGTTCGCATCTCCTAGGTTTCACTGTAGATATTATGTGGATAATACATACTGTTAGTGATTAGTTGATGGCAGAAAAGTTATTGGAATGAGTGCACAATATGTTCCCTAAACCGACTTACCATACAGCTCTAAGCCTAGAAATAAACAGTAAATAGAGCACCAATAAAGATAAGTATTGAAGTAAACCCTTCCAATGCTATTACGCTACTTTCGTCCTAAGCACAAGGATGCAAAGATATTTGATAACCATCTAAACCCTGTCATGTTGGTATTCATTAGATAGCTCTAACCGAGTACTTTCAGATGAGTACCCATGTGCCTGGGTTTCAGTTATTTTTCAGCTTTTTGTATCATTTTCAATTGGCAAAATTAGCCACCAACAACACAATGGTTAAAAAAGAAAGAGCAAAGCAAAGTAAAATAGTAAAATAAAGGAAAGAATTCCACCACTGACAATATTTTTTTAACTCACTTATGCTCATGTTTAAGAGTTGTGTGCTAGAATTTGTTGTCTGGATGTATAACACTTGTGCCAATAACTTTGAAATTAAAATTTCTTTTACAAAAATACTTGAAGGAGTGTTATCGTTAATGATCTGAACAACATTTCTTCTTCAAATAATTTACAGACCTTGTTTTTGCCTGCAAAACTTTATCAATTTTGAAAATAAAACACGGACCCCATATCACACAGGGTAAACATGTGACGATTCTGGCTAACACTTCATAGAACGATATCATCAAAGTGTAGCCATTTAATTTTTTTTTGGAATGGGGTAGCGGGGGGGGGGGGGGGGGGGGGGTAGGAGGGGTGTTACCACAATGATAGTCTCATAACTAGGGGGACGAACAATTATTCCTACAAACAATTTCCAGAAATCAGCTGTTAAATATGTATATATATATATATATATATATATATATATATATAGATAACATATAGATTTGAATGAGAGGAGAGACCATATGAGCATACACATAAAAACAAGGAAATGAATGACAAAAAAAAGGAAAGGAAATAATCCCATGGAGGTAAGAGTTCCAAACCAGAGGTCAGCACTTACTGATTTCCATGTCTTCTGACTTTGGCTTTCTCGCTCGCTTTTGTTCTAGCTTGTCGTAGTCTGCGTTGATCGTTTCGAAGACGGTCTCAGCCACTTCTTGCTGCCATCTTTCTGAGACGACCAATGGGAAATTCTTGTACAGTTCCTGGTCCGCCTCCGTCAACTGAAATAATCAAAATGTTTGATGATTAATTCAGGTCACCCATTTTCTCATTTATCCTCTAGTTTAAATCATAATTATGTCAGCCTTATTATGCCCTATTTGCTTCAAATATAACAAAGCAACACCATATATCAAGTATTTGCAATACTCCCTATGTAACTTATCCTAACTTACTTAAAAAGAGTAAAAAGTATAACAAATGTTTATTACCAGTGAAAATTGCACAAGATTTAGTCTCAATATGGTAGAAAAAGTCACAAGTATATACAATCCATTTCTAAAATTATCCAAAATGCAGATATCAATTTCAAGGTACAATCTTGGCATATATTTAAGAACTGCATCCTTAATACTGACCTTAATGCCCTTGGTATCCTCCTCGTCAAATGAGCCGATATCAAAAGCGTCTGCGGCGTTGACCTCTCCTCGTGGGGGTATTAGGGGTGGAGGGTATTTCTGGAGGTATACCTGCTGCCAATCGAGCCCCTTGAAAAAGGGGTGCTCCTTGACCTCGATAGCCCTGTGAGAAAAGAGAAGCAATTTGCATAACAATGTAGGACACACTACCGTAAATTCTAGGAAATTTAGTTATTCTCCTAATAATTCAATACCAAAAATTCCAAGGTAGTTCATATTGAGATGTCTCTGTTCATTTTCAGTTTTTGCAATGACCATAAACCTAAAACTGGTAATAATTAGATGACCTGCCTTTTCCTCCACGGCCTAAATTCTGAGACAAATTTGAAAAAAAAAATATTCTCTTACATTATTCTCTAAAACCTCATGAGTTAGTACACTTGCAAGTGTTTCTGCTCAGTTTAAGGTTTTGCGATGACCTTAATTGACCTTTACTCTAAAGTAGATTACTAGCTAGGTGACCTACCCTTTTCCTCCACAGCCTAAATATTGAGACAAATTTGGAAACAAATATTCTATTACATAGTTTGCATACTTGCAATTGTCTCAGCTCCTTAACTTTTTGTTATGACCTTAACTGACCTTGAAAAAAGGTAATTACTAGATGACCTCCATTTCCTCCACAGACTAAATTTTGAGACAAATTTTCTTACAATGTTCTCTAAAACGTCAAGAGTTAGTAAACTTGCAAGTGTTTCCGCTGTTTTAATTTTTTCAATGACCTTGTTCAACCTTAACCCTTAAAAGGGTAATTACTAGATGACGTACCCTTTTCCGCCGCAGCCCAACCTGTCCTCGACGTCCCGCTTGAGCAGCCCCTCCAGCAGCCCCCGCATCTCAGGTGTCATGGAATCAGGAAACTCAACATTCTGAAAAACACACGGTTCCATTACTAGGGGTAATCAATGTGATCATCTAATGATCGGTCAGCAAGCCTTGACCCAAAACACAAAATCACTCACTAGTGCAAGATACTTTCTCTTTCCATCCACTCATGATGGAACCTTTATGTCTCTGACTACATGAAGCAGCACCTGAGACATTGGAAAATGAGCTCAAGGCATTCAAAACCATAAGGTTTTACAGAGTAGTATGCAAACTATCATCAGACGGTCAGGTAAACCGATAGTTGATGAGAAAAATTCATCTGACTCCCACCACTTATCTACACTCCTCAGATAGGAAAACACAAAGAGAAGCACGTGTAGGGCATCGAAAGACTGGCACTGAATGGTTAAGGGTTGTGGGGAATTTTATCTTCTGGTGGAAAGCCTGAAACATGCATCTTAAAACAGTGATCTTCCTGGCACAATAAACTATTACTGTAGCAATCTCTACATTCTGAATGATAAACAGTTTCCTTAATACTCCCCTGAGAGAAGCAATATGTACAGAGAGAAGTTCTTGTAGAATACAGCATCTGAGACAATTTATCAACACACCAACCAGTGCCGGTTTAACCCATCAAAAATTAGGGCTTGCCCAGCAAAAATTTAAAACTTGGTAAAGTATCCCTTAACCATGCTAAAAGTGTGAATGTTTCTTACCATGGTCATGGTCATTCTGTCAATTTCATGCTTGTCCTTTGTTTTGTGTTGTCTAAATGGGCTGTGTCTGTAGAAGAAAGAAAAGAAAAAAGTCAATAATAATCATCTGATGTTAGAGACAAGCTTTTCAATGATTGAGCAGTCTAGAATAAACACATATAGGAAACTCAGCGCCCACACAGTTCCGGAATATGCACCTGTCAAAAAATATCATCAAAATTGCTTGTTTATTTATCATTTATCATTATCTTTTTTTTTTTTGGGGGGGGGGCAATACAGAAATGAAAGGGTTAACCCACTTATGCTTGCACTGTTCAAAAGAGCACATTTTTATGTATCTTTGTAGGGGAAAGCATAATTGGGAAAATGTTAATCAGAGCACTACTAACAAATCTCATTTATATATTTCGTAAAATCAGCCTGAATTGCTAAGTTATATAGTTATATTCAGAAGTAACTTAGATCCAGACAAAAAATTCTAGACAAACTCTAAGCATGAGTGGGTCAATACCTCAAATATTTTAATAGTTAAATCAGCATGAATTCCGGAGTTTTATTCCAAAAGTACTGTGATCCAGATGAATACTTCCAGATGAAATCTAAGCAGCAATGGGTCAATTAATACCTCACATAACACACGTCACTGATTGCGTGTCAC
Source organism: Maea johnstoni (assembly GCA_963942565.1). NCBI lineage: Eukaryota > Metazoa > Annelida > Polychaeta > Spionida > Magelonidae > Maea > Maea johnstoni. Next base: position 7,638,258 of record OZ012691.1, on the reverse strand, counting down.
TCAAGTTTCAAAGCTAACATGAAGGCTCAGCGCCTGAGAAGTGGGAATGATAAATGTGTTGGCCGACATAAGAATCCCTGTAGAGGAGGATGGATGATGGAAGAACACACACGCCATCTGTGTGTTCTACTGTCATACGCACTGTACAGCTGTCAGCCATGTTTGATTATGCTACAGTTTAAATTGTAACAGAGACACGCGACTCTCTGCCTCCGATACGTGATTATACCGCCCAGAGCCACTGAATAAATAGCGGCCAGTTCTAACATAGGTTAGGGGTGGGGAGCCCCACAGGCCACAACCAGAGCCTGCTAGAGGGCAGTGAGGGCTGGTGGTGTCTTAACCCTTATGCTGCTGGTGGCTAATTGTAACAGAGACACGCGACTCTCTGCCTCCGATACCGTGATACCGCCCAGAGCCGCTGAATAAATAGCGGCCAGTTCTAACATAGGTTAGGGGTGGGGAGCCCCACAGGCCACAACCAGAGCCTGCTAGAGGGCAGTGAGGGCTGGTGGTGTCTTAACCCTTATGCTGCTGGTGGCTAATTGTAACAGAGACACGCGACTCTCTGCCTCCGATACCGTGATACCGCCCAGAGCCGCTGAATAAATAGCGGCCAGTTCTAACATAGGTTAGGGGTGGGGAGCCCCACAGGCCACAACCAGAGCCTGCTAGAGGCTAGTGTGGGGTGCTGGTGGTGACTTAACCCTTATGCTGCTGGTGGCTAGTTTTAACAGAGACACGCGACTCTACCTCTGATACCGTGATATCTCCCTAAGCCACTGAATAAGTAGCAGCCAGCTCTAACATAGGTTGAATTTCTAGGCTGTCATATATATTTTCTGTCATGCTTCTGTTACCAGGCACCAAATAGTCTAGGTGGCCATAGTGGTCATTTTAGTTTACACTTATCTCACCAGGGGAATAGAGGATTCAGTTTGAGATGGCGGCCAGCTCTGACAAAGGTTAGGGGTGGTGAGCTAGAGGTGTGGGCTGCTGGTGCTGACTTAACCCTAATGATGCCGGTGGCTAATTTGGCCAATACAAAATGATGGAAAAATCTTAAAAATGACTGAAACCTTGGTACATGGGAACTTATCAGAGAGTACTCAGAGAGAGAGCTATCAAATGAAATATACCGGCATGACAGGGTTTGGGCAATTTTCAAAAATCTTTGCATCCTTGTGCTTTGGACAAAGGTAGCCTTATTGGAAGAGTTAATTCATTCATGCCTGGAGATTATGTTGATGTATTAAGATATGGTTTAAATTGATTATGCTGTTACAGGATTAAGATATGGTTTAAATTGATTATGTTATAAGACTAAGATACGGTTTAAATTGATTATTTCATAGGATTAAGATAAGGTTTGAATGGATTATGTTATAGGATTAAGATAAGGTTTGAAATAATTATGTTTTAGGATTAAGATATGGTTAAAATGGATTATGTTGTAGGATTAAGATGGTTTAAATGGATTATGTTATAGGATTTAGATATGGTTTAAATGGATCATGTTAGAGGATTAAAATATGGATTTGATGGATTTTGTTATAGGATTAAGATATAGTTTGAATGGATTATGTTATAGGATTAAAATACGGTTTGAATGGATTTTGTTATAGGATTAAAATATGGTTTGAATGGATTATGTTATAGGATGAAAATATTGTATGAATGGATTATGTTACAGGATTAGGATATGGTTTGAATGGATTATGTTACAGGATTAAAATATGGTTTGAATGGATTGTGTCATAGGATTAAGATAAGGTTTGAATGAATTATGTTATAGAATTAAAATATGGTTTGAATGGATCATGTTATAGGATTAAAATATGGTTGGAATGGATTATGTTATAGGATTAAAATAAAGCTGGAATGGATTATGTTATGGATTGAAGTGGATAAAGTAGCAAGAGACATCTCTTCCTGTCTCTGAAGTAACATACAATCCCTCATGGAGAGAAAAAAACACCTGAGAGAGCCGCGTAAATAGAGGAGGTGCTTTTCCTACAGCTTCCGACAGGGAGGTGCTAGTAATCTACACCTCAACGATAATACATGCATTCTTAAAAGCAATTTGTTCGCACATTCATCACCGCGGCACTTAAAGCTAGACAGTGGCCCCCAGATCCTGTCATTAGACACACAGTTCCTGTAATATTGGACAATTTTCATCAGGATACACTGCTCCTACTACATCCAGTTTTTATTTTGAAGGCTTGGCCTATTTGCATCTGTAGTGCAAACTTTCTACATAACTCATCAAGGTATTGACATTTAACCCTTTCAATGATGAGACTACCCTTGTCTAAGGCACAAGAACTCAAAAATCTTTGAAAAAGCATCTAAACCCTATCATCTTGGTATTCATTGGAAAGCTCTCATTGAGTACTCTCCGATGAGTACCCATTTGCCAGGGTTTCGGTCATTTTTCAGTTTTTTTCCCAATATTTTGTATTGATCAAATTAGCCACCAGCAGCATAAGGCTTAAAACAAGATGGACAATTCAGCACCAGCTGATGTGGTTTCAGTGTTCTTTTCCTTATCGTATTTCTGTGCTTTTATCTTTAACCCTTCCAATGCTGAGGCTACTTTCGTTCAAAGCACAAGGATGCAAAGATTGTAAAAAATCATCTAAACCCTGTCATTTTGGTATTCATTGGAAAGCTCTTGCCAAGTACTCTCAGATGGGTACCCATATACCAGGGTTTCAGTCATTTTTCAGTTTTTTTTGCATCATTTTGTATTTGCCAAATAAGCCACCAGCAGCATAAGGGTTAAAACAAGATGGACGGTTCAGCATCAGCTGATGTAGTTTTTAACCCATTAACACTCAGAGCAGCCAAAAGAGGCCTGACGATTTTGGAAATATTTAACTTACAAACACATTTTCTTGAAAACATTTGAAGGAGAAATGTTGATCATAAGCCAGACAAGAACTCTCCTACAAATAGTTTGTGAACTTTCGCTTTATTCCCAAGTTATTTTCAAAAGTATGAGAGTAGCAGACGATAATTGCTAAAGGAATTCTGAGTGTGAATGGGTTAAGTGCTCTTTTCCTTATTGTATTTCTGCGCTTTTATCATTAGGCAGCATCCGTCTTTATCGTTTTCTGCTGCTATGTGAATGTGAGTGTGTTTGCTGTGATGTCATGTGATAGGTAACACAAAGGCTTTTTTTTATTTCTTCACCATATTTAAATCAAACCATTTATGAACAGAATCAGCAGAATACCTGCCTATATTCTACAGGTCAGAAATGAAATTCAAGTCATTAAATTCCATAAAAACATGTGAGGTTATAATGTCCCCTAATTATGGTATTTGTAATAAATTAATATATATATATATATATATATATATATATATATATATATATATATATATATATATATATATATATATATATATATATATATATATATATATATATATATATGTTTGATATTTAGAAACTAACTACATTTACATAATTATCAAACATTTACATTAAAGAAAACTTTATTGAAAGAGTACATATAAACTATAGATGGTAGTTTAAGAGAATAAGCGCAAGTGGCGCCACCATGCGAAACGCAAAGAGAACACATAACAGCTTTTTGCCATGTCCCCTGTATATATATATATATATATATATATATATATATATATATATATATATATATATATATATATATATATATACACCCCAAGTTTCCCCAGTAAATCTTATATAATACTTCACCTATATAATTGCCATGCCCCACAATTATGTACACTGGGTATAGGCAAGAAGTAACGTAACTAACCAACATAGCAACTTATAGGTACCAGATGTTTAATATTTAGAAACTTACTACATTAACAATGATTATCAAACACTTACATTACAGAAAACTTTATCAAAATATTATAAAGAACTATCAACGGTAGAGTAAGCGCAAGTGGCGCCACCATGCGACACGTAAAGAAAACATGTAACAGCTTTTTGTCAGAATTGGACGATTGGCACAGACCTTTTCAACCGTTGCCAACCAGTTTCGGAGCCATATGAGGCATGCCTGCCAGATAGTTGGAAAATCGTTAACTTGCTCTCCATTAATTTCAAAAATAGTATATGTAAGTACTTACTCCCCAATTGCAAGTAACCACAATAGTAACATAAAGCTACCCAGTTTATAATCGTTATACACTTTGCACCAATAACACAATTTATAAACAGTTACAATCAAAAATCGGTTCCTAAAAATTATGTTTTAACTGTATATTTGAATAGGAATAGTCAATGATCGATGTGGCGCCACCAAGCGACACAGATAGGGAAATATAAACAGACAAATAGCGATGTAAAGTATAAATATTACACCTCCCACCCTAAATCAGGCACTCGTACTATATATGTACCTTCCCGATATCTCTCCAAACACACACACACACACATATATACTTGTGTATATATATATATATATATATATATATATATATATATATATATATATATATATATATATATATATATATATATATATATAAATTATATATATATATATAAATATATATATATATATATATATATTACAGCACATACTCTGGAGATCAGTTTCATGGATATTCATTCTAACTTTTAAAGGTTTTAGCATGGCCTACACATTAACCTGAACGATAAAAAAACGGTAAAAAGATAACTTGTCTTTTGGGACTATCTGCACATAGTACAGGCCTCAGAATGTAAGAAATTAAGCTCTGTTTCCAAATTATTGTAGAAAAGAAAAGTCACAACCTTGTGTGTGTGAAAAAATGCTTTTTATAATGGAAATGATGGTTCTACCTACCCTTTGAGTATTGTAGAGCATACATCCAAATGAGAACCAGTCTGCACTGGAGTCGTAGGCTGTTCCCTTTGATAATACCTCTGGTGCCATGTAGCCATGGGTGCCACTACAAGTACAAAGACATGAAAACACATTTACATAATATCAAACTCTCATTCATTTCATGAAGCGGTGTTCAGCACTCACAATACAAACAACAGCAACATAAAATAACTACAGCAACGATAATACTGATGATTATGATGATGATGATAATGCTAATAATGCTAATAATAATAATAATAATAATAATAATAATAATAATAATAATAATAATAATAATAATAATAATAATAATAATGATACTACTACTACTACTACTACTACTACTACTACTACTACTACTACTACTAATAATAATAATTATGATAATAATAATGAAAATAGCAATAATTACTATAATAATAATAATAATAATAATAATGATAATAATAATAATAATAATAATAATAATAATAATAATAATATTGATAATAATAATAATAATTTGACAACAAAGATTCATAATGATGATTTTATAAAATTTGAAAATAAAAACATTTAAATTTTTTCCAAGCTAATTAGAATTTGCAAATACAGCCATTGGCCCTGCGTGACAAGTGACCTTTGGAGCTAGCTTGACCGCAGATTTATAGGGAGTAAGTACTTACACACTGGCGTGTGGTTTCTTCTTGGAAAAGTCGCAGGCCAAACCCAGATCTGATATCCTCACATGACCACCCTCGTCCAATAGAATATTAGCTGGCTGAAAAAGGGGAAATACAAGACAATCAGGTGTGTAATTTTAGGTATTAAGTTCAAAAATGCAAGGGAAAACGGAGGAATATGAATACAGCATCAAGTACATAATTTCTTGACAACAGATATCAATCTTTCCGTGCTCGAAGTTAGACAAGCTCCTAGTCTATAAAATTATTATGCATTACTTTTCCTGTTTTGATCCTCATCCTTTACTCAGTGTCTAGGTGATCATACTTTAATCCTCATGCTGCTGGTGGCTAATTTGGCCAAATATAAAATGATGCAAAAGAACTGAAAATGACTCAAACCCTGGCAGATAGGTACTCATTTGAGAGTGATCTAATTAATACCAACATGACAGGATTTAGATGGTTTTCAGAAAATCTTTGCATCCTTGTGCTTTGGACGAAATAAGCCTTGGCATTCGAAGGGTTAATATCAAAATAGATGGCACGAAGGGGTGGTCACTTACAAAAGCTCAACCTAATAATGCTTAAGAGTTCCTATAGAAACAAGTGGTAATAGCTTTTCAATCAAGAAAGATCTAACAAAATAAATTGAAGGAGAGTTGTTGGTAGTTGTCTAGATAATATTCCTCCATCAAATTTTACCCAAGTTTACTTTCTTGCTCGAAAGATGTCATCAAAATTGTCAGGCTGCGTTTGGGCGCTGTTCGTACTAAAGTACAAAATATGAACAGATTTCACTGTGGCCTTAAATACTTTGTTAATAGATGCTTTACTCCAGAAATATCTCCAAAAGTATTGCTACAAGCTGATTACACATTTCTATGAGAACTTAGAGCGCGATAGGGTAGATATCTATGAGAATTGCGGTGCTGTATTGTGCGCCCCTTAGCAATATCATCCTGGCTTAATTACATACATGGCCACAAAGTACTTCTTAGCTGATCATTTTCCTGGAGGCCTTGATAACTGCTGCTTAAATGAGTCGTTAACCCATTCACACTTAATATGTTCCCATCAAAAAGGATAAGTTTGAAGAATTACATCCTTTTTTGGGGTATGTATATAGATATGAATGGGTTAACAATTAAAGGGTTATTATTTCTTCAACTGGAACAGATAACTTCCATCCATAAAGTTCTTTTAATCTTCTACGTTTGAGATATTTTCATTTGTGGCGGCTCCAGAGGGACTTAAAGGGTTAAAGGCTTCATAACTGACTATGACATTTCCCAACTCGAACGAGCATTAGACAGTCTTACGAGCCATTGTAGCAAAATGATGCTACATTTTATCCCCCTCTCGAGACCTGGACCCCGGGATCAGGTGGCACATATCGCCATGGCGATTAAAACGCCTGGTTCCTAAGAGACAGTTATAAAACTTAACCCAGAGTAGAATTCGCTAATAGATTCCTATCATGACTTGACCCAAGGTGAGGAAAACTACTTCCATGAGGACCTCGGATACTTTATCACAGCTTAAGCCAAAATTTAACCAATATACATGTATACAAAAATCTAAAATACTTTAGAATTTAACATACTATTATAAGAATAATGACTTTTAAGTGGTTATAGGAAATAAATGGATGCTTTCCCATTCGCACATGTTTTTATCAATTTTGCTCAAAAAAGGATCTTGGGTATTTCATCACAGCTAAGGCTAAAATCTAACCAATACACATACACAAATCTAAAATACTTCGAAATTTTGTCATAGTTATTTTAAGAATAATGATTTGAATTTTTTAATCTCAGGAACAGATCCAGGATTTCTGCGTAGGGTGCTTGTTCTATATCAGGAGAGTTCGATTTACAGAGGTAGTTCCACATCATTGGTTTCAAGCACAATTGTAGAAAAGAGAGAGAGAGAGAGAGAGAGAGAGAGAGAGAGAGAGAGAGAGAGAGAGAGAGAGAGAGAGAGAGAGAGAGAGAGAGAGAGAGAGAGAGAGAGAGAGAGAGAGAGAGAGAGACAGAGAGAGTGAGTGAGAGAGAGAGATGGAGAGAGAGACAGAGAGAGAGAGAGAAAGACAGACCGACAGAGAGAGAGAGACAGAGAAACAGAGGACTAATTGAATATCTGCACTTTTCTTACCTTCAAATCTCTGTATACAACAAATCTATTATGCATATGCTCGAGCCCTAGGATGACCTCTGCGGCGTAGAAGCGTACGTCTTTCTCCGAGAAGACCCCGTGCTGAGAAAGGTGATAGTGGAGATCACCTCCATTCATTAAATCCAGAATAAAACTGAGCTTTTCCGGTGTTTGAAATGCATATGTCATACAGACAATGAATGGGCTCCCCTCCTACAATGGAATAAAAACAAAACATGAGTTATCTGGGGTTATATATAAACATATACACACACACTTACTTACATAAACCTGTATGAAATAAAAGTAAAAGTGTAACATTCTCACATTAGAAGCAAGTGATCTTTACTCCAGTATTGATAGGTGAAAACAAAATTCATTAATCCCAGTAGTAACTGTCGAAAAAAAAAATACATCAATTATGGAAGGAAATCTTATTTCAACCGTATACAGAATAGAGACAACATGATCATCTTATTCAGGGCAAAAGATTTTTACTTACCTTCCCACTGACTAGTGATAACATTAACAACATTCTATCAAAACAGGGCAATGATTTTTTTACTTGCCCCTGTACTGACTTAAGTGACAGCATTTTACTCTCCTTTAGGGTAAGAGATCTTAACTTACCCCTGTATTAACTTAAGTGACAGCATTTTACTCTCTTTTAGGGCTAGTGATCTTTACTTACCCCTGTACTGAATAGTGACAACATGATTCTCTCATTAGGGCAAGTGATCTTTACTTACCCCTGTACTGACTAGTGACAACATGATTCTCTCATTTAGGGCAAGTGGTCTTTACTTACCCCTGTACTGACTAGTGACAACATGATTCTCTCATTTAGGGCAAGTGGTCTTTACTTACCCCTGTACTGACTAGTGACAACATGATTCTCTCATTTAGGGCAAGTGATCTTTACTTACCCCTGTACTGACTTGTGACATGATTCTCTTATTTAGGGCAAGTGATCTTCACTTACCCCTCTACTGACTAGTGACAACATGATTCTCTCGTTTAGGGCAAGTGATCTTTACTTACCCCTGTACTGACTAGTGACAACATGATTCTCTCATTTAGGGCAAGTGTCTCTCCTCCCTTCATTTTGATCCGTTTCTTATCCAAGCACTTCATTGCATACCTACAAAGACGGCAAACATTATTGATTACCAGTATAGCAATATATACAGGTATTAGAAAGTATCGTCTGCTACTCCCATACTTTTGAAAATAATTCAGAAATAAAATAAAAGTTTATAAAATATTTGAAGGAGAGTTGTTGCTTGACTTTCGATTAAGATGTCTCCTTCAAATATTTTTCAAAAGGTGATTTTGTTAGAAAAATATATTCAAAATTTTGGCCTTTTTATCGCCACTCTGAGTGTGAAAGGGTTCAAACAATGGTGTGTTGCAGCATTTCTAAAATTATCAGCACAAGGTTTTGGTGAGGACAGGAAACGATACAGACGTAAATATAAGAATAAGAGATTTCATGCTCTACAAGTAGCAAAAATCTAAATTCAGACACCAGAATCTGGAGTGCACTCGTTATCTGACAACTTTGAAAATCACTTATCAAATTGAGCCATATTTAAATAATTGTTTTAACCCTTCCAATGCTGAGGCTACTTCTGATAGAAGCACAAGGGTGCAAAGATATTTGAAAACCATATAAACCCTGCCATGTTGGTATTCATTGGATAGCTCTCACAGAGTACTCTCTCTCAGATGAGTACCTCTGTGCCAGGGTTTCAGTCATTTTTTTTTTTTTGCATCATTTTGTATAGCCCAAATTAGCCACCAGTAGTATAAGGGAGTTTGTTAAATCGAACCAGAACAACACTTTTCAATTAAAAACTGTATTTTTCAGAATAATATAATATTCTTTTATTAAGATATTTCTATACAGATTAGACCATATTCATATCAGAATTGTCTGTGTTGAACACTGATATAGCAGACTCAATAACCTCACAGCATTCTGGAGAATGACTTATCCACCCAATTAGGGACAATGGTGACCATTGGGTTAAGTGATATTCCCTGCACACAGAGAATGGTTGACTACCTAGGACTAAGGTGTTCATATGGTTATGTGAGATTTCAATAAAGTTCCCATGATGGAAATGACATATTGTTGTTTGGCTTGCCATAAAGGGAAGAATGATCTGATTATGGAGATGTGTCCGCCATCTGCAGTGTATAAAATAGGTAGTCTACAATTGGTCTGGAGACTTAAACTAATTCTATGTGGCTTACAATTGGAAAAGGTGGTCTAAGGTGTGATGGATGGGTAAACTGTAAATGCAAAGAAATGATATTCTTCTAAACCTGTAATATGTTAAGACTGACTGAATGAGATTGCCATCATTCTACTTTTATTATTATCATTATTGATTATTGATTATTGACCCCCCACCCCCCTCGTAGGATGCAATCAAGCTCATAGTGGCCATGGGCTGTGGCTATGTGGAAGATAGCAAATACCCCTTTTTTCCTAACCTGTTACCCGCATGTGTGCTTAACCCTTCCAATGCTGAGGCTACTTTCGTCCAAAGCACAACAACACAAAGATTTTTGAAAACCATCTAAACCCTGTCATGTTGGTACTAATTAGAAAGCTCTTGTTGAGTACTCTCAGATGAGTACCCATTTGTCAGTGTTTATGTCATTTTACAGCTTTTTTGCATCATTATTCATTGGTCAAATTAGCTACCAGCATGATAAGGGTTAAACGGAGAAACACGGTAAGTGTACCACTGCTGTTGACTTACATTTTTCCAGTGTCAGCTTTCCTGCAGCCGTATACCTCACCAAAGCCCCCTCGGCCAATAATTCTATGTACACTGAAATCATTCATTGTTAACTGAAACAGAAAATACAAAGTAGAAAATATCAGTGACAAATATATGAAGTATTCAAGATCTGTAAAATCGGTGGCATAGATAATGTATATCAAGACATAAAGATGAGAGTCTTATGATATAAAGGTGTAAACTAGAACATTGCATACCAGATTAACATTTAATCTATTATAGACATTTTGTTTTCTTGTTGTATAGTTAGCTGTAATCAGTGAATAATCAATAGTAGATCTTGTCACCTTAACCTATTCTCAGGACTGCTTTGTAAAACTTGACCCGAGTTTATAAGTTTAAACTAGACAGGGAATCTAGAAAAGAAGGATTTAGGGCATCATGCTTAAAAAAGACCCATTCAAAGGGAACGTGGCTGGATCAAGGTGGCAAAATATTGTTCCTCGAGGGAAACAGCAACTAGTTCATACAGGAATGGCGGAAAACCATTGTCATTCCAGACAACAATACATCTAATCACCTTCTTTCATCTGCCCCAAGAGGTGGCCATCAATAAAAGGCTTTATGCCGCTCTAATGACAGGACTTGGCCCTAATTGCCGCTAAATTACAATGCAGGAAAGCGCAATAAAGATTCCCTTCAGGAGGTAGACATGTGGACAGTTGAGAGGCTTTAAACCTTCACTGACATGAGGTACAGACTGCTGGCAACGCACATGCAGGTCACAACGCCCAGAATGCAAAAAATTATGAAAATCATCATAACCAAACCATGTGGGTATTCATTGGAAAGCTCTCACTGAGTACTATCAGATGAGTACCCATTTGCCAGGGTTTCAGTCATGCCTTAGCTTTTTTGTCATGATTTCATTTTGACCAAATTAGCCACTAACAAAATGAGGTACAGACTGCTGGAAACACACAAGGAGGTCACAACGACCAGAATGCAAAAGAAATATGAAAATCATCATAACCATATCATGTGGGTATTCATTGGAAAGCTCTCACCGAGTACTATCAGATGAGTACCCATTTGCCAGGGTTTTTGTCATGTCTTAGCTTTTTTGTCATCATTTCATTTTGACCAAATTAGATACTAACAACATGAGGTACAGTCACTGCTGGAAACAAACAAGCTGTCAGTGAGAAAAAGGTCACACAACCAATAGTCTTAATCAGAGGAGGCTCTGGGTATCCAAATGTCACATAATAATGCACCACCACGCAACGCACACACATAGGGAGAAGAATGTCACAATGACCAATTGCCTTAACTCTACCATGCTGAGGCTATTTTTGTCCAAAGAATATGGACGCAAGATCATTGAAAACCATCTAAACCCTGGTGTGTTGGTATTCATTGGATAGCTCTCACTAAGTACTCTCAAATCAGTACCCATGTGCCAGGGTATCAGTCAGTTTCAGGCCAATCTAAGCTAGCACTGTTAAACTCAGCAAATTCTTGCAAAGCATGGCCAGTTGAGATCAGATACCCCCTCTATTAATTGATTTTGATAGAGATTTCAATAAAGATGTCAAATCCATCAAACTGTATTTTTGAAAGCTGTCTCGTCTATTTATTGATCCAAGCCTTCATTACTGATATGAAGGCTTACGGGATAGTGCCAGCTTGTATAAACAATTATGTATTTTATATGTTTGGACACTTCTGACAACTCTACAATGAAGGTGACCTGTTAACCTTGGGTGAGTAAAATGTCAAGGATGATAACAATTTGGCCTTAAGATAAGAAGATAAGATAAGTTTATTGACATTATTCACAAAAACTAGTAATCAGTTTCAACAGCGGAGCATCCCAGTAAGAGGGGCGAATCAAATCCAAATAATGGTCGAGTGAAAAACTTCGGATAAGGTGAGGAAAGTATTATTTATTCCGTGGTCTCTGGGCTAGTATAATATTTGGGTATTCCGCCATTCTGGGAAAGTGGAAACTTTGGATACATTGTAAACCTTTCATTCTCAGATCTACCTATGAAAATAACTTGGGAACAGAGCATAACATCCCTATACTGAGTAGAGTTGTAGGTTCAGTTCTGATATACATTTTTGTGATAAATGCACAGAAGTGAGAAGATGATAAACCACTCATGCCTATAGAGATCTTATTGAAAACTTTCCAATGAAATGATACTTCATTTAAAATTTGAAGGTTGTGTGTTTCTCCTTGAGATATTTTCCCATAGATGCTTCTCTTGGGAGGGGTGGGGTGAGCAGTCTTCAGGCACGGTCACCAAAATAGAGCAATCGATTCATAGGCACCGATGCTGTTCCAAATGGCACACACACTCCCCACCTCTCTATAGAGAGTGGTCTGCCAATTTGGCGAAATAATGGTGCAGTCTTCAAGCACAGTCACCAAGATAGAGCAATCAATTCGTAGGCACCGATGCTGTTCCAAATGGCACACACACTCCCCACCTCTCTATAGAGAGTGGTCTGCCAATTTGGCGAAATAATGGTGCAGTCTTCAAGCACAGTCACCAAGATAGAGCAATCAATTCGTAGGCACCGATGCTGTTCCAAATGGCACACACACTCCCCACCTCTCTCAAGAGAGCGGTCTGCCAATTTGGCGAAATAATGGTGCAGTCTTCAAGCACGGTCACCAAGATAGAGCAATCAATTCGTAGGCACCGATGCTGTTCCAATTGGCACACACACTCCCCACCTCTCTATAAAGAGAGGTCTGCCAATTTGGCGAAATAGTCGTGCAGTCTTCAGGCACAGTCACCAAGTTGGAGTGATCGATTCATAGGCACTCATGCTGTTCCAATTGGCACACACACTCCCCACCACTCTCCAGAGAGTGGTCTGCCAATTTGGCGAAATAATGGTGAAGTCTTCAAGCACCGTCACCAAGTTGGAGCAATCGATTCTTAGGCATCGATGCTGTTCCAAATGGCACACACACTCCCCACCTCTATCTAGAGAGTGGTCTGCCAATTTGGCAAAATAGAGGTGCAGTCTTCAAGCACAGTCACCAAATTAGAGTAACCAATTCATGGGCACCGATGCTGTTCCAATTGGCAGACACACTCCCTACCTCTCTATAGCGAGAAGTCTGCCAATTGGGCGAAATAGAGGTGCAGTCTTCAAGCACGGTCACCAAGTTGGAGTGATCGATTCATAGGCACCCATGCTGTTCCAAATGGCACACATACTCCCCACCTCTATCCAGAGAGTGGTCTGCCAATTTGGCGAAATAATGGTGCAGTCTTCAAGCACGGTCACAAAGTTGGAGTGATCGATTCATAGGCACCCATGCTGTTCCAATATTGGCAGACACACTCCCCACCTCTCTCCAGAGAGTGGTCTGCCAATTTGGTCACCAAGTTAGAGTGATCAATTCATAGGGACCGATGCTGTTCCAAATGGCAGACACACTCCCCACCTCTCTATAGAGATTTGGTAAAATAGATGTGCAGTCTTCAAGCACGGTCACCAAATTAGAGTAACCAATTCATAGGCACCGATGCTGTTCCAAATGGCACACACCACACACTCCCCACCTCTCTAGAGTGTATGCCAGTTTGGCGCGAGAGAAGTGCAGCTAGATCTGAACTGGCTTACGGAGGCTCTCTGCAGGAAGGAAGGAAGGAATGGGTTTTTATGTTGCTTCAACAGCTGAGGTCATATCACGACGAGATAGAAATATGGGAATGGGAAGAAATTCCATTCTCTTCACAAATAGTTCTAAGGGCTCTTTCAGTTGCAGATGGACCATAGACAGCCCTAAAAAAAGCCACACATTTATATAGCAACCAAGCCAACCTGCTTAGGGGGATCAGGCGGAGACTCAAACCTGCAAACTCTCGCTTGGGAACCAGGCATCGTAACCACTAGGCCATGGCAGATACCCAGTTTCTGCAGGATGGACTTTGAGAGGAAATAAGTGGGAATGAAAACCCCCCAAAACAGTCACTTGTCTTCCAAGTCAAATGACCAGTGATCATTGGAAATAAATTTGAAATATTTGGAATATTGTTTATCATCATATTCTGCCATTTTAACCCTTTCAATGCTGAAGCTACTTTCGTCCAAAGCACTAGGACGCTAAGATTTTTGAAAATCTTCTAAACCCTGTCATGTTGGTATTCATTGGATAGCTCTTGTGGAGTACTCTCTGATGAGTACCCATGTGCCAGGGTTTCAGTCATTTTTCAGGTTTTTGCATCATTTTGTATTGGTCAAATTAGTCACAAGCAGCATATTTTAGGGTTTAAAGACTGTCATGACTAGTCAGCTGGGAATGGTGAAGGAAATCAATGTCTAACCCAAGCAATTCTCTCACATGCCCTCATCAGGCTAAAGTCCAACCCTGGCAGTGGTGAGATAGCAAGCACTCGGCTATCGGGCAATCCCTCACAGCAGGTCTTATAAGCTGAACTGATGATGTTGCTTGTCTCAGGTAGAAGGCAAAGTCTGATCTCATGGCATAATAAATATTTGAAGAAAGGAGGAATATCATACTTACATGCATATTTAGCTCTAAATTTTTCCACTGTAAAAACCGTGAATATTTCTCACTGAAAACCAAACAAGTGAAATATATGAACAATTGAATTATTGCAAAATTCTATCTTATAATTGAAATAATGGCAATCTCTAAAATAAATGGACAATTAGTAGCAGTAAACTTATTGATGCTTTAATGTTTATTTAATCAAAAGAACAATTTTTCTTAGAAAATTTTCAATATGAAACCTTAGTATATTTTTAGCTGTCTTTATTACTTTACTTATTTGACCCAAGGATGGCCACCTCAAAATACTTTGTCAGGATATTTTTTTTATTTATAAAATCAAACTGCCAAAATATGTCACTGGTGCTTAATCAAAAATCAACATACTCATGAGTTGTATTAAGGTAACAAATATAACGTTTTCCAATTTTCTACTTACCTTTCTAAAAATTTTTGAAATATATGACCCCGTAATGAGCTACATATTTCTTCGATATATGGCTGAAATATAAATTAGGTTAGAATTAGAACATGACTAGGTATGGTGTGGTGAACATGGTATTTTATAATTCACAAATCATGAGATTCTGGATGCAAATATATAGACAGAGTGAGAAAAAAGGTTATTCCATATCCCTCCTAAAGATGTGAGAAATACTTAGTAAGTTATATTTTTAAAATAGTTTGATATATATAGAATACAAAGTATAAGTTTTCAGTAACATTTTAACGAAATTGATATTGAAAGATTTGTCCGTTCTGAACATTTCTTTAAGCCCATAACTTTGTATAGGTAGGATCAGCTAGGCAAGTGGCAAAACATAAAAGAATTACAGTAGAATCCTTGTGTACTGTAAAAAAGGTTGGAGACTTACCTCAAATACATTACTAGGTAAAGTTTTTGTCTTCTGAGCATTTGTGAGAAGTTCCTGTACATGATCAACTGACTGTTTAGAGTATGTCTGCAAAGAAACAAAGTCAGGGAAATTTCAATCAGCATGCAACATATCCGCTTGCCCCATTGCAAGTTGCAAGTGAATTCGGCAAGAAATGACAATCGGGCAAGCAGAACAAGATCCTAACTTGGCAAGTAGTGTTTTGGGCAGAAACCTCACAATGTAACTTATCTTTGTTTAACAGAGTGGCAGGGCAAGTGGAAATGCTGGCAGGGCTAGTAAACTTCAGCTAGCCAAGCTCCACAAGTAATGTTTTGGAACCTATGTTGCATCATTTTGTAAGGGCAAAATCAGCCACCACCAGCATAAGGGTTAATGTGTTAAAGAATTGAAAGAATCCTTAATAGAATTCAAGTCAATTAAGCAGTGCCTTTCTTCCCTACGAGCCCCAGGGTTGCTTGACAACTGGACACTTAAGGGAATTGAGCCTCAATTATTTACATATAAAGGTCACTTAGTCACAAAAAATGCTCCATTATTAAGCTAGAAGTAGCCACGCTACTCTACTTCATGTTTTATTAGCATCTAAAGGCACCTAATACATATGAGAAGACATGAGAAGTAGCGCTTTTTCCTAAACCTAATTGAAGAGTGGAGATAGAAAATACTGCATGACAACCCAAATGCTCAAAAATGTAACAGCCACTTGCTTGGAAATCAAAGTTTCAGGAATCAGTTGCAACATCTAAGATCAAATATCAGCACGTAAAAATGACTGATCAGTGATTAAAAATTAATGCTGCATACCGTGATAATTATATGCATGTATAATGATACGTTTGGCAGGCAGCTGCCTTTGCGTGCAATTTCATTATTGCATACTAGTTTTGAATGACAAGCTATCATGTCAGTGTACTGTATGAAACTAGCATATAGGGATTGGATGTCCAAAATAATGGTAGGCATTTAAATAAAGGGGACTTCAGGGGTGCGCTAAGTCTGCATTAAACTGCCACATTATTAACATGATATATAGCACTAAACATTCTATGCTTTAATCTCAGCACCATGATGACAGCATTATGAAAGGGCCAAATATTAAGGCAGGGATTTTGATAACCAGCTAGTTATGTGAGTCCATACCCAATGAGCTGTGATGATGAAAAACTCTTTTATTTTAATTCTTATTGCATGGATTAATTCAATGGCCAAATATGCCAACAGCAATAACCAAACATAATATAGGCCTACACACATGAAATGGCACCTCTAAAATGCAAATCCTGAATATCTAATATCTGGCGATATGGAATCAGTATCACATCAATGCTGAAGGCCCAGCATTCAATAACCCAGCACCACTGCTGAGCGTTATGTGAACATGTATGGGAAAAGCCAGCTAAACATTACAGGCCTCATAACCCACATGAAATAACATCTCTAAAAATGCAAATCCTGAATATCTAATATCTGGCGATATGGAATCAGTATTACATCAACCCTGAAGGCAGTGCAGCATTCAATAACCCAGCACCACTGCTGCGCTTTGTGAACATGTATGGGAAAAGCTTTGCTAAATCTCATCTTTCAGCTCTTGGGGCTTTTTATTAACCCTTCCAATGCTCAGAGGCTACTTTCATCCAAAGCACAAGGACTCAAATATCTTTGGAAACCTCCTAAACCCTGTCATGTTGGTATTCATTCGAAAGCTCTCACCGAGTACTCTCAGATAAGTACCCATTTGCCAGGGTTTCAGTGATTTTTTCCGGATTCTTGCATTATCTTATAAATAAAAGAATCATAAGGGTTAACATCTGGCGAAACCAGTATCACATCAACCCTGAAGGCACTGTGAGCATTCAATAAGCCAGCACCACTACTGTGCGTTATGTGAACATGTTTGGGAAAAGCCATGCTAAACATTACAGGCCTCATAACCCACATGAAATAACATCTCTAAAATGCAAATCCTGAATATCTAATATCTGGCGATATGGAATCAGTATTACATCAACCCTGAAGGCACAGCATTCAATAAGCCAGTACCACCACTGTGTGTTATGTGAACATGTATGGGAAAAGCCATGCTAAATCACATCTTTCAGCTCTTGGGGCTTTTTATTAACCCTTCTAATGCTGAGACTACTTTCGTCCTAAGCACAAGCACTTAAATATCTTTGAAAACCTCCTTAAACCCTTTCATATTGGTATTCATTAGAAAGCTCTCACTGAGTACTCTCAGATGAGTACCCATTTGCCAGGGTTTCAGTCATTTTCCAGGATTCTTGCATTATTTTATAAATTAAAGAATCATAAGGGTTAATATCTGGCGATATGGAATCAGTATCACATCAACCCTAAAGGCACTGTGAGCATTAAATAAGCCAGCACCACTATGTGTTATGTGAACATGTATGGGAAAAGCGATGCTAAATCACCTCTTTCAGCTCTCGGGGCTTTTCATTAAGACTAGTCAAGCAGAGAGCTCCCTCCGCCTATGATTTGTTGCGTTTTTATGCAGGCCATTGCGCAGGGCGGGCCGCTTGCTTGCACAGCCTCCGTGGTTCGCGGTCGTAACGGAAATTAACCATATAGATTATACCTGCTAGAATGGTTTGAGGTGAAATGGGAAAAGGGAAAAGAGTAAGCTTGCTGTGCTGGGTCATAATACACCAGGACTAGTAGGAACTGAGTGCCTAAAATTGGCAATCCTAACATTTTTGGACATTCTAATTTTTAATGCCATTAAATTATATAAGAGTATTATGCCCTATTTCAATAAGTAAATACATGTTAAGGGTTGTAATCTTTGTATATATTGTGGTCTATATATGTATATATTACAACCTTTAACATGTATTTACTTATTGAAATAAGGCATAATACCCTTATATAATGTCATGGCATTTATATTGAGGTGAAATAAACTCAATTATATGTTTGAAAATAACACTTTTCAAAACCTCTCTCCTGAAGATTTGTGTGTCTTGGGAGGTGATTTTTGAGGGTCTGGGTGTGACCCCACTGCTGGCTGACTATAATGTTGCTGTGTATGTAGGTTGGCACTCCAGGAGATCATATAGAACCAGGACTAAATCTGGAGACTGGTTGCTTAATTGGTGGTAAAATACTTGTTTTACAAATAAGGTCTTCTAGCAAGGATTTAGAAACTATGTACCAAAAATTGGTAACTGTAAACTTTATGGTTGTCCTTTTTTTCAAGGAAGACCACAATATCATGCAATAAAATGTATGCTGCTTGCTATTTTAAGGAGTTATATTGAGGGGAGAATATTCACTGATTTGTTTGAAATTGATATTTCTAGAAATTCTATACAAATATTCTTGGATTCCTGGTGACCAATTTTAACCTGCTAAGTAAAACTAGGTAAGGCATTGAGGATCTGTTTAAAAAAATGTTTGTATAACTTCCATTAAAAATATACATACAACATTAACACACACACACAAAGAAATCTGTAAACCGTATTCTTCCGATTAACCCTTATCCTGCTGTGAAACCTATGACCACTGCTGCACACCACAACAATTGTTGTGGTTAGCAGGATAAGGGTTAAGCGCACAGTGCGGGAGGACTTTGGGGAAAAAAATCTGTACATGGGGTGCTGGTTAACTGCCGTATAACCGCAAACCCCAATGAGTACCGATCGCAGTGTATCGGCCATCATCTTACCTTCGCAGTGTCGCTGTTCAGCTTACTTAGACGCTTGGCGATACAAGCCCCCATGTGACAAGGCTGTTGATTGGTCCATCATAGCACGATCATGTGCCAAAATATGAACAGCGAGAGCACAAAGGAACTGCAGACGGCAGAATTCAATGCTGGCTACAGAAAAGGCAAGAGGAAAGGTATGTGCTTTGGCTTTCCTTACTTCTTCTGGGGGGAGGTTCTATATGACAGGTGCGCTGGCCGTTCCCCCTCTCTCCGTGAAAAATAGGGGAGGTGCGGTTCATCGGTTATGTGCGACTAATCAGAAGAATACGGTATGTTGACTTTTGAGTAACGTAATTAGCATTAGAAATGTAATTACCATACTTACATGTGACTGTGAGAGGAGTTCCTTCATAATAAACTGATCATAAATCTCTTTTCCTACTTTTATCCTTTCCTCATCTGTCTCTAACTTTTCAAATGATCTAATCTGAAAAAGAGCAAATAAAAGCAATTAATATCACTTCATCATAACATTTCTTTGATTGTTTCATCATAATATCATCCAATTTGATCATCAATTGTAAAAAGTGATCTAATATTGTTCCTTAATATTTCTTTATCAACAAACAATTCTCTTTTCAGACAACCAAACATTTTTTTTTTTCGTATACTGTGTACAGTGTTAAGTTTATGCGTATAAATAATGCGCTTCGCAGGCAGCTGCCTTTGATGCACAGTGTAATCATTGCGTACTGGTGATGAATGACAAGCTGTCATGTCAATGTGTTGTACAATACTAGCATAGGGATTGGATGTCAAAATAATGGTGTGCAGTTAAATAAAGCGGACTCCTGGTGTATGCATTAATCAAGTTGCAGGCCTCAACGCTAACGATACTGGCCCTGTAGGACCAGTACTAGCATCTACTGGTCCTGCAAAAAGTTTACTGGTCCTACATTTTTTCTTTAACATAACAAGAAAGCACATTGCATAAGATTCACCACAACATTTATCTTTAAAAAAATTATCTTCATTTATTTTAAAAACATCTGGGGACATTCCCATGGGAAACTTTTTAACAAGAATGTCTCCAAATGTTTACTGGCCCTGTAGGACCAGTTGAGGTCTTTTTATACTGGCCCGAAGCTGATTTTGGGAATTTTTACTGGCCTGGGGCCATAGGTTCACCCTTAGCGTCGAGCCCTGAGTTGACGCAATATTAACATGGTATACAGTATCACTTCTTTTAGACTATCAATAATTTCTTTTTAACCAATTTGCATCTGAACTAAAAATGTCTGTAATTAGCATAAATTCATAAAAATGGAAGTTGTCTTGTTAAACCCTTATTATATATGCTGCTGGTGGCTTATTTGGCCTAAACAAAATGATGCAAAAACCCTGAAAAATAGCTGGAACCCTGGGATATAGGTACTCCTGTGAGAGTGATCAGCGAGAGCCATCCAATGAATACCAACACAACAGGGTACAGACAGTTATCAGAAATATTGCATCCTTGTGCTTAGGATGATAGTAGCCTCAGCATTACAAGGGTTAACTGTATTCTCAGCAACATTTCTCATTCAACTGATTTTTTCTTTTGAAAATTCCCAACCATCATAGTATACCAACACAATAATAAGGGTGTTGTGAGACTGGCATAAAAAGGTTAATCATCTGAGAGTACTCAGTGAGAGCTTTCCAATGAATACTAATATAATAAGGTTTAGATGGTTTTCAAAAATCTTTGCATCCGTGTGCTTTGGACAAAAGTAGCCTCAACATTGGAAGGGTTAAGACATAAAAAGGTTAAGTGATTTTCCTGTGAGGCACAGATCAGCCTGCTGCTCTGTCTGCCACCGGAAAAAAGATCAATGATAAAAAGTCAATGAGTCAATCCACTAAGAGCTGTTCCTATTCCATTTCAAAGTGTTCTAATCTCTCTAAGGATCCCGCGCCAATTACTTAGGTCAATATCTAATCTCGTGAACCGTGTTGTATCGGCTGCACATGATTACGCCACGTCTCCCCCAGGGCAAGAAAAAACAATGCTCTATCCCTCTCCATCACACCCAGTTCCCTATTAACCCATTAAAACTCAGAGTTCGATTAGAAAGTATCGTCTGCTACTCTCATACTTTTGCAAATAACTTGGGAATAAAGCAAAAGTTCACAATATATTTGAAGTAGAGTTGTTGCTTGTCTTCTGATTAACATTTCTCCTTCAAATATTTTCCAAAAAATACTTTTGTTAGAAAAGTATTATCAAAATTGTCAGGCCTGTTTCGGCCGCTCTAAGTGTGAATGGGTTAACCCTTGTGCTGCTGGTAGCTAATTCTCCCAATAAGAAATGATGCAAAAAAAAGCTGAAAAATGACTGAAACCCTGGCATGTGGGTTCTCATCTGAGAGTACTGAGCGAAAGCTATCCAATGAATACCAACGTGACAGGGTTTGGATGGTTATCAAAAATATTTGCATTCACATGCTTTGGACTTAAGTAGACTCAGAATTGGTTGAGATTCAAAGATGCTTTTGAAAATAACTTGATACACGAATGTTAAAAATATTTGAAGGAGAGGAAACTGGAGTACCTGGCGAAACCCCAAGTCACTGGCAACTTTCTCTTACGCCCCAGATAGGATTTGAACCTGGGAAGTGGTGAGAAACAACTGGCAGTCAGCGGTAATGCCTTAGATCACACAGCCATTAAGGCAGGCCCTCAGTGGTGAGAGACAGTGAGCAGTCAGTGGCAACGCCTTAGACCACTCTGCTATCAGGTCAGGCCATCAGTGGTGAGAGACAGCGAGCAGTCAGTGGCAATGTCTTAGACCACTAGGCTATTAGGGCAGGCCCTCAGTGGAGAGAGACAGAGCAGCGAGTGAAAAAGCCTAAGACCACTCGGCTATCAGGGCAGGCCCTCACTGGTGAGAGACAGTGACCAGTCAGTGGCAATGCCTTAGACCACACGGTCATCAGAGCAGGTTCTCAGGCCCTCAGAGACAGCTAGCAATCAGTGGCAATGCCAAAGAATACACTGTCATCAGGGCAGGCTCTTTATATGATCAACCGAAGAGACTGACAACTAGACATTTACTAAAAGATAGAATCCCTTTATAATAGAATCGTTTAATTATAGCATAGAATATGCACTAGGTATGAGTCTTGTGGCATGTCTACCTCAGCCCCACTCTGCCACCCAGCAGTGCCAAGTACTTAATACCATCTGCAGATCTAATTAAGACTGAACAATGGCGACAGCTCGGCACACCGGTCAGCCAGACCTACAAGGCCATGACAAATCTAGCCTGTCAATGGCTGGGTGAGGTGAGAAACTTTCACAAGGCTGTTCAAATATAGCAGAGTTCTCTGAGATAGTCCACAGAAATGTTAGTGATGACCCAACATGTATGAAAACAGTTCACCCAAAGCAGAAATGTCGCAAAGGCAAATACCTTGAAAATAAAAGTAATATTTCATGATAGTTAAGATAATTAATTGATAATATCTTTATAATTTCATGATATTTTCATTCAAATATGTCTTTCACTGACCAATTTTCCCTGTCAATTTACTTATACTAGGCGAATATGCAATATTATTTCATGCATAGAGTAAATGAATATTTCATTCAGTATTATAGTCAATATGAGGGGAATTGCCGGTATGTGATGATGCAAGCTTTCGTATAAGTTTCTTTCATTTAGATGACTTGCTCTTTTCAGGTATTGGGGACCTCGTCATTTTACTTTCCTTTTCAAAAATTTGCCTCTATTAATTGATTGGTTGCTTTCCATTTCCAAGTTTTACAAGAAATTTGAAGCTGATGGCTAATTTGTCCAATACAAAATTATGCAAAAAACCTGACAAATTAACTGAAACACGGGCACATGGGTATTCACCAGAGAGTACTCAATGAGAGCTATCCAAAAAATACCAACATGACAAGGTTAACATGCTTTTCCAAAATCTTTGTGTCCTTTTAGGGCAAATGCACCATCAGAATGATTTAGGTTCAAAATGAGCGTATACATGTAACCTTTCAAATAAGACTTCCCCAGAACCTGTCCTCTGGAGCACTTCTCAGTTATAGCTTACAGAAGTTCAGCAAGCAACAGTTCTGAGGCAGCTATACAGGGCCTCCATGTATCCCAAGATGCACTCTGTTTCTGATACCTTCTAAGCACCTGCCTGTGTCACTAGTGCTTAAGAGATAGCAGTAATAGGGGGCTGGGCTCCCCTTTCCTGCTTACTGGCTTTCAATAAGTTGTCACAATTCCCAAAGATTGAACTTCTTCAATTTCCTATTGTATATTCCAACAATCCTTGGAAGTTATACTATGTGGCTTGTCTTTGATTTGTAGCTTATTGTTGGGTAGAAACCATTACTTCCTAATTGCTATGAAATCAGTTTGTGCTAATCACTTACAGGAAATTGCAACACTTGTGTCAGTTAGCAGTTACTCATGGGAATAGTGTAGGACTTATTAGTATGTGTATTCCTTCACTTCCTGTTATCAAGATGCTATCTTTGAGTAAAGAACGTGGCACCATTGAGTAAAAGATCATGTGGGTCTAAGGGAGAAGTTCCCTAGGTGAGTCAGATATTTCCATTCCTCCAAATTCCTGAATTGCTCAATTCTGCCATACTATGTAAGTTTTACTTCTTGAAGTTTTATTTGCTTCCAAAAATTGTGATCAGGGATGAGCCAGGAATAAAGATAAGCAAGTAAAGGAAATCCATGCAGGCTTCTCTGCTACTGCTATCTCTTAAGCACTAGTGACACAGGCTGGTGCTTAGAAGGTGTCAAAAACAGAGTGCATCTTGGGATGCATGGAGGCCCTGTATAGCTGCCTCAGAACTGTTGCTTGCTGAACTTCTGTAAGCTATAACTGAGTAGTGCTGATAAGGACAGGTTCGGGCGAGGTCTTATTTGAAAGGTGACATGTATACGCTCATTTTGAACCTACATCTTTGTGATGGTGCATTTGCCCTTTAAGGCGAAAGGAGGCTCAGCAGCATAAGGGTTATAATTTCCAGTCTGTTATCCCCAAAAGAGATGCTTTTTCTAAGACTTGTCCTCTTTACGAGACACATCCTTTAAGATGCTAGGACAGTCCAAAAAGTAGGATAGACAATATAACTCAGACAATAAGACAGGAAAAAATACACAAGATTGTGATCATGACAGTCCAGGGACCGGAGCTCCCGGGAACAGGCAACTCATCACTGCCGCCAAATAACTTCAATCTTCTACCTCATTTTCTTCTGAGAAAACATGGCTTTTCCGAAAACAATACTAATTGGTTGTGGGAACATAACAAGCACTGAATATATCCTCTTCAGACATGCTGAGTCCCCTTAAACCCATTCATTTCTGGAGTTTTCCCTTGAAAAGTGCCGGCTTGATCAAGGATACATTTGAAGATAAATAAATAATCTAGCAAAAAACAAAAGTGGAGATTCTATAAATCAGAGCAGTAGAAGCAGTAGTATTTATAATAGTAGCAACATCAGTAGTAGTAGCAGTAGTAGTAGTAGTAGTAGTAGTAGTAGTAGTAGTAGTAGTAGTAGTAGTAGTAGTAGTAGTAACTGTAGTAGTAGTACAACAAATTACTAGCATAAATTCTGATTAATATTTCAGCTTCAAATCTTCTCTAAATGATTTGAGATTTTTAGAAGTGTCTTTTGGGGGAAAGGAGGGAGGGAGGGAGGGAATTGTTTTTACATCGCATTCAACAGCTTAGGTCATATACCAACAACATAGAAACCCAGAACCAGGAAAAAATCCCTTCTAGATGAAGAATAGTTTAAATCACTTTGAAATCAAGCATGAACTTTAAAATTCTATAAATAAGAAGTGTAGGTTGGGTTCTGACAAACATTCCTCCACCAACTCAAGGAGAGGCATTAATCATGGTCATCTTTGCAATTAATACGTACTTCTCTTTCAAATATTTACCAAGACATGTTTTTATTAGGAAGATATTCCTAAATGCGTGAACTAGCCTTTTACGAGCTCTCCAGGAATGTATGGGTTCAGGAGATTACTGCTGCATTTCTCCAGGGGTACTCGTTAAACTCTCCCCCAGGAACAGCCATGGCACCATTAACTTCCATGTGCATATTATAAATGAGGCTTCACTTTCGGCTTTATAATTTATCATTATCTCCAGTTTCTGCATGCTTACTATGAAGAAGTTTGTTTTCAACAAATTACTAGTGCTAGCAATACTAGCATAAAGTACAGTACAGGGATAGTAAAATGCTACCACTTGTAGTCCTACCTGAGTAGTAAACATAGGGGAACATTTTTCTTTGATGGAGGCTCAGACATGGAAGAAGAAGGGCTTTTTTGTATATGCAGATGACACAGATATCATGAACGATAATGTGAAATGAATGGAGGAACATACATTATAACTTTTACCAAAAAAGACCAAAATTGTGGCACCAAATAGTTTCTGATTTTAACAGTGACATACTTGACTTAGTTTGTTGTTTGAATTTTTCCCATTTAGGGCTAGTATGAATGAATGAGGGTTTAAGGCACATTGACACACAAAGGCCATTCAGTGCTGTACATCTTTTTACCTAAAAGCAGTCCTTTGCCATATTGCTCAAGAACATTGACAGATTATTAACTAAAAGTAGTCCTTTGTCATTGTTAAAGAACAATGGCCAAGCATAGAATTAGTTACTCTAGGGAAGAAGATCTCGAAAGAGCACTGAGCCTTCAGATCCAAAGAGGACCAAGGGACCTTTTAGATGTGTGGTATCCATATACCAATCCATACATTCCCCTTTTATTATTTGGCAGGCAGCATGCCAAACCAAAGTAAGGGTTCCCTCAGGGAGGTGCCAACTCCTATTGCACACTATTGAGCAAGCCAAAAGGGTGTGCCACATACAGGGCAAGATCATATCAATATCTCCTTGATGATTCAATACCTTAGTGATATTTCAACAATACTGCCTGCCTCGTGAAATTAACATAGCATTAACCCTTCCAATGCTGAGCACAACACACAAAGGTGTGGTATTCATTGGATAGCTCTCGCTAAGTACTCTCAGATGAGTACCTATGTGCCAGGGTTTCAGCCATTTTCAGATTTTTTTGCATCACTTTGTATTGGCCAAATTAGCCACCAGCAGCATAAGGGCTAATTTTGTGAAACAGATAGTGAAATGCATTCATCTACGGTTATATCAAATCTTAAATGATACAATACTTTTTCCCATTCGATAATGGTATTTGGTCTGTATTTCATACCAGTTCTAACCCCAAATGTTGCCTCTGGTTCTGTAGACTGTATCATATAATGTACACACTTACCGCCAGAATGAATATTGCAACAAAAAGCACATTATTTTAGCTCTTACTTTCAGCAAGATGAAATAGCCTGTCATCTTGTATAAATCTAAAGAAGCTGGCCTAGCTAACGCAGTATCCCGCCGCTCAGCTGATTGGATTAAGTGAGCTTTAATTAAGACATAAGATTAGGTGCTGCGCGAGGAAAATGAATCTCGCACTATCCTGCATGATTCAGTTGCCATTAACGAATAGCAGTAATTAACACAATAAAGCGCAGCAGATTCCTACTACAAAGAAGACAGTGTACACTCTCAAAAGTAAGATCGAAACCTCCATCTGGTGGCAAAAAGAAGAATCAAATACAGGGCTTGACTTGTATAATCCCTTTGATAAAAAGGTAGTCTGGTGAGCGAAGTTCGATAAAAAATTACATAGCATACCTCCAAGATTTCATGTTGTTCCTTAAATTTATAAACAGCAAAAATATCAACTCCTTTATATAGCTTCCCCTGTAGCCTGACATTTAGCAGGTTCAGCCATGTTTTTGTCTTAGGCCACCTTCTTTGCCTAGTGCTTGGTTGATCCACTGTGTTTCATAGGAAGTCATCATGATATAAGTTTAAATCATATCAACCAAGTTGCCAAACACTTTCATTTTGGCACAAACAGGTAGCGTGGACTTATTTGAAACACCTGCAAGGCAAAGCCAAATAACAGAATCTGTTTTAGATCCATAAACAAATGTCAAACTCTTCCGCATTCAAATACCTATAGGCCATTTTTAAAGGTTCTGGGGCAGAAACTTTATGAAGATGGACACCAACGTTTACAATTGCATTATTACACTCACTTTCAAGAATATAGCTCTATATATTTTATTATGATCATTTAACAAGCTGATAATGTCAATGTACTCATGGGGACGCCCTGATAATGGTTATGCCAATTCAACCCCCTCACACCAGCCTTCTGAATGTAGACCCCCTAGAGTGGTTAGGAGCAAACTCTCAATCCAGGACAAGAGATATTCATCCCCTTAATGCAATTTTCTTTTCTGCTTGAAGGCGTTGCACACTAAGCCTGCCTGCCTGGTCCCCATTTCTTATTGCGCTTTGAGAGGCAGGCAAGTTGTTTTATGGATCTCAATCTGGGTCTTAATGCTGGGGCGTGTGGAGTGCCTGGGCGCCCTGCCTGCCTGCCTGCACTGAGCTCTCCCTAGAAGACACAGCCAGTGCTCTACTAGCCTGCCTCCCAGGCCCTATTTAAATGTCTTCCATTGTGGATAGATGGCACTGCAGTATACTAGGAGCTCACATGCCCTCGTGTGGCAATTGTGTGAACTAAATGGCCAACAGTGGGCCACAAGTCCCTATGAAGTACAGGTGCAGGCATTATATATAATAAACTAAAACAGAGTAGGGCCTTGTAGCTAGGCTAGTGCTCTACCAATGTCTCTGGTACTCGCATACACACACAGCAATGCAAGCGCCAGCCTCTGATGAATTATTGGCCAAATGAGCCTCCACAATGCAAACTTTGTTGGCCTTGTCCTAAAAGCTGGTGTTGGTGGCTCTGACTTTTTGTACACAAAAAAGATAAGGTTATATTAAATGAAATGAAATATTGTTTTGACCCATTCATGTTCATAACACCTAAAATGCCCTGATTATTCGGTAATATTGTAAAAGTGAACTTATGGTCAACTAAGTAGTGATTTTGAGAATGCTTAAGTTCCAGATGACATTTTACGATCTAGATATGCTTTGCATGTGTTCAATGATTTCAGATATTGGAAGACATTTTCTGATACATGCATTCTATTAACATAACATCATTACTTTAACATAACAATATCTTAGGCTACTTATTATAGTGATAGGTCATCCAAAATATACTCCATTGTGCGACAAAGGTCTCAAAAGTGCGACAAGACAAATCTGTCACTCTGTTTAATTCAGGAAATGTCCAGTAAACTTAACCAAATGATTCTGTTACATGTTCCATGTGAATTTTTTAATACTAATTGCACTAATAAAATATGTTAACTCCCTTTACTGATACCACCTATTGATCTATATAGGTCTTAATTACTGCTACAAGGATAATAATGGTAGTGCCACCTGGTGACAGATTTTTTGCATAGCGCCTCCCAAAAATTGCTGTGCTCCAAGACCAATTATCTGTGCTCCTGAGAACTCAAAATTTTGGACACCCCTGCCCTTGAGTGAGCCTGTCAGCCTTCAGGCCTGTGAAAAATATCATATCACCCCCAAGGAGCAGTCTACATGACTCCTCTAGATAAACCTATCTTTTTTTCTCTTTTCTTCTCATGTGCTCCATTAATACCTGAGAACCCGCTAGACTGGCAGTAATTCATACAAAGAGACACCATTAACCCATTTACACTCGCAACGACCAAAAGAGGCCTGACAATTTTGGAAGTATTTTACTTTCAAAAGCATTTTCTTGAAAACATTTGAAGGAGAGGGGTTGATCAGAAGCCAAACAACAACTCTGCTTCAAATAATTTGTGAATATTCGCTTAATTTTAAAGTTATTTTCAAAAGTATGAAAGTAGCAGACAATACTTTCTAAAGGAACTCTGAGTGCCAATCAGTTAAGGGTGAACATTCCCATTGGTGTCCTTTACTAATGGTACCTTCACTCTCTACCAAATATCAAACACCCAGTCAAAAACCTCATGAATAGTTCTTTTTTCTCGTGTGCTATACACTAAGACCAGAAAACCCACTAGAGTAACAATACTGCTTATACACAGACGTAACATTAAATGGTGAACACACATAATAGCATCCTTAACTAATGGTGTTGCCTTAACCCTCTCATACAAATACAAATATGAAAGTCTAATGAATATTTTCAAAATGTTCTACCATAAAATCTAAAACCCATATAGGATAAAACAGTTTTTACAGGTTCAAAATTAAGGCTGAACATAAAAATAATGTTGTTAACTAATGATAATGCTATTACCTCCCTACCATTATACAATACAAGGTGAAACACCTATCGAATATTTCTTATGTGAGACACAATTTGTAAATTACACCCACAAGACTTTTATAAATAACACCAACATGCTTGCTAATATATGACAATATTGCAACCAGACCAGCATGTTTGCTAACACATGTCAATATTGCAACCAGGCCAATGCACTTTGTAATGTAAAATAACATTGCAACCATGCCACCATACTTGCTTATCTGTGAAAAGACAATATTGCAACCTTGCCAACACACTTGGCACATGGTACTCATCTACGAATGCTCAGCAGGAGCTATCCAATGAATACCAACATGACAAGGTTTAGATGTTTTTTTAAACATCTTTGCATCCTTGTGTGAATGCATGAAAGTAGCCTCAGCATTGTAAGGGTTAATATGATTTTTTGCAACTAGGTCACCATGCTAGCTATTTTACCCAAGTCAATATGCGCATGCTATATAAGACAAGGATACTTCAAGTAGCAATGGTCAGTAATGCAGGCTTTTTTAGTCCTTCAAGAAAAGAGGCATCCATAATAAAGTCAATATGCACACTGTATAAGACAAGAATATCTCCAAGTAGCAATCGTTAGTATAGCAGGCTTTTTTAGTCCTTCAAGAAAAGAGGCATCCATAATAAAGTCAATATGCACACAATATAAGACAATAATATCTCCAAGTAGCAATGGATGGTAAAGCAGACTTTTTAGTCCTTCCATTAGTAGCATAAAGTGATGATGAGATTAAATTCAACTTCAGTTTCGATTTGCATGCAGCCAGCAATCTGATTAGCATGAGCCTGCGCTGCCATCTGGCGCTGTCAGCAAATGTTGCGCCTTAATGTATCACCATGTCTGCATGCAACAGTGAGAGAGAGAGGGAGAGAGGTGACATGCAACATTGATGGAGAGTCATTTGGCTCAATCCAGCTTCCGATCCTTGCCTATGATTAATGCATAGAAGCCATTAATGTGTATTGTGGCTTAACACTGCTAACTACTAAACTAACTGCCATTTTATGTTTCTGTTTATGTGGCTCTGTATAATTGCAGGTAAGATATTCTAACATTCTAACAGCCAATCCCATTACTAATACATAGAGGCTGTAAGGCCAACTGAATACCTGTCTGCTATTTTGTTTCTCTTTATGTTTCTCTGTATAATTGCAGGAACAGTACATTCTAATTTTCTAACAGGCAATGCTATCACTAGTATCATTACTAGAAGGCCACCCGGATATCTGTCAGCCATTTTATACCGCTCTATATATTTCTTTGCATAATTGCACAGTATTCAAATATTCTAACAGTCAATGCTGTTACTAGTACATCATAGCTACAAGGCCAACCGAATACCTGTGCCCCATTTTATACCTCTCTTTACGTTTCCTTGTATAATTGCAGGTACAATATTCTAATGTTCTAACAGCGATGCAGTTACTAGTACATAATAGCTACAAGGCCAACCGAATACCTGTGCCCCATTTTATACCTCTCTTTATGTTTCTCTGTATAATTGCAGGAGCAGTATTCTAATATTCTAACAGCCATTTCTGTTACTGTTACATGATTTACAAGGCCAACTGAATAGTACCTGACTGCCATTTTATACCTCTCTTTATGTTTCTTCGTATAATTGCAGGTACAATATTCTAATATTCTAACAGCCGATGCAGTTACTAGTACATAATAGCTACAAGGCCAACCGAATACCTGTGCCCCATTTTATACCTTTCTTTATGTTTCTCTGTATAATTGCAGGTACAATATTCTAATATTCTAACAGCCCATGCTGTTACTAGTACATAATAGCTACAAGGCCAACCGAATAGTACCGGTCCGCCATTTTATACCTCTCTTTTTGTTTCTTCAGATAATTGCTTTACAATATTCAAACAGCCATGTTTGTTGTCAGTACATTGTAGCTCATGCATAGCCAATATATCTAAATGCTAATTTATGTTCCCTTTATGTTTCTCTGTATTTATAATCAGTCTACAACGTTACAGGAACATCATAGCTACATGTGCGAATATCTGTATTTCATTTTTCATTTCTCTTTAGGCTTTTCTGTATACCTGAGACATACAAAATTCTTACAGCAGCTTCTATAACCATTAAATATTAGCTACATGGCTAAATACCTGAATTTCGTTTTTTTCCTTTTATGGTTTGCTGTTTGATCATAAGTACAATATTGTAACAGCCACTGCTGATACCTATGCATTGTTCCTACATGGACAAATAATTAGCTGAATTCTTTGTTCTTCTGTACGACTGTGGAATCTATAATAACAACTTATAACAAGTTAACAACTTCTGTTACTATCAACTCTTTAGCAGCTGGTGGCTAATTTGGTCAATACAAAATAATGTGAAAAAAGCTGAAAAATGACAACCCTGGCAAATGGGTACTCATATATATGTTAGTACTCAATGAGAGCTTTGCAATGAATACCAACATGACAGGATTTCGATGATTTTCAAAGTTGTTTTTTTTAGTTCTTGTGCCTTAGATGAATGTAATCTGAAAGGGTTTTAGTGTAGTCGAGTTCAGCCCAGTACGATGCACCTACAGAGAGGAGTGAAGTGTGCAGGCAAGTACTACTTTAATCAATATCAAAAGGGCCTCCTGAGAAATGATACAATTCTGTGAAATATGATGCATGTCCATATGGATCTGGGAATCAAACAATAACATTGGCAGTCCTAGACACTTTGTATCAAATTTCATATAATTGCTACATTGTACCAAACTTTATAAACTAATTGATATTGTATCTCTCAGAAGGCTAAAAGGATGTCATTTTATGTTACATTCTATGAGTATTGATACATTTTATCAACCAATAATTGACATTGTAGCCTCTTAGAGGGGTAAAATGATATAATTTGATACGACACTGAAAGTGTGTTGGAACATTATATCAACCATAAGTAGACACTACAGCTGCATTGGTCAGGAGAAAGCTGTGACCTGTGTAACAGAGTAACTATATAAGGCTACAACAGTATGTCCCCCATTGTTACTCTGTATGAGTATTGATACATTTCATCAACCACCAAGTTACATACAATGAATACTAGTTATAATAATAAATTTTAGAAACCATCACGTGACACTGTATCACAATGATGTAGGAGTTATTCTATGTATTGAGGCCGTTTTTTTGTTGATATACTTAAATGTTTTGCTTTCACATATCATAGGACATTGTCATGATACCTCTATGCAAATTCACCCTTGAAATTTATAAGATAATACATGTTTGTTTCACCACTCAATCCGTTCATCTATGCTATGATCTGTTAAAGTCTGAACAGTATGGTGTAATCTTTTTTAAAGAAGCCATCTTTTTGCAAACATTGTAAAGAGCACTGTTGACTAGAATCAAAACAATAGCAACGACTTTGGTGGCAAATTTGGCCAATACTAAATGATGAAACCCTGGCACTTGGGTACTCATCTGAAAATACTTAGTAAGAGTTATCCAATAAATACCCACATGACAGGGTTTAGGTGGTTTTCAAAAATCTTTGCGCTCTTGTCCATTAGACGAAGTAGCCTCAGCATTGGAAGGGTTAATATATGATAAAATGTAGCAGAGAATGTTATGAAAATACTGCCAACTTCACACTATCTTTAAGGTGGTCAGTTGGATACCAGGTGTGTGTGGTAGCTGGTATTGCCTAGATAAACACAAGCCCCAGCAGCTATCAATACAACAAGTCCTGCATTATTTATGCTTGACGGTCCAATCCTATCCAGTACTTATCTGGTTTAGCTGATTAGGGCTGGCTCTGTGGCTGATTATAGGGAGACCCGCCCTAAAGCCTATCATACTCATCATCATCATCATCTCATTGTATTGTTCTGCCTGCGATCTACTCCACCTGGTGGACGATAGATGAACTACTACTGCTATTGCTGCTGCTAATGCTACTGCTACTACTATTGCTGCATATTTGCTACATACCACATACTACTACATACTTCTACTAAAATGGATGAACTACTACTACTACTACTACTACTACTACTACTACTACTACTATTACTACTACTACTACTACTACTACTACTACTACTACTACTACTACTACTACTACTGAATTTAAGCCTCTGATCCATTGCAATCCAGGCAAATGATTCTCCCCTGGTGGAAATTAGATGAACTACCTAGTATAGACCCATCTCTAATTCATATAATCATCTGAACTATTCTCCCCTGGTGGAAGCTGGTTGAACTACTATGCATCTCATAGTAAAATCAAATTATTCCTGTACAACTATTTTTCTCCACTGATGAGCTTATCATTGATTTTTCTAGGTAAAAAAATGTTTGATAAATAAGTACAACATTCCTTTTTAAAACAGTATCCAAAAGATATATATTGCCAAGTTATCAGTTCAGGCCTTTTTAGTTGATAAGGGCATGAATGTGTTTTTGCCAAATTTATAAGCTTCCATAGTGAGATATCAATGAAAAACGACATGATAAGGTCCAAATGATAAATGTGCCACTGCAGTTTCCTAACAAAAAGTTTCACCTTCGAAAAAGAACCTATCCCTGATTGGTGAAAAACTGTTCATCACTACATTTGAACAATATCAGTTTATCACCAGTAGCTGATATGGGTGGTAAATACCACAGGAACTATCATCCAGACATAGAAAAAGTTCTGCAATATATGGTGAAAAAAGACCATTCTGTATATTTTCATAATTGTTTTCATGCATCTAAAGCTCTTTTTATTAGAAGACTGATTGAGTTTTATGTTTGTTATGCTACCAATGCACTTATTGACATGGATGATAAGGGATAATTTTTTACAACTTCTCATAAAACTTCCATGCAATCAGTAATCCGCAGAATATTGGGATCAATCCAGTTATCTCCAAAGAGGATGGAAAGATTAGAATGTGCCAATATCAGCAATTAATGCTTCAAGTGCCCAGAATCTCAGAAGGAAAAGAGGTGTTCAGGAGATGAATGAGCAGCTACCGATTCCAAAAATCATCTGCCGATCCCAGTGGCTGCAGCCTAATGCCCTTCGGCTGCTGGTGGTTTATTTGGTTGATACAAAATGTAGCAAAAAAACCTGAAAAATGACTTAACCCTGGCACATGGGTACACATCTGACAGAACTCAGTGAGAGCTTTCCTATGAATACCAACATGGAAGGGTTTAGATGTTTTTCAAAAATCATAACATTCTTATGCTTTGGACGAAAGTAGCGCCTTAGCATTGGAAGGGTTACGAGGATGGGGCATGATTTGCAGGGTAAAGCTTTTAAAATCTCAAAAGGAAAAGACAGGTTAACCATTATGCTGCTGATGGCTAATTCGACCAATACAAAATGATGCAAAAACCTGAAAAATGACTGGAACCCTGGGTACTCATTTGAGAGCACTCAGCGAGAGCTTTCCAATGAATACCAACATGACAGGGTTTGGATGCTTTTCAGAAATCTTTGCGTCTGTGTGCTTTGGACGAAAGTAGCCGCAGGGTTAAGGGGAGACCTGAGCAGTGACTGATTCGAAAAAAATACCTGCCAATCCTAGGCCTGGCATATTAGCCTGTATTGGTCGGAGCACAAGGGAGAGAGAGGGAGAGGAGAGAGAGAGCTGCAATATTCTGTCTGCATCAATATTGCCAGCGTGGAGTCTGTCTAGTGACACACAGACATCCTGCGGCGTTCAGCGTTCGACAGGAATCCACGCTCTAGGCTTTCTATTGCCCATTTGTATGCCTCTCCCCTCACCGGGCAGGAAATAAAACCACAATAACACCTCCCTTAAAGAGCCGCTGCAAAATGAGCAAATGTCTCAGCCTGAAATAAAATTATCAGCTGCCCTTTCCTACTGTATATTCAGCACAAGTGCTGTCTGAATAAAGTTGGGAGGGTTAATGGGCAGATTAACCCATTCACACTCAGAGCGGCCAAAACAGGCCTGACAATTTTGATAATATTTCTCAAACAATAGCATTTTTTGGAGAATATTTGAAAGAGAAATCTTAATCAGATGCAAAACAAAAACTCTCCTTCAAATATTTTGTGAACTTTTGCTTCATTCCAAAGTTATTTTCATAAGTATGAAAGTAGCAGACGATACTTTCTAGAGTATCTCTGAGTGTGAATGGGTTAAGAGAGATTGGAGCAGGAGGAGTAGGGTCAGATTGAGGTTTCACATTTCAAATCACTCCCAATGCTGCGGCTACTTACATCCAAAGAACAAGGATGCAAAGATTTTTGAAAACCATCTCAACCCTGTCATGTTGGTATTCATTGGATAGCTCTCACTCATTACTCTCAGTACTCTCAAATGAATACCCATTCGGCAGGGTTTCGGTCATTTTTAAGATATTCTGCTTCATTTTGTAATACCCAAATTAGCAACCAGCAGCATAAGGGTTAACCTATCCATGCTTGACCATAGTCTTAGCTAGCAAGGCCTCTGTGGCACCATTTGGAAACCCAAACCCTTAAATATCATCCCTCAGGACACCCACATTTTTTTGCTGAGGAATTTCTTTGAATGGTCAATATAAGCATATGATTAAATTTGTTCACCTTAATATGTTTCCTGTGACATTGTATAAGAATATTATGCTTTATTCCAATTAGTACACCGGAAAATCTTCAAATTGCTAATTTTGGGCACCCTATTCCCAAATCCTGGCTAAGACCCTGTGTTCGACCCATTTGAGCTTAGAGCACCTGAAACAGCCTGACAACTTTTAATTACATCATTCTGAAAACTGATTGAAGGGGATTAGATTTTAAGCAGAACTCAATTTTCAATGGAAACTATATGCACACATTGGTAACCTAATCATGCCTGTAGTGGATATTTCTCTATCAAAAGATTCTATTAGAAAAACATTTCAAGGGGATTCGATCTTCACAGTCAATTAAAAGCAAATTCCACAAATATCTTGTGGGATTTGTGCTTGAATTAATGACTATTTTTTTTGTATTTTTGTAAGACAAAAATAGTTGCATTGAAAGGGATATTTTTGTAGTGATTGTGGATTGAAGGCATGTTCCAGAATAATTCTATATTTCCTGTGTTGCCTATTCTGTGTATTATGTGAAAGCTGACATCTCTCTAGAGTGCATTCTCTCTGATGTAGTCTGCACAATCAGACCAATTAAGAAGCTGCGAGGAATTGAAAAGTTCCCTGTTGAGTGTGTGCGTGGGCTGCTGCCAGGATAAGATGGAAATATTGCTCAGAATCCGCTCATTCACTAGAAAGGGTACAATATAATTCAACCCATTCATGCTTAACCCTACATGCTGAGGCTACTTTCATCTAGCCTCGATACCAGGCTGAATATATTTGTATTTCTGTATATTGCTTGCTCTCTTATAATGCTTGCAGTCTTAACCGATTAACACTTAAAAGTTCCTCCAGAAATTGTTGTCTGGATCGACGATTCTTTTGACGATAACTTTTGAATTAGGAATGATTTTACAGAATATTTGAAGAGGAGTTGTTGATAATATTCCGATGAACATTTCCCCTTCAAAAACTTTGCCTATTCTGCTTAAGCCTGAAAGATTTCATCAAAATTGTCAGGCTGGTTTTGGCTGCTGTGAGCATTGATGGGTCAATAACTTCACTGTGCTTGATGAGTCCAGTTTAGTTCTTGATTTCCACACTATATATCAGTTTATTGGTATGCATAATAGCCACAAGAGCATTCAGCAGTGCTGCCATCTGGCAAATCTGAAAAGTACTTTAATGACTTGACTAGTAACAAAATAATGACTAGTTAGTTAAGAATGAGCCAGCTCTAGCTAGGCTACTTTTATCCTAAGCACAGGAACGCAAAGATTTTTGAAAGCCATTTAAACCATGTCATGTTGGTATTCCTTAGATAGCTCTCACTGAGTACTCTCAGATGAGTACCCATGTGCCAGGGTTTCAGTCATTTTTCAGTTTTTTTTGCATCACTTTATATTGGCAAAATTAGCCAAAATCAGCATAGGGGTTAACCTATTGCAGTCTGAGAATCTTCTTCACAAGTGCAGTATACTCTAGATCTGTGATTTTTAAAATCTAACTGTGAAGCATGGGTTCATAAGATATTTTGAGAAAATATGAAGTTTAGGCTGGTTTCAACATCCCTCCTTCAAATGTAACACTGAATAAGCTTTTTTCACAAAGGTGTAAAAAATGTTTTGGGCGCTACAGGTATGTATTGGGCAAAATAGTACATACATTTTAAGGTATTTGTTGGAGGGTTATATATATTTAATAAAGGGTAATAGTAGTGGGCATAACAACATAACACAACCTGATTAGTTCTTCATGACACCACTAGGAGGCTGCTAAGTATGTCTTAGCCAGTAGCACCCTCTTTTGACCAAACATCCAATCATTTCTTCTTTTATTGCAACTGTGAATCCCTCGCACACCTGTCATGCAATTAAGTGCAGCTGTGGCTACTATCAGTCTTCATTATAGACAGTAGCATAGGTAAACTTTGCTCTGGCTGACCTCATTGCACCGCATTAACTATCTATTTTCTTGAGGTTCACAAGACTATATTTTGCTAAAAACATTCTGGGAGAAATATTTGAATATCAAAAATGAAATACAGAAAAGCTGTTGTTTATATCTGTTATCATATTTCTACCTCAGATATTTTCTAAATGATGTTTTTATTAAAAAGATATACCGAAAATATTCTAACTTGTAAGCATGAATGGAAAAAACAATAGCAGTTCTTATCATTTCTTATCAACACTTATTTGAGATGACAAATGTATATGTTTGCATAATTTAAATACCTCTGAGATATAACACTTTAACCCATTCATGATTTTTTGAAATAACTTTTTTAAAAAACTATTTTTGCATAGTTTTTTTTTTAATCTATTGAAATAACTTGGGGAAAGAGAATCGTTTTAAAAAATATATCAAGAAAAGTTGTCTATAAAATACTAAGTAACCTTACTTGCTTTCACCTACTAGATTTCACAAAAAAAAGCTCATATTGTCCCCTCTGAGCATTGATAGGTTAATAGATGTCCTATGACTCATATTTCTCATCCCCATACCATAATAATGCCACACGCTTCACAATTTATGTTGATGCATTGAGAGTTTACTCAAACTGTGTGTGGGCGTAAAACACATCTCACGTGTGAACAATAAAAGGGTTCATAAACTGCCTGCCATGTATTTTGTTAGGGACAGATATAGACTAGCTTCAGGTCTGCGTAGAGTGAAGGTATTCTTGAATGAACGGTGCATAGGCAACTTCATCAGACCAGGTCCAATTCTCTTTCTCTTAAGGCAGAGCTCTGAAATCTGTCCTAGCAGTATATGTATTATACTAGGTACTCATTGAAAATTGTTATGCCTTCTGTGTTCAGTTTATGGTATCATTTGTTGTAGTTCACTACAATTAGCATACAGTTGGGCCGTATGAACCAATCAAAAGCTAACATTGGCATGAACTAATTCCACAAAGTTCCATTGTATTGCACTGAGAAGTCCATGTAATATGATAGGGCAAATACAAACGGTTAGGTCAGGTTGACCAAACTGAAGACAACATGATCATCTTAATCATGGACACTGAGTGCTAACAGTCGAAGAGCACTTCACTGATGTTTTACAACTTTCAAAACAACTCACTTCACTTAGCTAGTGGCCTGAAATTCATAAAACACATAACTTAGCTGTCATCTCATTGTAATACAATGGGGCTTTATGGAATCTACTCTTGCAGTTTTTTTATCAGAATTAGTACACAGCATTTCTAAATGGTTGATACTGCCCAACTGCTAGCCTGCCTCCCAGGCCATATTTAAATGTCTTCCATTGTGGATAGATGGCACTGCGGTATACTAGGAGGGCAGTTGGAAATAATAAATATTAACACTAATCTCCCTCGTGTGGCAATTGTGTGAACTAAATGACCAACAGTAGACCACAGGACTCCCTATCTAGTATAGGTGCAGGCCTCTATATATAATAAAATAAAATCATAATAGAGCCTTGTGGCTAAGCTACCCCACTGTGTGCTAATCTGTACTCAATTGAGCCTGAGAACCAGTCTATTGTGAGTGCACCAGTCTGGTGCATTCTTTATTGCAGGTACATGTGTTCACCTAAGTGACAGACCACTAGTTCATTTGGAGCATCAACGGTTTAACCCACTAATTAACCCATTCACACTCAAGAGTTCCTCTAGAGAGCATCGTCTGCTACTCTCATACTTTTGAAAATAACTTGGGAATAAAGCAGAAGTTCACAAAATATTTGAAGAAGAGTTGTTGTTTGGCTCCTGGTTAACATTTCTCCTTCAAATATTTTCCAAAAAATGCTTTTGTTAGAAAAATATCATTAAAATTGTCAGGCCTGTTTTGGCCACTCTGAGTGTGAATGAGTTAACACTTGAGGGTTCCTCCTGATATTGACTTCTGGATCTGTAATACTTTTGACAATAACTTGGAAAGTAAGAATGATTTTACAAAATATTTGAAAGAGAGTTGTTGTTAGTGTTCCCATTAACATTTCTTCTTCAAATATTTTTCGAACTATGCTTTTGCATGAAAGATTTCATCAAAATGATCAGGTTGGTCTTGGCCACTGTGAGCATTAATGGGTTAACCCATTCAAGCTTGGATATCTTTGTTGCATGTGTTAACATCTGGACCTCTGATAATCAGGGTTCAACTTTCCCAGGGGCCCGGGGGCACATGCCCCAAGTTTTGCTGTGGGCCCCTAGATTTTTCAGTCTAGGCGTCCAAAACAGTATGAAAAATAACCAGAAATCCTGTTTTTGACCACTAATTATTATCGTTTCAAACCCTGGATACTCCAAGCAGTTTGAGAACTTGAAGCAAATATTCACAAGCAAAGGAGTTTAGTGTAGCGATTTGGTCAAAATCTTTCCTTAATATATTTTCGTATAAATGCTATAGCCACAAAGATATTACAGAATTAGTCAATAGGCTTTTTAGGCACTACAGGGCACATGCATTTCCACCCTCACCTGTAGTGTCCAATAACATACTTTATTTTACATACTTAATTTTTAAAAAAAATTCTGACATGTTCATTTTTTTTGCAAATATTTAACCCTCGTGCTGGTCCTGGCTAATTTTGCCAATACGAAATAATGCAAAAATAGTAGAGCTGCACTCACGGAGGGAGATCAACTCATGAGCTCACCTCCTGTTTGACTCTTGATCTGTTACAACATGTTTCAGATTTCAGAACCCTATCGAATTACACGGGAAAACATGGTATAACATGTTTCATAGTCTTGAAAATAAAATAACATGTTTTAACATGTTTAACGTTATGGCTTACAGAACTATCATGTTTTTTCAACATGGGATTTCATGGTAAAACATGTTCTATCATGTTCACCAGGGCATGAATGGGTTAGTGGTGTGGGTAAGTTGTCAGGCCACTGGAGGAGCACTAGCGACTGACAGAGTTATGACAGAGTGGCAACATAGGGCATCCCCCTGACATCTTTATTAGACTCATAAATAGCCATCCATCAGCCAGCTGTCTGTCCTGATCGGGTCTCCTCCTAGCCTAGTCCTAGGCCAAGAAAATTTATCACTTCTTTAATAACTCACCTAATGTTTATATACCATTCTAAAATGTCTACCCATATTTAGTTCTATATTGGCTCACCAGGCGGCCAGCAAGGGTCTATTTGGATTTCTTGATTCTGACTGACCAGGGTGACCACCACTGGTGCCATCTATCAACAGCAACTAAAACTAACACCTAAATATTGAACAGAGAAAAGCACAATATAAGTAAATCATAGACTAGGAGCTAGTCTAGTCTCCTCCTAGACTATAGCTCCTAGAGTTGGTCTGGCCCAAGCTTGGCTGACCGTTTTTTCCTCTTTTTTCGTACATGAAGTTTGTATTTCAAATCGAAACTTGGCAAACCTCTTAGGATCAACATACCTACTTTCTGTAGCAACTCCCTAAAATGTTGATTTTGCTCACTAGGTCCCATTGTAAAATTTGCCCATCGCAAACAGTATAAATATGAGCAATCTCGCGTGGAATTCTATGTAACTATTATGACCCTAAAATGTCCCTTTCAAGTTTTTCCACCTCAATATATTTCCCCTGGCATTGTTTACGGATATTATGCCTTATTTCAAAATGTTAATACATATTAATGGTTGTAATCTGAGTACATTGTGATCTTCCCCCAAAAATAGGACACTCCAAAATTTTACAATTGACAAATTGGGCTGCAGTTTCTAAATCTGGGCTATTAGACCCCGATTAAGCTATCTACATATCATGCACACATATGGTCTGTCACACATGTAGAAATATTTTGATAACTACAAAGCCATATTTTGAGAAATATTTCTATAGAATTTATCGTTCCTGCTATGTTAAACTTTCCTTCTTCAAACCGCCTTATTATGATAACTCTGTTTGATGAGTGACATCACACAAAATGTGTACATTGCATCAGGGTCTTAGCAAGGTTTTACAAACCGGATGTCCATAATTAGCAATTGTAACATTTGTGGGTGTCCTACTTTTAAAGAGTGACCACAATATACTCAGACTACAACCCTAAGCATGTATTCACTTTATGAAATAAAGCATAATGTTCATAAACAATTCATGGGTTTTATATTGAGATGGAAAAAAATCATTGATATGATTGAAATTGACATTTTAAGAAATTCCTCATAAAAAACTGGGAGTCCATATAGTTGATTTTATAGGGTTTGGGCGTCTAAAAGATGCCCAGACGGCCTGCCGGCTAAGACTTTGCATTGTAGATATAAATGAGGTAATAAATTGCATGCTTTCAACACTGTATCAGAGAAAGCACTTGCCCCGTCAACACCAGGCAGCCCTAAAACAATCACGCCTACAGTTCATCCTGACATTGACGTCGTCTGAATCAAATTTATCCTTAACCCTTATGCTGCTGGTGGCTAATTTGGCCCATACAAAAAGATGCAAAAATCCCGGGAAATCACTGTAACCCTGGCATATGGGTACTCATCTGAGAGTACTCAGCGAGAGCTTTCTAATGAGTACCAACATGACAGGGTTTCGATGGTTTTCAAAAATCTTTTCCTCCCTTGCGCTTTGGACAAATGTAGCCTCAGCTTCGTAAGGGTTAAAACAACTTGGTAATAAAGAATGAATTACTGGAATACCTGAAGGAATATTGTGGTATGGGTTCTGATATGAGGTACATTTCTTCTTTCAATCTATTTGCAAAAAATGCTTTTGTTGTTAGATGTGTCCAAAATAGTCAGGCCTCTTTTGGTCTGCGGGGATGAATGGGTTAACCCATTCACATCAGGTAGATCCTACATACATGGATGTTGCTCAAATATCCTAATAACAAATCAGTATTTTGAGGATTTGTTTACTAAAAGCTTACGATATAAGGGGGGCTGAACCTTACATTCTCAAGAATAACCAAGTGGCTTAGAAAAAGAAGATTAGCTCACAAACATCCTGAATGGGCCTGTACAACTTTATAATTTCAGGAGTAGTCTTAGCAGTAGTGTTGGGATGATCATCAATTATAATGGATAATCAATCGTTTACCTCTCTGATTCTGATTAATCGATTACTAAACTGCCAATCGATAATAATCGGAAAAGGTGACACCTAGTGGCA
The DNA here is from genome assembly GCA_963942565.1 of Maea johnstoni. Classification (NCBI taxonomy): domain Eukaryota; kingdom Metazoa; phylum Annelida; class Polychaeta; order Spionida; family Magelonidae; genus Maea; species Maea johnstoni. Next base: position 7,594,742 of record OZ012691.1, on the reverse strand, counting down.
AAATATAGAACTAAATGACAGACATGTTGTCAGCTTTCTTGCTATGAAACTAAGCTCCAAAAACACTTCAAAACGAAGTTAAGGTAGGTGCTAATAGCAAGTAATTTTCATAGGCTATCACTTATTATTAGGCTCTAGACCTCTATTACCCAATAACTGTAAAAGTGCAATGAACTGATTATGATCGATAATCGATCGGTTGGCTGTAACTGATTATCGATCATGAAATTGCAACCGATTCCCAACCCTACTTAGCAGCATAATGCAGGCAATGGGTACGGAATGGATTAAGTACTTATTACATTACCACATTAGGATAGTCTTAGCCATCAGGACATCTGGGTGTCATTTGGACACCCAAACTCTCTAAAGTCAACCGACTCAGGACACACAAATTCTTTTATAAGGAATTTCCCGAGTTTTTTCTTAAGGAATTTCCTAATTTCTCAATTTCAAGCATAAAATTTATTTTTTCAGCTATGTTTATATTCCCATGACATTATATAAGGATGCTATGCCTAATATTTCATTATGTAAACATTATGTAAATCCTAACCTTAAGACCCTGCTTGGAATGATGCCAAATACCAATATCAAATAGGGATTATAAAGTACATACACAAATATGTATAATAGATCCAGATGACTGGTCAATAAATCTTGGGTATATTGAAAGCCTTGATTAATTCTAAAGGCTTGCAATCAAATGCAATTAAATTGGTATTAAATTAACCCATCCATGCTTGAGGGATGCTCTTAAGACTGTCATCAGGATCTTTGACAAATTTGACAATAGCTTGAGACTTAAGAATGATTTTTACAAATTTTTTCAAGGAGAGCTGTTGGTAGCTTTCTGAATAAAAATTCTTCATTGAAATAATTTCCTAACTATCCACTTTTGCATGAAAGAGTTCAGCCTATTTGTCAGGCTGCTTCTGGCAGCTACTGCGAGCATCAGTGAGTTTACTAGCCAATCTTTCCACATGAATTTTATGTCATGACTAAAACCCTAGCATATCGGTTACTCATCTGAGAGTACTCAGCAAGAGCTTTCTAATGAATACCAACATGACAGGGTTTAGATGGTTTTCAAAAATCTTAAAACCACTCAGGATCACAGCCATTAGGACAGGCATTGGGGGCCTTGCATGAATCATGTAGAAACCTAGACAAAGTAGCACCCAACATCATCCTTGTCAGGTCCTGGAGGAATAAGAAGATTCCCTCAAAATCTTGGATAAGTCCCGACAGGTCAAAAGCATTATTATTTAACCTTTCCAATGCTTAGGCTACGTCCTTCCAAAGCAGAAGGACATAAATGTGTGTGTACTGTGTAGGAGCGTTAACCTAGAGAGCCATGCACACACACACATATATGCATTTGTAGAAACAAACAAATCATTTTAATCACCCATGAATCATGTAGAAACCTAGACTAAGTAGCACCCAACAACATCCAGGTCAGGTCCTGAAGGGTCCAAGGAATTAATCCACTCTAGACAGCCAATAAGTGGATTCTCTCAAAATCTTGGAGTCCAGACAGGTTAAAAGCATTATTTCTTAACCTATTGTAATCTGGAGTGCACACATGGTCTGACAGCTTTGAACATAACTCATCAGTTAGAGTAGTATTGCTTAACCCTTCCAATGCGGAGGC
>OZ012691.1:7549140-7592885 GCA_963942565.1 Maea johnstoni | reverse complement strand
AATTGTAAAATTTTTGGGCATCCAACTATTTAAGGGGGACCAAAACATACTCAACCATAAACATGTATAAATCTATCAAAATGAGGCATGATATCCCAATACAATGCCATTGGAATAAAATGGCAATGAAAATTTCATTTATATGCTTGAGATTCCTGAGGGGCACTTTTTAAGGGTTTCGGTGGCCAAAAAGACACCCAGACCCTCTGCTGGCTAAGACCATGCATGCAGGTGGAAGTAATAGCGAAGTATAAGAGTAAGAGGAACCTGCAAGCCAACATCTGCTACCACATTTGCATGTGCATCAGCCACAAAAGATCCCCAGAGGATGTAGGTCAGGTTAGGCAAATAATATCATCTTCAATCAATATCACACAGTTAGGCAAAATGGCATCACCCCAAGCAGCATCATCACAAAGTTAGGCAAATAGAGTCGGCAGCTGGCCTTGGAGTATAGTGTAGTTAGTAAGTAGTTGCTGAGTGTTTCATCAATATAACATGCAGGGAGGTGGATCCAGGCTTAGCCGCCTCCGGACAGCTCAGAAGGAGGCTGAGTGAGAGTGACTCGGAGGCGGAGAGAGCGTGTGACCCTTTTCCGTGAGAGGATGCAGCGGAGCGCCGCCTATCTCATCGTATTGATCTGTCGGCTCTAATCGCGAAACAACACGACTCAAAACATCGATATCACAGCTGGGTGCAGACAACGGCTGGCCGGATATATCCTTCATGTTGTTAAGAGGTGTTTTATTGAGCTACACGCTCACGCTAAAGATAGTACCTAATAAGGAGATGGGAATCAATGGGTCCCAGTCCACATGCAGTGACCGGTATTCATTTTCATACAAACATATTAATCTTCTTGCTGCTGGTTGCTAATTTGGTCAACATGAAATGATGACAAGTAGCTGAGAAATGGCAGAAACCATGGCAAATAGGTACTCATTTGTCGACTGGTTGACTGGTGCAGGAATTAAATATCTGTACTGTACGTTCTAAGAATATTTGAAAAATTGAAAATATCTAATATTGTAATGATTTTTGATTCCCATTATGTTACTAAAAAGATTTCTAAATCTGCAAAGACAGGAACTCGGATGAACCAGACTTGCTTATAATTCAACTTTTACGGTTGTAGTGCGTCTCCAAAGAGATTTCTATTTCTTCTATCGACGGGAGCGTCTCCAAAGAGATTTCTATTTCTTCTATCGACGGGAGAACAATAAGAGTGCTGGCAGTTTCGTATTTCACACGGCACGTGCCAGTGCTTCAACGGCTCACAACTCACTGCCACAGCTCTGTTTGTCCAGACACAGGTGCTTATTTCTCAGTTCAATAATCAGGAGAAGTTTATCATTAACCCTCATGCTGCTGGTGGCTTATTTGGCCTATACAAAATAATACAACAGTCCTGGAAAATGATTGAAACACTGGCATATGGGTACTCATCTTTGAGTATTCAGTGAAAGCTTTCCAATAAATACCAACATGACAGGGTTTAGACGGTTTTCAAAATCTTCTTTTTTTTTTGGCTTTGGATGAAAGTAGCCTCAGCATTGGAAACTCTAGGGTTAACATTCTACATATTTCTTAATGTCAAACACAACCACAACATTTCCAACTCTTTGTTGGCTATTCCATGAGTTGAACACACCCAGTGTTTGCTCTTCTAGAATAGATCCCACCCATTGCATTTACAACTCTTTGTTGGCTATTCCAAATGTTGAACACACCCAGTGTTTGCTGTTCCAGAAATTGATTGCCTGCTACTGCATGAATTACCCCCCCCCCCTTCATTCCTTGTTATAATAGGAAAAATACCAACACCCATTCAAGCATGTTGCACCATAAATAGCCTAAATATGTTGTCATGCCATCATTCTGAACATAAGCGTTTTGGCCATAGAAATTTGAGGAAGGAATTTAATCCATTTTAAAAACACTCCTTCAGATATCTCGTGTCATAGGTTATAATCATACATGCAGAGGAGACTTACCCATGGGAATTCTAAGCTTAGGTCTGATTAGGCATAAAAAGATGCAGTACAACCTCAGAGATATGAGCATATGGGACAGGGGCAGAAGCCTTCACAAAGTGTGTGTGGGGGGCGGGGGGGGGGGGGGTACATCTCAGGGGTCTTTTCTTACAAAAGGGACCGGGAGATTGTATTGATAACAGGTGTTCACATCTCTGAGGTATTTACAGATATCAAACACACACCCTTGAATGGATGCATAAATTTAAACCCAACAGTAGACATGCTTTAACAGATATTAAACATACCCCCTTGAATGGATGCATACAATTTAAACCCACCAGTGGACATGCTTTTACAGATATTAAACACACTCCCTTGAATGGATGCATAAGATTTAAACCAATCACTAGACATGCTTTAACAGATATTAAACATACCCCCTTGAATGGATGCATACAATTTAAACCCACCAGTGGACATGCTTTTACAGATATTAAACACACCCTTGAACAAATGCCTCGATAGAAATCAAACCAACCTCCTTGCTTGCTATTACAAAAATCATACTCACCCCGTGGGTGCTGTTAACAAAATTATACCCAAACCCATGCAAACCAGGAACAAGAAAATGGTGCACACAATTTCACCTATAAATTCTTTGTTATAGTTAAGGTTTGTTTTATTATGTTCTTTTTTCCCCCGCATACCCATGTGCCAGGGTTTGAGTCATTTAAAAGATATTTTTGCATCATTTTGTATTAGTCCAATTGCCACCAGCAGCATTAGGGTTAAAAGTGGTTAACATAGGTAAATACTATTACTCAATATGGTACCAAATACCAATATTGAATGAGAGAAAGTATTGATCATTGAATATCTGTAATACTGGTACTGATTAACAATACAATATTGACTTAACTGCTACCTGGACATCTCCACACAAAGGCAGTTTGCTGACAGTGCTGAAGTTCACAATTCCCTGGAGGCAGGCAGCATCATTAGAATTACTGTTAAGATATTGTATCCATAAGGAAACATAGCAAATGTATCGTATCGCAATAGTGTTAAAGGGGCCAATCCCTGGTGGTTAATCCTGCCCCTTTAACTCATCTTTGCTCTGCGATATCTTATCTGTCTTGCACAATTACTCCCCTAAATGCACTATACACTTAAAGGTTCCACCCTAAAATGTTCGGGGTTACTTCAATTTGCATTGGGTCTACAAAACAAGCCATTAACTCATCCCCAGACATTTAGCCTTAATACCACTATAGAAGCTATTGGGATATTGGTAAGAATTTATTGCCCCAAGAAACCACCTTGAAGGAATATTGTCTGGAATATATGCTCGCAGCCATGGCCTCAGCAGAGTGCTGTAAGACACAAACTGAGTAGTGCTCAGAATGCTTGCTCACCCGATATGTAGCTGTATCAATAGAATCAGCAGCAGGTCAAGAAAACACCTCCATATATTACAATAAGTAAGAAATCAATAAGGAGTAGGGCGTCCTCCATGGCTGAGCAGTCGAAAACATTGTCCATTACTTGTCATGTCTCGCAATATAGGGTCCTACAACCTTAGTTAGTGTGAGAAAGATTAAAAATGATTAAAAAAAACTAACAGAATGTCTGAAACCCTGGGACATGGGTACTCTTCTGATAGTACTCAATGAGAGCTATCTAATGAATACCAACATGACAAGGTTAAGACGATTTTCAAAAATATTTCCGTCCTTGTTCTTCGGACGAAAGTAGCCTCAGCATTGGAAGGGTAAATGGTTTTTAAAATCTTGGCGTCCTTGTTCTTCGGACGAAAGTAGCCTCAGCATTGGAAGGGTAAATGGTTTTCAAAAATCATGGCGTCCTTGTTCTTCGGACGAAAGTAGCCTCAGCATTGAAGGTGTAAATGGTTTTCAAAATCTTTGCGTCCGTGTTGGAGGAAAGTAGCCTTAGCATTGGGAGGGTTAGTACTAATAACAAAAATCCCTGCATGAACTGGCAATTATAATTGTCAAGCCCTGGTGTGTCTCATTGAGCGCTGCTGCTGATTCTCTGAAGGGCAGCATGATCAGCATCATCAGAGGCCCTAGCAGTGCACTGATGTCAGCTAGGGTTTCTCTCTCCTGGCATCACAATACGTATTGGGTTACCAAGCGCAGGTGCAGGTACAGCCTCCACAATAAAGGAAATCTCTTCACTGGCGTGGCGTGCATCATATCTCTAGTGAAACACGATTGTTGACAGGAATATAGATATGACATGAAGGCTTAGCTGATACCCTTGACTTACTGCTGACTGATTGTTCATTACTACCCCACACCCCCCACACACATACATCTACAAACACCCACTGGCTCCTCAATTCACCATCTCTCTCTCTCTCTCTCTCTCTCTCTTGCGCTCTCTCTTGCGCGCTCTCTCTCTCTCTCTCTCTCTCTCTCTCTCTCTCTTCTCTCTCTCTCTCTGCCTCTCTCCTCTCTCTCTCTCTCTCTCTCGTCTCTCTCTCTCCCTCCTCTCTCTCTCTCTCTCTCTCTCTCTCCTCTCTCATCCCCCATCATTACACATCTACAAACACCTACAGGCTTCAAATTGTGTTGTCCATCTACATGTGGCTCCCTCTGAGGGCAAGAAAGGGAAACTAGTGTTGTTGCTCTCTCCCCCCCCCCTCCTCGCTCTCTCTCTCTCTCTCTCTCTCTCTCTCTCTCTCTCTCTCTCCATCGTGGTCAAGGATTGAAAAAAGTTCTTCCCCTCTCTCTCTCTCCTTCTTCCCCTCTCTCTCTCTCTCTCTCTCTCTCTCTCTCTCCTCTCTTCTCTCTCTCTCTCCTCTCTCTCTCTCTCTCTCTTCTCTCTCTCTCTCTCTTTTTGTGGTAACACGAAATCCTAGTTAGATTGTTAGCATTTGAGTAGATTGGTATAATTTGGGTCCAGTGCTTTGTCCTAGATATAACACAGGGATTATAGCTATGCTAGCATCTCAGAAGCATGAGGCGATTAAGAAACATGTCATTGGCTGAGTGCTGACACAGGTCCTCTTCTAGCAGCCACTGCAATCTCTCTTACACTAGGAGAGAATCATCAAAACTATGTCCCACAGAGTAGGATTGCATGCTAGCCCAGCATTATGATATCTGTGCTAACAGTTTCACGGCATCTGGACTGTATATTCATCCTAGGCATTGGCTGAAAATGCCAGGTTCAAGAGCTTCCAGGAACCTCACTCCGCAAATCAAAATGTTGTTTTTCTTGCTAGGAATTATCACTTTTTTAGTTTTACTTTAATAAATGAGGTAGATCTGCATCTGTTAAGTAAATGAACCCCCTCACACAAAAAGCTTGACTCAGAAATCCTGAGAATCCTACTCTCTCCATATCTCCCAAATTGGATGAGCAGGGCTCAATATTAACTTTCGAAGGCACTTGCCAAGTAGGGCAGGTAAACTTTAATTTCTACCTGCCCGACACAATTTCGACCTGCAAAAGGTGTGATAAAATGAACATGAAAGTGCACTATACTTGTACAAATTAAGTGTTTTCTTGTATAAGCTTTATCTCTACTGTTGAGAGAATATTGGATTTCCTTGTGTTACAGTATCCCTGAAATTACATGATGAAATTGTACCTGCCATGTAGGGCAGGCACACTCCGATTTTCAGCCATTTTGATTTTTTTTTTACCTGCCCGGGCAGAAGGGCAGCCCTTAATGTCGAGCCCTGATGAAGTAGACAGGTATAGTGCCTTAGACAATATGTTCTAGTCACACTACGACTTTGCCCTTTTGATCAAATCATACAGTTCTCCTTAAACCGCACCTCCACAATAACCTTTTCAAACCAGTGCTAACACCTGTGCGTTGTTGCCATGACAACAGGTAAATGTCACCGTGGTGATTAGTATCTGTTTGATATTGATCTTGAAACATGCACCGTGAATTCTAGTGTTACGTTCCTATTAATATGCTGAATCCTGATCCAGACAGTAGTTGGTGAGAGTTCCCCACCCCCTACTTCACCCCTACCCCCATCCCCCACATTCCCATTCCCCCCTACACCATTGATTCTGGCTTTGTGTTCCAGCCCTGATGCCAATCCAGCAGTAAATGGTGAGAGCAGTTCTTGCCCCTCTACTTCCCCCCCCTCCCCCATAACCCCTTACACCATTGATTCTGGCTTTGTGTTCCTGCCCGAAAGCTGATCCAGACAGTAAATTTTGAGAGCAGTCCCCCATCCCTGCCCGTCCCTCCACCCATTCGCCTGAAACATTGCACCATAATTGTATTGCGTTCCAGCCCTGATGCCGATCCAGATGGTGGATCTCTTTATGCCCCCCCCCCCCTTTGCACATTTCCCAATTACCCTTCTCTCTTGTAAACAATATAATCATTCTACACCATGACAACTCCAAGTACCTTACACAGTGCAGATTCTAAACCATTTGGTAAATTTCTATTCGTTCTGTTCCTATTCTATGCATTCTTCGTGTGTATGAGCCTCTAACAGTATTCTATTTTTTTCTTGACATTTTGCAATGTGAGGTTCCTGATTTCTATCTTCTATGGGAAAAGCTCTATGGCACCAGCTGAATGTACAATCCATTCATATCTAAATGAACACTCTCTCTCTCTCTCTCTCTCTCTCTCTCTCTCTCTCTCTCTCTCTCTCACTCTCTCTCTCTCTCTCTCTCTCTCTCTCTCTCTCTCTTCTCTCTCTCTCTCTCTCTCCCCTTCCCTTACCGCTCTAGGGCACACAGGCTTAATACCCATGTTAACACATCAATAACATACATACTAAGCATGTATGCTCATACATTAGCTGTTCCCATACAGGCGCTGCCACAGCAACACACTCTAGGCACTTTATCCCCATGTCAGCAGTTATATCGAGCTTCACCACTGTCATGCAGTATTCATACATAGAGAGAGCCAGCAAGTACGACAACGCAGCAGATATACGCGGCAGACACGCAAATGACAACGGCACGGCCCCTGCAGATACCAGCGCACTGATTGGATCGCTGGAGTGAGGCTGATTGGTTTATTGTTTTATACTGTAATGGTTACCCGCGCCATCTCGCTGGAGGAGATCCAGTTCCAGGATTAGAACTGGTGCCTAAAATTGGCCAGTTGTAAAATTTTTGGGCGTCCACATTTTTAAGGGGGATCACATATTTCAACCATAAACATGTATAAATTCATCAAACAAAGCATGATATCATTAAACAATGTCATGGGAATTATAAGAAGATGACAAAATTCAATTTAAGCTTGAGATTGAGATTTTTAGAATTCCACACAAAAATATTTGGGTGTCCTGAGGGGGTTCTTTTTAAGGGTTTGGGTGTCCAAAAAGGCACCCAGGACGCCCTGCTGGCTAAGGACCATGATTGTCCTGGTGGAACTCGGGAGGGTAGCGGCAGAGAGTATTCCCAGAACCCTCACTGTTCCTCACATATTTCTTAATATCACATAAATTTCTATAACAACAATATTACCACTGAAACATCTTTCATAGTAACAAGGATTTATTCTAGTTTCACAGCAACACTACAACCAATCTTTTATAGTAACAAAGATTTGGTTAGTTAGGATGCTTTATTTCACTGCATAATTACATGATATTCCTGCAATAGGAATGCTTCATTTCCTCTACACTAACAATATTTCCTGTATATAGAAAGCAGGATACTTCATTTATATAATTATAATGTAATTCAATTTGTATATAATACTTACAATGAACCATTGCCACTTTAGTATAGTTATAACGTGCCATTTCTATATCTACAATGTATAACAGTTCCATAAAAGAGGCCACTTACTTTACAATGCTACTGTTTCAGTAATCTTCTCTATCATTATAATGTATACTTTTCTCTAATACAGCCACTATGAATCAATCTCTGAATAGTTACAGTAACATTTTAGTTAAGATTCCCCATTTCTATATCAACAATGTACACATTATTATGAAACAGCTACAATGAACATGGTCTTTTTATCATATGAAACCTGATGATCCTAAACCCTAATTGGCTAATACAGATATCATATGAGCATTTCCCCTGTGATTGATTTGTTGAAAGAGAATTAGCTTCATTATACAGATAGGATACCTTGGATATCTTATTCGTAATATAGACACTATAATCCTTACTGTAGTTCTATTCTTGTTACGAATTAGAAATATGCATAAAATATTGCTATGTTGAGAGAGAATTAGCTTCATTATACAGATAGAATATCTGGGATGTCTTATTTGTAATCTAGACACTATAATTCTTACTGTACTTCTACTCTTGTTACAGATTAAAAATATGCATAAAACAGCTACATTTAACCATTGGTTACACTGAAAAAATAAGGATGATACATAGTAAACATTAGGTACCTTAGTAATATTAGGTAAATTTACAATGTATTTATTTCTATAATATAAAGATTTTGTATACTTAAATTATCAAAGAGTGTAACTGAGTTAACAATTCATGCTTGTAGCACCAAAACCGCCTGACTATTTTGGTGATATCTCTTTAATAAAAGCAATTTTCAGAAAATATTTGAAAGGGTAATATAAAAATTTAAAACTAAATAACACACTCCCCATAAAATATTTTTCAAATATATGCTCAATTGCATACTTATTTTCAACAGTACCATAGAACAAGATGATACTTTTCAAGGATGACGCTTGGTGTAGTTAGGGTTAACCCTTCCGTCCAAAGCACAAGGACGCAAAGATTTTGAAAACCATCTAAACCCTGTCATGTTGGTATCATTGGATAGCTCTCCCTGAGTTCTCTTATATGAATACCCATTTGCCTAGGTTTCATAATATTTCAGGATTTTTGCATCATTTTGTATTGGCCAAGTAGCCACCAGCAGCATTGAAAGGGTTAAGAAGATATACTGAAGTAGTGAGTGGTTCTCAGCACACAGAGCCTTAGAAGGCTAGCTCCCTAAGGTGTAATAGCATACCTGCCTGATTACATCTCTAATTACTTCATCTAATCACCCACTCATCTGAAAACTATTTCAGCGCCAAATCCCTGGACTTCAATTGCCCAATGACGTGGATTTGAAAATCACCCTCACTTTTGATTTCATTTCGGTGGCTAAGCCTACTCTCAGATGACTTCAATATTGTTGTCTTTGGTTGGGTCCACTTAACCCTTCCAATGCTGAGGCTACTATTCATTGGATAGTTCTTGCTGAGTACTCCCAGATGAGTACGCATATGCCAGAGTTTCAGTCATTTTTCAATTTTTTTGCATCATGTTGTACTGGCCAAATTAGCCACCAGCAGCTTAAGCATAGTCTTAGCCAGTAGGGGCGTCTGGGCCCCTCAGGACACCCAAAAAAGTTTGTGAAGAAATTCTTAAAATGCCAATCTCAAGCATATAATTAAATTTTCTCATCTCTATATAATTCCAAGGACATTGTATAAGGATATTATGCCTTATTCGGATAAATTCATACATGTTAATGATTGAAATCTGAGTATATTATGGTCCCGCTTAAAATTTGGACGCCCAAAAATTTTACAATTGCCAATTTTGGGCACCCAGTTTCTAAATCCTGGCTAAGACCCTTAAGCTGCTTAAGGGTTAGGTTTGTTTTGGTTGCTGTTGGCGTGACGTGATTAATTCAAACACAATGATTTGCTTAAGGCAGTGTGGCAACAAGAAGTGGATACCTGTGTAACGAGCTATGTACACTAAGCTCTTTAGTGCTCTGTGTACCTTTAATTAATCACCTGAGAGTGACAGCCAGGTTCTGAGAATGGCAGTTATACACAAAACATGAGTGCCTGGAATTTAATCCACTTCTTTTCGCTGTTTGCAGCATGTCTGGAATCATAACTTAAGCGCCATCCATCAGACTGCAATGTTAGGTTTGTTTTGAATTCCTTCACCTCAATCGTGAAAAAATGAAACGAAAAATTTTACCATATGCACAAGTGGATTTGTATCCATATGTAGAGTTTTGCTTTATTGGTTTACTGTTTTGCTATGTTCAGGCCTAATTGTGGCTAGAGCAACTAAACATAATGAAGGAAACCCTGAGTATCTAGGGAAAACCTCAGCCTTAAACCTCATGCTGCTGTTCGCTAATTTGGCCAATACAAAATCTTGCAAAAAACCTAAAAATGACTGAAACACTGGCATATGGGTACTCATTTGAGAGTACTCAGCAAGAGCTTTCCAATGAATACCAACATGACAGGGCTAAGACGTTTTTCAATTTTATTTGCATTATTGTGCTTTGGACGAAAGTAGCCTCGGCATTGGAAGGGTTAAGTGACTGGCTAACTTCTGACATGCACTGAGCCTGTTTTGAACCCGGAACGTGGTGAGGGACTGCCAACAGCCAGTGACAACAGGGTAGACCAATCTGCTATCGGGGCAGGCCCTGCACAAGTAAAGAATTGCAGTAATATAATCCAAGGAGGTCAAATAAAAAGTTAAGTTGTTTAACCCTTATGCTGCTGGTGGCTAATTTAGTCAATACAAAATGATGCAAAAATCCTGAAAAATCACCGAAACCCTGGCAAATGGGTACTCATCTGAGAGTACTTAACGAGAGCTATCCAATGAGTATCAACATGACAGGGTTTAGATGGTTTTCAAAAATAGTTGCGTTCTTGTGCATTGGACGGAAGTAGTCTTAGCATTGTGAGGGTTAAACCAGAAAATTAAAAAAAAAGTAGCTCACACTTATGAGGATATACTTTTTCAGGATTTCCTTTAAGTACAATAAATGTATTATTTATATGACATATAGACCATCAAATTATTAGCTTTGTTAAAACTCAAGAGGAGCAGTATCAAGCTCCAACTATGATCCATAGCTAAGCTGGATCTCTCATTTGGAAGACCAGAATAGAAAATTAACCCAATCTAAAGATTATGTTCGGTGTTTATTTTGTCATTGGATATTAAACCTAGGCAAGTCTGGCATTAACATATGGTGGAGCAATTTTCATGCACCCCCTAGTTCCTGAAGCCACATTTCACATTGAATCCTTTAACTTATACACATGGTTCGACACATAAATATCTAGATAAAAATGCAACGTGTTGTGAGATATTTGAGTGAAAACTGATGTTACTGTTGATACCAATAGTTTTTTCATAAATACTTTATCTCATGATCTCCAGTTGTGAAACAGTTCATCCATTTGTGCTTGCCAGTGCAGCAGTCAGAGAGTGCTTGAATAAATGGTAATTTTATCTCACAGAAAACATTTTCATGAAAACTTTTGTCAAAATTGTTAATGAGAAACCAATCACCAACTAGCTTTGAATTATTTTGCCAAGTTATGCTTTATTCCATAGATATTTCCATAAATAGATCTATCTATCTATATTTCCATGAATAGAGGGCCTGCTCTGACGGCCATGTGGTCTAAGGCGCCGCCACTGACTGTATGCTGTCTCTCACCACTGCCTGGGTTCGTTTCCCGGCCTGGGAATGTGAGAAAGTTGCCAGTGACTTGGCGTTAGGCGGTGGTTTTCACCGGGTACTCCGGTTTCCTCCACTACTTACAACTGGCTAGTCACAAATTAGCCACAATTGGCATAAATGTGACAAAAAACGAAATTCCAATCCAAATCCATAAATAGAATTTAGTACAGGCATTTGTTTCAAGATCTCATAGCTAGAACTCAAAATCATCTATTCCTCCGGTAAGCAAAAAAAGCCAAAAAAAAAGAACGCCCTCTTTTGGTGACATATCATTCTGACAAAAAATATCCCAGAAATAGGTCAAAGAGAAGTGATCAGACATCGACCTACATCTTTTGGAATCTGACAATGGCTATCTTGTGCAATTTAGTGTTCTTACAGTGTTAGGATTGGCACTTAGAAGTTTCCATGACAACAGATCAATATTTCCTTAATGATAGGATATCTTCAACGATAATGCTAGCCTCCAAGGGAGATAATTTTGTTAATCGCTGTCTGCTTCACGAATTTCACTTTTATATTGCAAAGGTCCTTCTTGCAAAGATGACGAGGTATCAGTTCAGCCAATTTTTTAGCCTTAACCCTTAATAAATATGCTTCTGGTGGCAAATTTGGCCAATACAAAATGATGCAAAAAAACCTAAAGAAATGACTGAAACCCTAGCAAATGGGTATTCATTTGAGAGTTTTGTGGCAGCCAAAACCACCTGACTATTTTGGTGATATCTCTCTAACTACAGCAATGATCAGAAAACATTTGTAGGAGAGTTGTCAATTAAAACATTAACTTAAAATAGTTTGCAAATTCATGCTTCATTCCAATCTTATTTTCACAAGTATCACAGGTTCAAAAGATACTTAGCAATTTGGCACCCAGTATATAAACACTGGCTAAGACCCTGTCTTTAGGTATGAATGGGTTAAGTAGATTAATGGTGCTTGAAGAAGGACATTTTTCACAAGTGTCACTCCACATTCGCCTGCCCCAGACACTGAAACACGCATTGATTAATCCTTGCTTCAGCCATCGATATAATAGCCACACTCATCCATCAATTGAAAAAAACATCCTCCAAACACTCTTGAATACATCCCAGTGCCGGTTTCGTTCCTAACATCTACTTCTAAATGGTACAATTTGTCTAAGTTAACTATGAATGTTATTATGCTAAGAGCCTTATTCATCATTGTTGCATTTTGTCTTTAAGATCACACAAATACTTGGAACCATTTTGACCCTCTCCAGTCTGAAATCTTTCTGAAATACACGAATCTCAGCATTGGAAGGGTTAACAACTGGATGGTCACTTAAAATCTAGCCTTGAGATTGCAGAAAAAGTAATGATAAATGAAATACATGATTTAACTCTCTAATCCATTGTTTTTGATTATAGGGAAAATGAATAAATTTCTCAACTTTATCATCATTGTAATATTTTTAGTACTACATAAATGTAAATTAGTTAAATTTACCTAATCATAAAGATGAAACATGATTTTTCCTGTGTAATGAAAAAAATCAAAAAATTCTCTGGACTGAGTGCTGTGACTGCAGGGGTATCGCTGGAGTCTCCATTCAATAGACGTTTGCCCTATTAATCTCTTTTCCTCACAGGCTGCACAATAAGCAGCTGAGTAATACAATAAAACCTTCTGTTGCCATAGAAACCCATCTCGATCAATATCCCATTTTTTGGGGGCTAATATTTCGGAAAATCGTTTATCTCTGATCAGGCGAATAATGAGATCAGAGAACTTTCATGCTATTAGGGAAGATTGCCTTATACCAAACATTGACACAAAACAATACAAACCCAACATCAATCGGGCAATCGGAAAAGACTGAAAAGCTCAAAGGAAATCAAACAACACCAGTCTTGCGATATGATTTTGACACCTACAGATGCACAGAGAAAATGGACATCACATGAAATTTATGATTTGCAAAGAATATGTAACTACAAATTATCTAAATTATGGGAAAAATTATGCAAAGCAATCCATCTTCTTAAAGAAATAATTATTTGCATAAATTTGGAAATCGGATCACTTTGAGAATCTTAACTCATTCTGGCTTAGTTTTCCCCTGTTAAAGATGTTGCCAGCATCTATGGTACTAAACAAGTGAAAATTAATATGGAATTAGTTACTGAAATTCCCCAGATATTTCTATGAGTTGTGGTTTTTCTCTTTGTTTCTCAGCCTTTATGTCTTTCTCTCTGTCTATCTGATTCTGATTCTGTCTCTGTCCCTCTCTCTCTCTCTCTCTCTCTCTCTCTCTCTCTCTCTCTCTCTCTCTCTCTCTCTCTCTCTCCCTCCCTCCCTCCCTCCCTCCCCCCTCTCTCTCTCTCTCTCTCTCTCTCTCTCTCTCTCTCTCTCTCTCTCTCTCTCTCTCTCTCTCTCTCTCCTCTCTCTCTCTCTCTCTCTCTCTCACAGCATGACAGGTTAAGGTTAGACGGGGAGAGAGTCACATAAGGTTCAATAGCTGTTACCAAGAATATCTAAAGTGAGGACACAATGGCCTCCAGCTTGGACATCAAAGGAATACTTGCTAATATTGCGTTTGAATATGAGTGGTGGAGAGTGGGTAGTTTCTCTTTCAGTGAGCTTGTGCTCTAGTTTAGGTCTAGTTAAACCTGTGTCTGGTTTCAAACCACTGTGTTTGGCTTCAAATCACAGCTAGTTTAAAGCTAGCTAAATCTCCTCAATCTTCAAAGGATTTGGCCACCTCTTCAGGAGGTTCAGATATATAGGGAAAGGAGCAGTTTTTTTATATATAATGCTGATGATATAGATAGCTTCCGTAATTTGATTGATCAAGCAGACTCTAAATGGCTATGCAGATTCCTAAGATACCTGGAATCTTGGCTATGTACTTATGAAGTCACTGGAAACTTTCTCACATGTACTTAGGCCTAAAAAAATAAATTGTTTGTTTCCTGTAACTGTCCGAAAAATAATAGGGTAGGTAGGTCGGTAAAATAAAAAGATTTGCATTATTTTTTGGTCAAAAATGTGTGTTTTATGCATGTTTTACGTTGATTAGGAGTTGGTAGGGCAGAAAAAACTTAAGGGTAGGGATTTTTTTGAATAAAAACTTGTTAGGGTAGGGTTAAAGGAAACAAACAACTTTTTTTAGGCCTAATAATGCCTCACGCTGGTTTTGAAGTCCAACTTGGAATCCTGGCTATGTCTAAGTCCTGATAAATTTCTCACATGCCTCAAGTCAGACTGGAACCTGGTTAATTGTGAGTAACAGCAAGCATTCATACCACACAGGTACCACTGAGGGCAGGTGAGATTGAGATATTCCAATCACTAGTAGTACTAGCCTGGGTCTCAGCCAGGATTTAGAAACAGGGTGTCCAAAATTGGCAATTTTTAAATCATTGGGCATCCTATGTTTCGAGGAGACCTCAATATATTCAAATTACAACCATAAATAGGTATTAATTTATCAAAAAAGGTATAATACAATATCATGGGAATTATATTGAGGTGAGAAAAAATCATCATGAGGCTTGCGAGTGAAATTTCATGAAAATACTCTCAAAACTTTTGGGTGTCCTGAGAGGTGATTTTTGAGGGTTTGGGTATCCAAATGACTCGCAGATGCCTTACTGGCTAAGACTATGGCACTAGCGTAATACCTCTGATCATTCCATGCTCTCTCCTAGCTAGCCGAGCTTGTTGGCTGTCAACGCTGCGGTGGTCATGCAACACTCCTGGCCTCCCAAACCATCACTTAGCGCACACTAAATCACAATATGGACGTAGAGATGGCCAGTTGAGATGCACTACTCTCTAATCAAGAGCAAACAACTATAGTAAAGCTCTATTACGCAGACATGAGAGGTAGTGCACCTAGTAAGAGGACCTGGTGGGGGTACTTAGCGGCAGCGGGGGTATAAATATTGCGCAGGTAAACCAGCAGTCCCACATCCCTACCTGCAATTAGGGGAAGATGAGGGGGAGGAGCGATGCCTGCACACTGCTCCTTACCTAGGCCTCAACGCTAACTCAAAAGGTTACTGTACTCGTACGACCAGTAACACCTAGGATCTACTGGTCCTGCAGAATTCTTACTGGTCCTACACATTTTTCTTTAACATAACAAGAAAAAACATAAAATTCACTGACAACATTTATTTTTATTCATTCTATCTTCATTTGATTCAAGAACATTTGGGGTCATTCTTAAGGGGAAGCTTGTTAACAAGAATGTCTCCAAATGTTTATTGGCCCTGTAGGACCAGTTGAGGTCTTTTTTAATGCCACAAAGCTGTTTTAGGAAATTTTACTGGCTTGGGCCAGCGGTTCACTGTAAGCATCGAGCTCTGTTACCAACTCTTCCTTTTCCCAAGCAACACAGGTTGAGCTACTTAGAGAAGCGGGAGGGGGGGAGGTGAGATCGAGGGTGACTGACCGAAGTACTTTTCACCATACATCTCCTCTATTGCCTCAACAAGACAATGCAATAGCAGTGTCAATCCCCTGTGGTACTTAACAGTGATGCCATGGCTGTAAATGTATTCAGCCTGTATCTATCGTAAGGCATGCAGGAAATTTGCCAGTGAGTGCTACTTGAGAACTTTCCCATTTCCTCGACAAGAGATATGCTACTGCTCTGAGAGGGGGAGGGATTCTTGAGTGCTTTTTTCACACCTTCCCTTTTCCATAGATGAAGAAAACATGGATTGGTCATCACAGACCAATTACTATAGGGCCCATTGTGAAACCATGGACACACCTAATCTCGCCTCAGTGTAACATCATTGCGCGACAGACGAATGGCGTCTCTTGTATTTGTTTACATTATGGAGGAAGTTTCTCACGCACATGCCCAGAACACACCTCTTGAGTGGTTCTTATCAACACCTGGGCTAGGAGTTGTGCTAAGGCTGCTGTTGAGCGAGATCTGCTGGTTGCATTCTGGTGCCCTTTCCAATATAAGACAGGCCGGCTAGTTAGTGGGACTTTGCTCAGCTGTGTAACATCAGGTGTACGTATCGTATAGAGTTTGTTAGTGGAATTTGCATTCATTTTGAGGCATGTAAGAAAGTTTCCAGTGACATTAGGTTTGATACCGCATGACTTGGAGTCCTCCATGCAGTTTCCTCCACTAGCACGTCACAATTTGGTCTCATTACAGCAGAAAATTGACGATAAACAAAATTCCAATATTTTAGCCCTTGAAGAGTTGATTTCCCAATCCTATAATTTCTGAACAAAAATCATGACCTATACATTTATTCCCTTCTAGCAGGTTTGTTTAATACAAGAACCATTTGGAATAATTATAACCAAAATAATCTTCTATAGAAGTAATATCTTTTGCAGGTGTGTTTAATTCTAGAACTATTAGAAATAACTTTAGATCACTCGTTTTCAATTCATCGATGTCATAGGACACAGAAATAATGGTTGACAATGGCATCGAACAGACCAAACCGTTTTTAGTATATACAAACCATGTGTACCTATATATTTAAGCAATGTATTAGAGTCAGGGGTAGGGTTCGGATGCGAACAGATTTTTTGTATCGATTGATCGAAAAATATTTCGAACAATTAATCGATTCGGTTCGAGTTTTACGGCCACATTGCCGTAATTTTAAGGCAAACGATTTTAAACATTATTGTGCCGCGGCATGCGCCGGCACATGCCAGGTACACATGCGGTGTACCGCGGCAATTGATGAATTGGTGCACCAAATATGGCGCAATAGATTTGTTTACACCAGGTCCTGAGTGTTGACACGGAGCCGTTCCGTGTCACTCAACGAAAGTATTGTATTGTTTTTGTATGTTTTGGCCGAGTAATTTCCCAAAATTAATTCAGAAATTTCACATTTGAAATAATCTATTATTTCAAATGCCGTTCGAACGGGTAGAGTCGGCCTCACCTCAACCAAATGCTCGAGTTCTCGCTTAATCGTCCGACCACTAGTCAGTGGAGTCTGTATAAGATGATAAAATTCTACACAGTTGGACTGACTGTGTGTTGCGGTTTTTCTGGAGAGAAAACCAGTGTAAATATCCATCACAGAAATCCCCACACGGGAAAATGACCCAAGTCAATTTATTCCAACTAATTGCATTTGGCAGTCTGGGAATTGGCCCATTCAAGCTCAGCTCTGAAGCCCTTCCATTTTAAGAAAATAACCAGGGAAAAAGAAGACAATACATACATAGAGCTGTATACCGTTAAAAGCTACTGGTACCAGTATCGTTTCAAGAAGTACCGTATCATACCATGTCATTCCTTTAAGGGACTCTCAATGATACTATCAATTTATTAGGTATTGTTCAGGATCCTAAACATGACTTAATTCACAGCAAAATGTATAATGCAACAATGCAATAAAGTACCTTTAAAAGTACCGTTAAAATACTGTACCATTTCATTGGAATTGATACCGGCACTGTACCATTTCGTTCTTAGAGGTATCCATCCTTCCCTATTAACCTATCCAATGCTGAGACTACTTTCGTCTAAGGCACAAGAACTGAAAAGATTTCGAAAATCATCTGAATCCTGTCACGTTGGTATTCATTGGAAAGTTCACATTGAGCACTCTCACATGGGTACCCATAAGCCAGGGTTTCTGTTATTTTTCAGGTTTTTTTGCATCATTTTGTAAGACCAAATTAGCCACCAGCAACAAAAGGGTTAAAAGTTATCAATGAAATTTGGATTGACATCTCGATGTGGTTAATTTGCTGTGTCCAAAATTTGACGATTTAGCCTCTTTCAGAATTTGGCGAATCTTAATTTCCTGATCATGATTATATGTGATTGGCAAATTAAGAACGTACCTGTTCGTACATTGACACTAATATCGCTCCCTGAAGCCTGTTGTACGAGCATGACCTACTAATCAACATAATTCATGCACAAGATGCGCTTAATTAAGAATAAAAAAGTTCCTGTGTGGAATATACATCAATCCAGATTAATACACCATCACATCATGTATGCAATAAAAGGACCCTCCTCCATTCTCAGCGGTAAACAAGAGTCTATTGTTATATCAATCACAGTTATTGTGCCGGATATGAGTAGTGGGAGTTTTAATTAATACCGGTGCATAAGGAATAGGGTGACCTTTCTGTGGTGGCAAGGTCATATTCATATCCTTTTCTATTCAGGATTGACTGATATATAGCTCCTAATACAATATGCAGCATTTAAAAGCCCAAATTCAGTGTCCTGAGCAAGATTTATGGTATTCACCCAAGAGCTTTTATAGGTAATGTGATTTCCTTGATACATAAAAGCTGAGCGGAGCTACTACGAACTTAATTAGCCCAATAGGGAAGAGATGCGATCTCCTTCTGGCTTGAGGAACCTTTACTGGGATATTTATGGGCATACCCAAGTATCCCCCTAGGAATCAAATACCTCAATTGAGAGAGCAAAACAATGCCTACTTCTGATATAATATATCTTAATCAATTTATCTAATACCAATCAAACTATTATACAAAAAAATACGAAGGCTTGGAAAAACTTCCCTCAATGCAATAATGAAAAGCTAGCAACTAAAAGGAATATAATCATATTAATGCATCAGATAATCTTGGCAAGGGGCTCACTAGTTTTCTTTTTAGTTAATCTAAAACATTTTGTCTAGAAAATCATTTTTCTGACATATTATGCTAAATCATGACTAGCGAATTGTAAGTGGAGGAAAACAGAGACTTCATCCCTAGTCACTGGCAACTTCCTCACATGTCCAGTGTTAAATTCAAATCTGGGCAGTGGAGAGAGACAGTGAGCAGTCAGTTGTAATATCCTACCCTACTCGGCCATCAGGGAAGATATTGACTGGCAGTAAGATCCCATTCTTGAGAGCCTTGTTTGTTTCCAATAGGCCACAATGGACCCTCTTTCTAGTGCAAACTCAGCGCATGTGTACATGAGTGAATGGGACACACTCCTAGTGCGTGTATGGATTGATCTGGATATGTAGTCCGCTGGGAAATGAGTATTGTTTATACAGGCCAAACTTTATCAATATAGATCAAGCCATGTTAAGGCCAGAGGTTGAAGTATTATTGAATAAACTGTGAAATGTTGTCCTTGGTAATTTAATGGGAACTTCATATAAACTACCCAATCAAATATTCCATGCGAATTCTAAGGCCATCAGCACCTTTTAACCCATTAGCAATTAACCCTTATGCTGCTGCCGGCTAATTTGGCCATTACGAAATGATGCCAAAAATCTGAAAAATGATTGAAATCCTGGCGCATGGGTACTCAGCGAGAGCTACCCAATGAATACCAACATGACGATTTAAATGGTTTTCAAAATTTGTTGACTATGTGTTCTTGTGCTTTGGATGAAAGTAGCCTCAGCATTGGAAGGGCTAAGCATTAAAAGGTTAATTAGTTAAACGTTGCCTCAGCTTTGGAAGGGTTAAGTTATTGTCAAATATATTCTAGATCCAGACAATAATTTTTGGAGGAACTTTCAAGCAATAATGGGTTAAGTTAGAAGGCACGTCGTTCGGCTGTGTGTTTCTGTAGAGCCGCAGTGAAGGGCTGGCTAGTGGTCCGACCTGCTCACAATGCACAAACCTGATTAGACTGAGTCCTCTATAGGTAACTAGACACATAATCCAATTCCACACTCTTCACAGGCAGCATATTAAATTACAGCGACAATTAATCAGAGGAAATGCCATTCACCGGCCGGACTCCCAACTGAAAGCCCAAATCTATAGTGGTCTGGAGGGACAGTGGCTTTATAAGCCAGGACCTGTCCAGCCTGGCTTTTGGACAGGTAGTTTCCTAAAAACCTCCTTTTTTTTTTTTTTTTTTTTTTTTTTTTTTTTTTGGGGGGGGGGGTCACTTATTACGTTTTTGTTTGGTGTAACAACCAAAACAAGTCTAAATCTATAATGGACTGGGGGGAAGGGGGGGGGGGGGCAGTGGCTTACCCAGGACCCGTCCAGCTTGTCTCCTGGACAGGTAGTTTTCTGAAAATCTTCTTTTTTGAATGAGCAAAAGTCTCTATGTAGAATTGCAGAATGCAAGTCCAAATCTAGAGTGAACTGGGGGCAATGAGTTATCCAGTAGCCATCCAGCCTGTCTTTTGGACAGGTACTTTCTTTAAAACCTCCTTTTGGATGGCTAAACATCTCTTTGTAGAATTGAATTTTCACATGACTTTTTTTGTTTGGGGCAATAACCAAAACAAGTCCAAATCTATAGTGGACTGGGAGGCAGCGACTTATATAGCACCCGTCCATACTGTCTTTTGGACAGGTAGTTTCCTAAAAACCTCCTTTTTGGATGGGCAAAAATCTCTTTGAAGAATTGAATTTTCACATGACTTTTTTGTTTGGGGTAATAACCAAAACAAGTTTAAATCTATAGTGGACTGGGAGGCAGCGACTTATATAGGACACGTCCATACTGTCTTTTGGACAGGTAGTTTCCTAAAAACCTCCTTTTTGGATGGGCAAAAATCTCTTTGAAGAATTGAATTTTCACATGACTTTTTTGTTTGGGGTAATAACCAAAACAAGTTTAAATCTATAGTGGACTGGGAGGCAGCGACTTATATAGGACACGTCCATACTGTCTTTTGGACAGGTAGTTTCCTAAAAACCTCCTTTTTGGATGGGCAAAAATCTGTTTGTAAAATAGAATTTTCACAATTTCTTTGTTTTGAATAGTAACCAAAAAAGAGTCCAAATCTATAGTGGACTGGGAGGCAGCGACTTATATAGGACCCGTCCATACTGTCTTTTGGACAGGTAGCTTCCTAAAAACCTCCTTTTTGGATGGGCAAAAATCTGTTTGTAAAATAGAATTTTCACAATTTCTTTGTTTTGAATAGTAACCAAAAAAGAGTCCAAATATATAGTGGACTGGGAGGCAGCGACTTATATAGGACCCGTCCATACTGTCTTTTGGACAGGTAGCTTCCTAAAAACCTCCTTTTTGGATGGACAAAAATCTCTTTGAAGAATTGAATTTTCACATGATTTTTTTGTTTGGGGTAATAACCAAAACAAGTTCAAATCTATAGTGGACTGGGAGGCAGTGACTTACCCAGGACCCGTCCAGCTTGTCTCCTGGAAAGGTAGTTTCATGAAAACCTCCTTTTTGGATGGGCAAAAACCTCTGTAGAATTGCAGAATGCAAGTCCAAATCTTTAGTGGACTGGAGGGACAGTGTACAGCCTGGCCTTTGGACAGGGAGTTTCCTGAAAACCTCCAAAAATATGTTTGTAGAATTTTCACTTACAACTTTTTTGTTTGGTATAGTAACAAAAACAAGTCAAAATCTATAGTAGGCTGTGGGGCAGTGACTAACCCTTACGCTGCTGGTGGCTAATTTGGTCAATACAAAATAATGTGAAAAAAGCTGAGAAATGACCGAAACCCTGGCAAATGGGTACTCATCTGAGAGCACTCAGTGAGAGCTTTCCAATGAATACAAACATGACAGGGTTTTGATGATTTTCAAGATATTTTGATTTTTTGTGCCTTAGACGAAAGTTATCTCAGCATAAGAAGGACTAATCCAGGACCCATCCAGACGGCCCTTTGGGCAGGTAGTATCCTGAAAAAACCCTCTTTGGATGGACCAAAATCTCTTCTTAAAATTTTCACTAAGGACCTTTTTGTTTGGGGTAATAACCAAAGTTTTTCCTAACAAACCACCTTCTCAAACATGGCTGAAGTTTAAATTGCCTTTTTCAACTATATATGCTATGAGCCTTCATTTGTCTGAGTCCTAGTGACATCACACTGAGACGGAATTGGGTGTGTCGAGGGCTTTACAATGGGCCCTATGGGAATTGGTCTGTGGCAACCAATCCATGTTTTCTTCATCTTACCCCAAAGAAAGGTATAAGCAAGACATTTCTAACATAGGCTGTATCATTTTTAGCCTTGGGAACTTGACATGCCTCATTGACTCAAGGGTGGGTTATTATACACATGTCAATTCGTTTTCCAATACCTCACCTATTTCTGTATATTGTATGGTATAGTGTTGTATTGAGGGAGCAGCCAGTACTGTATCATCAGTAATCATGTCACGAAGTCCAGAAATGAATTACTATTGCTAGTACAGGTAAACTTGGATATGATGGACCACTGTACGACAGATTTTTGCATATGACGGACGATATGCTTGGTCCCAGTCCAATGCATATCAAGTGTTCGTCATATGTATACGACAGATTTTGCATATGACGTACCAATTTTCCTGGTCCCATTGAGTCCGTCATATCCAAGTCCACCTGTATTGTATTGTATTGTATTGTATTGTATTGTATTGTATTGTATTGTATTGTACTGAACCATGCAGCCTGCACTGTCTCAATCATCAGCACCCAGGTCCATGAGTCGAGGAATGGGCAGAGCTGATGAGTTCACTCCCTGCAGTATTTGTATGTAATTCCCCTGCCATAGTTACATCATGTCTATAATGAGCTCAGTAATCAGCTTCCAATATCCCCAGGGGCCTTAACCCTTAGGCTGCAGGCGGCTAATTTGGCCAATACAAAATGATGCAAAAATGCCAGAATATGACTGAAACCCTGGCAAATGGGTATTCATCTGAGAGTACTCAGCGAGAGCTATCTTATGAATACCAACATGAGAGTGTTTGGATGGTTTGCAAGAATCTTTGCATCCTTGTAATTAGGACGAAAGTAGCCTCGGCATTGGAAGGGTGAATGTGGTTCTGTTCCAGTTAAGACCCAGTCCCAGGTGCTAATTGGCTTCTTATTTTCAAGGCCAGCTGCTGACACCTCAATTTGCTCACTGCAACAGGATCCGATCACGATTGACAGACATGGCAATTTAGAGACCAGTATTAGAATGAAGTCATGGCCATATCTCTATACCAATATTACATGTATTAACCCTTATGCTGCTGGTGGCTAATTAGGCTATTACAAAATTTTGCAAAAAAAACTGAAAAATGACTGAAACCCTGGCACATTGGTACTCCTCCGATAGTACTCTTGAGTGAGAACTATCCAATGAACACCAACATGACAGGGACTGGATGGTTTTCAAAAATCTTTGCATTGGAAGGGTTAAATGCCTAAAACTGCAAAGCAGCATACCATTCAAACCCCAATAAAACTACCATTGATGGACATGGCAATTAAGGCACCCGGTGTACTGTCATGTCTGTATTCTTGTGCCAATACAGAGAGTTTGTGCTGTACATATCATCCAAATCAGACTACCATAAGACAAGGCAATTTAGATACCAGTTTCAGAATGAAGTCACGGCTGTATCGTTATACCAATATTACATGTGTAATGCCTACCACAGCAAAACACCATACCATCGAACCCCAATAAAACTAGCATTGATGGACATGGCAATTTAGATACCAGTTTCAGAATGAAGTCATGGCCGTATCTCTTGCCAATATTACATGTGTTATGCCTACCCCAGCAAAACACCATACCATCGAAACCCAATAAAACTAGCATTGATGGACATGGCAATTTAGAGACCAGTTTCAGAATGAAGTCATGGCCGTATCTCTTGCCAATATTACATGTGTTATGCCTACCCCAGCAAAACACCATACCATCGAAACCCAATAAAACTAGCATTGATGGACATGGCAATTTAGAGACCAGTTTCAGAATGAAGTCATGGCCGTATCTTTATACCAATATTACATGTGTAATGTGTACTGCAAAATAGCTGATCATCAAACCTCAATAAAAGTACCATTGATGGACATGGCCAGTATCAGAATTAAGTCACGTCTGTATCTCCATACCAATATTACATGTCTAATGCCTACCACTGCAAAACAACATATGATATCATCCAATAAAACTACCATTGATGGAGATGGCAATTTAGAGATGGCAGTATCAGAATGGACTTGTATTGGTATGCTCATAGTCTTTTGGCCAGCAGGGTGTCTGGGCACCTTCTGGACACCCAAACCCTCAAAAATCAACCTTCAGGACAACCAAAATATTTTGAGAGATATCTCTTAAAATTTCAATTTATAGCATATTATTGAAATTTTTTCACCCCAATATAATTCCTATGGCACAGCATAGGGACATTATGCTTTATATCAATTAGTAAATACATGATTATGGTTATGGTTGTAATCTTAGCATATTGTCAGTTCCCTTGAAAATTAGGACGCCAATTTTGGGCACCCAGTTTCTAAATCCTGGCTAAGACCCTGGCCGAATCCTTGTGTAGAGAGTTAATGCCATACTGCAGAGAAAAAACATATCATCCAAACCCAAAATCAGACTACCATCGATGAACATCCCAATTAAGATATGAATATCAGAATGATGCCATGGCAGAATCCGTATAACATGCAGCAAGTTCATGCTGTACTTGATGAAAGATTTGAATTCATTGTCTTACCTGTCTCCGGTATGAATAGATATCTGGTCACAACAGGATATAGAACCGTCAACACTTACCTAAAATTAGAATAAAGAAAACATTCAATATTTGGTAGATCTTAATCAATTCCTATAGCAATACTGATGGTAATGAATCAGCATCAGTATACAAACCTTAGAAGTGTGCTACATGTTACAACAAACATTACTGATATGACTTCTAGGAGCTGGAGAATTAGGAACTTGAAAAATGTTTCTAACCATTTTTCTGCCATATAAATGCTAAGTCATCACTTTCTTTTTTGATGAGGGACTAAATATAAAGGCAGGGAAGATCACCATCTCATCCCAATATGAAAGTTTCTTGTTTAACAGATACATTCAGGCTAGAATAGTATTACCTTATACTTATAAGGATGAATATTCATTTTGACATTTTAAAGTAGTACTACTCTCCGTTATATCAGAACATTAAGTTGCTATTCAATTATTTTATTCCAACTGTTGACTACTCTTAACCCTTCGAATACTGAGGCTACTTTTGTCCAAAGCACAAGGACGCAACGATTTTTGAAACCCTGTTGTGTTGGTATTAGTTGGATAGCTCTCACTGAGTACTATCAAATGAGTACCCATGTGCCAGCTAGGGTTCAAGTTATTTTTAAGGATTTTTGCATCATTTTGTATTGGCCGAATTAGCCACCAGCAGCACAAGGGTTAAGCAATTGTATTGTTGCCATTGGAATACTAGTAGCCTCTACGTTTCAACTGGCATATCTTGATGATGAAAAGATTAACCCATTGAAGCATGTAGGCTTGATTATTAAAATGAAACACTTCATACTAAATTATCTTTCAGAAAAAAATGAAGGTCATTGCAACAAAAACATGACTTTTCTTCAAATTATTCTTTTTGCAAATTGATGCATTATAGCTTAACCCTTATGCAGCTGGTGGCTCATTTGGCCAATACAAAATGATGCAAAAGAACTGAAAAATCTTTGAAACCCTGGCACATGGGTACTCATCTGAGAATACTCAGCAAGAGCTACCCAATGAATACCAACATGACAGGGATTACATGGTTTTCAAAATTGAATTCTTTTTTGCATCCTCATGCTTTGGACGAAAGTAGCCTTTATAGCATTGGAAGGGTTAACCCATTAATGCTCACAGCGGCCAAAACCAGCCGGACAATTTTGCAGAAATCTTCCAAGCCAAAGCATAATTGGCAAAATATTTGAAGGAGAAATGGTGATCAGATCATTACCAACAACTCTTCTTGAAATATTTTGTAAAATCATTCTCAATTGAAAAGTTACGGTCAAAAGTATTTTAGATCCAGACGACTATTTCTGGAGGAACTCTTAAGTGTTAATGGGTTAAAATTTAATAACTGTGAGGTGTCAGCCTGTGAAAACATCTCCACTGATTAGGCAGCCCGCCATTCACATGTTCACACTCCAGGTGATCTGAATGATGCGTGATCAACGCCAAAACTAGGAAGACTCCAGAGAAATATTGGACTGTAAATTGGTGTTGCTTTTTTAACCCTTCCAATGCTGAGGCTACTTTCGTCCAATTCACAAGAAGGCAAATATTTTTGAGAACCATCAAAACCCTGTCATGTTGGTACTCATTGGAAAGCTCTCGATGAGCACTCTCAAATGAGTACCCATTTGCCAGGGTTTCAGTCATTTTTCAGGTTTTTTGCCTCATTTTGTATTGGCCAAATTAGTCACCAGCAGCATAAGGTTTAAGACAGAAACCATGCATCCTCCATCACGAATCTGTCGTATCTGTAGGTAAAAAATATCATCAACCCTGTCTGACCTTTAGATTGATATAGGCATAACATCTATGCCTACAGCGCCAAGATACTTCCTATTTTGAATATATCTAAGTGATGGCACAAATTTTTCAGAAAATATCTGAGGGAGAAATGTTCAACAGTAGCTAGCCCACAACTTTTTTTAAATATATTGAATTCATTTCTAATAACAAACTTATCTTCATAAGTACAACAGGTTCAAACAACACTTGTCAAGATCTTCCGGCATGAAAGGGTGATTTAAACATGACTGTGAGCAATGCCAATTCATTACTGTCATTTGTAGAATTTCTTTTCATTCGTTAATTTATTTTCAAAAGTATGATAGGTCCAGACATCACTAGTCGATGAGATTTTCATACATAAAAGGGTGAATTAAACATATGAGAGATGCCAATTCATTACCACCATTGGCAGAATTTTTTCTAAAATTCCAAAATTGTTTTCATAAGTACGATAGGTCAGTAGTCAAGGAGCTATTCAAACAGCTATTCAGAGGGTGAATTAACCCTTCCAATGCTGAGGCTATTTTTTCGTCGGAAGCACAAGGAGGCAAAGATTTTCGAAAACCATGTAAACCCTGTCGTGTTGGTATCTCACTGAGTACTCTCAGGAGAGTACCCATATGCCAGGGTTTCAGTCTTTTTCCAAGTTTTTTGCCTCATTTCGTAGAGGCCAAATCAGCCAACAGCAGCATGAGGGTTAACATGTGAGCAATGTTGATCCATTACAATTTAATTTATTTTTAATTCCAAAATTATTTTCAGGAGTACACTAATCCAGACGTGACTTAAGTGAAGGAGATTTCCAGGCATGGAAGGGTGAAATAAACATGCCAGTGATGTCAATTCCTAACAACTGTAGGGAAAAATTTTTCAAATTTTTTAAATTCCAAAATTATTTTTAAGAGTACGATTATCCAGTGATCACTAATCAAGGAGATCTCTAGGCATGAAAAGCAAAATCATTTTCAAAGGTTTCTAGAGCTCTCCAGGCATGAAAGGGTGAAATGAACATGTGAGTGATGCGGATTCATTACCGCCAAGGGGCGGGGAATCTGTTACCATTCCATATTGATTGTGGACAATATTTGCTGGACTGTGAAACCGAGAAATCACCGATTCTGCTCCTGAGACGTGACTGATTTAATCTGTCGCTCTCAATTGGTTATTGGCATATTGGAATGCTCCAGATTTATAGAAGTAATTGCCAACGAACAAGACAATTATGGCTATCCTAGAAGGCATTGTATGGGATTATGCCTCTCCTTGGATCCGTCATTTTTTTTCTTTTGGCTAAGTGAACTATGAGTTTCCATAGCAACTGCAGGATTTTCCAAGTGCCAAATATTTGCTGATATTTGGTTTCTAGCCTTTGTTTTTAGAAGATCCTGACAAGGGAAATCAAAAAGGTAATTGATTTAGTTGACTTATTCATGGCATAAGACGGCTATGACAAATCTTGATAGGTTAAGGAAGGAAGGGATTGTTTTTTACGTCGCTTTTAACAACTTAGGTCATATCCCCACGATATAAAAACCTGGAACCATGAATAAATTCCTTTCTCTTTATGAATAGTTCTGAGGCGTCTCTCAGTTGCAGATACTTAGCATAGAGAGAACACCGTACTATCATAAATAGCAACCAGGCCAACCCGCTAAAGGGGATACAGCAAAGACTCCAACGTGCAGATTTAGACATTAAGGTTATAATTTCATTTTAAAACAAAACAGGAATATAAAAATATTTGAGAAAATATTTCAACACAGATTGCCAAACCCATGCAGGTTTCAGTCAAAAAAAATCAAAATAGTGCTTTAGGCCTAAAAAAGATGTTTGTTTCCTGTAACCCTACCCTAACAAGTTTTTATTCCAAAAAATCCCTACCCTGAAGTTTTTTCCGCCCTCCTAACTCCCAATCAATGTAAAAAATGCATAAAACACACATTTTTGACCAAAAAAAATTGTTTTACCGACCTACCTACCCTATTTTTTGTCGGCCCGTTACAGGAAACAAACAGTTTTTTTTCTAGGCCTTATCAAGATATTTCTATGTCAGGTCAAGCACATAATGCTCAAGATGTGAAAAGATCAATACAGACAAATGTTGGGTAATCTCTGTACGTCATAATTACAACTAACCCTTGATGCACTACGATCAAACTTCGCTATATATAAATATTGGGTAATCTTTGTGTCATATTTACCACGACTTAGCCTTGATACATCGTGACCTACCTACAGAATTACAATACAGACAAATATAGGGTAATCTGTATGTCATAATTACATCTATGATCTAACGCTTGATGCACTAAGATCTAATTTTGATACATACAAATATGGGGAAATCGTTTTGCCATAATCACAACCTAACCTGAACATATTGTGCAGAGGTTTACTTCCGCTTTTTGCATTGCAAGATCATACACTGTGACCTACCTATAGAATTACAATACAAACAAATATAGGGTAATACTTGTGGTGTTATAATCACAACCTAATCTGGACATGTTGTGTTGAGCTTAACTTCCAGTTTTGCCTTGCAAATCCAACAGACTGTCTGCTTCCATATTTTTTCAAGAAGGATTCTACAAAGAATATGTAGGAGAGTTGTTGGTAGAGTCCTGAATAATATTTCTCCTTCAAAATGTTTCCCCAATATGCAAATTTGCCCATAAGTTCACTGAAATTATCAGGCTGCCTTTGGCCACTAAGCATTAACGGGTATCTATTGGTATTAATATTCTGTTGCCATAAATAGTGCTCTAGCTGTAATATATATCTAGGATCTGTGGTCCACTACTTGTATAACACAAGTTAAAGTGATTAGAAAATGATTAAGTTTTTAGTGTCAAACATTTCTATCATCATAAAATCACACAACACGTGAACGCCCACTGAAAATGAATGTCAGTATTAAGCAAGAACTAATACAGGAAATCTGTTGTAAATATCAAGAAGTGATGTATGTCCCAAATGAGCCCTTGAATATATGTCAGTACCTACTTAACCCTTCCAATGCTGAGGCTGTCCACAGCAGAAGGATGCAAAGATTTTTGAAAACCATTTAAACCCTGTCATGTTGGTATTCATAGGATAGCTCTCACTGAGTACTCTCAGATGAGTACTAATGTGCTGGGGTTTCAATCATTTTTCAAGTTTTTTGTAACGTTTTGTATTGGTCAAACTAACCGCCAGCAGATTAAGGGTTACAACACCATAAAAAGGTGTATTTCAACTAAAACTAATAGGAAAACAGATGAAACCAAGACTTAACCCTTCCAATGCTAAGGCTATACTTTCGTCCAAACGGCTTACAAAGCCATAAAAAGGTGTATTTCAACTAAAACTAATAGGAACCTAGGAGAACCGAAGAAACCAAGACTTAAAATTCAACCTGCATAATATAAGAACCTTGCACATTTTATTATTTCAGCTTTAGCCTTAGCCTAGCTACAAGGCTTTGCTATGTTTTTACTTTATTATATATAAGTGTATGCCTACACCTATACTACATAGGGACTTGTGGCCTGCTGTTGGCTATTTAGTTCACACAATTGCCACATGAAGGGGTTGCATTGGCAGTTTCAACTACCCTCCTAGTATACCACAGTACCATCTATCCACAAAGGATGACATTTAAATATGGCTCCTTCAGCCTAAGCTATAAACAAGATAGACGCCAGTGGCGTCAAGAGGTTGATTCCTTGTATGTCTTTTTGTAGTTAATCATTTGCAATTTTTTGTTTTTTTAATATTTTGCTATTTTGAAATTTTTCTGATTTTTGTGTTTTTTCGTTAGTGGTTACAGACTGATACACACTTGTAATGCTGCTGATGATACTTACAGACTTTTTAATCAAAAACCAAGTTTGTGAATAGACATTAATATCAGTTTGGAGCACTATAAAACATTTTCCTTTTTTATGAAATTCTTTATCTTTTTATCATACCTAATAGTGCCAAAAAATACATCTGAAACACATATCTTTCAAATTTTTCATAAGATTTCTATCTAAAACCCTCCCTCAAATATTTTCCAAAACTATAACCCACTTCTAGCTATCCAGAAACTTTGACAAACTCACCACCCACCATCACCTATCCAGTAGATCACCAAACATGAACGGGAAAAGCCCACATCCTGCACTGCAAATGACAGTCAACAAAACCCCACCAATAGCATGCTTGCCACAACTTACTTAATGCTGCCTGAAGAACTTTAGTCCGTGACTTACCCTTACATGAAAATGGCCAAACACTGCCAGAATGCAAACATGCACAGGGATCAACCTTATGGTCCCTTAAAGGGCATATGCCCCTGAACCATGTGATTTTGCTACCAGATGATGAATTATAGGAGCCAAGTTTGTGAACGGACATTAAATATCAGCTTAAAGCATTTTAAAAACTTTTCCTTTTTTTGAAATTCTTTATCTTTTCATCATACCTAATAGTGCCAAAAAATACAGCTGAAACACAAACCTTTCAAACTTTTCCCTGGGAGCATGCCCCAAGATCCCCAAACCTGGACAATGCACCCCTGGCAAAACCATACCGTCGTGGTGGCCGCACAGGAATTTAATAGCCCCTAAACTTAAAATCCTGGGAGCCAAATCTGCTCCTGTCTGAAAATGTTA
This sequence comes from Maea johnstoni, assembly GCA_963942565.1. Classification (NCBI taxonomy): domain Eukaryota; kingdom Metazoa; phylum Annelida; class Polychaeta; order Spionida; family Magelonidae; genus Maea; species Maea johnstoni. The sequence continues at coordinate 7,561,599 of OZ012691.1, read as the reverse complement.
AAGTCAATCACTGATGCATGTAACAAACTGACTGGCTGCCTGCAAATAACACCACATCAAAATCAAACATGTTGCCAACAGCCAAAAATCCACTCCCCCTTAACAGAGGCTTGTGACTCTCCCCCACAACACAAAATGTTAACACATAAGCTAAGTATATACAACAAAGCCCATGCATTAAAATAAGTGCCGGCTCTCAAATATTAAAAAAGACCAACAGTTAAACAGCGAATAAAAAATTTCATCATAACCTAAAATTCAGCACGCATAAATAAAATGCAACTTTTGACAAACTAAACTAATCACTAAGCCTATCCGCCAAATATAAACATGAACATTTTAACACACATACTTCAGAAAAAGAGAGCGATGGGGGGCGGGGTTAAAAATTTGACATCTGACATATCATCAAAGTAACACAAAACATTTACATGAAGATGGCCAAACACTGCCTAAAAGCAAACATGAACAGGGATCAACCTTATGTACCCTTTAGGGGCATATGCCCCTGGTTCATGTGATATTGCAACCAGATGAAAAGATATACGAGCCAACTTTGTGAAAGGACATTAAATATATGTTTGGAGCATTTTAAAACATTTTCCTTTTTCCTTAAATTCTTTATCTTTCTATCATACCTAATAGTGCCAAAAAATACATCTGAAACACATATCCTACAATTTTTTCATAAGAATTCTATCTAAAACCCTCCCCCAAATATTTCCCAAAATTATAACCCACTTCTAGCTATCCAAGAAACTATGACAAACCCACCATCACTCATCCAGTAGATCACCAAACATGAATGGGAAAAGCCCACATCCTGCACTGCAAATGAGAGTCAACAAAACCCCACCAATAGCATGCTTGCCACAACTTACCTGCTGCTGCCTGAAGAACATTAGTCCGTGACTTACCTTTACATGAAAATGACCAAACACTGCCTGAGTGCAAACATGCACAAGGATCAACCTTATGGTCCCTTAAGGGGCATATGTTCCTGGATTATGTGATTTTGCTACCTGATGATGAACTATAAGAGCCAAGCTTGTGAATGGACATTAAATATCAGCTTAGAACATTTTAAAAAAAATTCAACTTTCTTGAACTTCTTTATCTTTTTATCATACCTAATAGTGCCAAAAAATACATCAGAAACACAAACTATTCAATTTTTTCCCTGGAAAAATGCTCCAAAACCCCCAAACCTGGACAGTTAAAACATTTCCCTTCCACTGAAATTCTTTATCTTTTTATCATACCTAATAGTGCCAAAAAATACAACTGAAACACATATCCCTCAATTTTTTCAAAAGAATTCTATCTAAAACCCTCCCTCAAATATTTTCGAAAACTATAACCCACTCCTAGCTATCCAAGAAACTATGGCAAACTCACCACCACTAATCCAGTAGATCACCAAACATGAATGGGAAAAGCCTACAACCAGCACTGCAAATGACAGCCAACAAAACCCCACCAGCAGCATGCTTGCCACAACTAACATGCTGCTGCCTGAAGAACTTTAGTCCGTGACTTACCTTTACATGAAAATGGCCAAACACTGCCTGAATGCAAACATGCACAAATATCAACCATATGGCCCCTTAAGGGACATATGCCCCTGGCCATGATCTTCCGCCACTAAAGCAGGTCCAGCACTACCAGAAACCCAATATGCATGCAATAACTTTGTACTTAAACCTAAAATAGACTGATACACACTTGTAATGCTGCTGATGATACTTACAGACTTTTTAATCAAAAACCAAGTTTGTGAATAGACATTAATATCAGTTTGGAGCAATTTAAAACAATTTCCTTTTATTTGAACTTCTTTATCTTTTTATCACACCTAATAGTGCCAAAAAATACATCTGAAACACATATCTTCCAAACTTTTCATAAGATTTCTATCTAAATCCGCACTTAAAAAAACTTCCCTATTTTTGAATTTCTTTATCTTTTTATCACACCTAATAGTGCCAAGAAATACAACTATAAGAGCCAGTTTGTGAATGTACATTAAATATCAGTCTAGAACAATTTCAAAAAAAATTCCCATTCTTTGAACTTCTTTATCTTTCTATCATACCTAATAGTGTTAAAAAATACATCAGAAACACAAACTTTGTAATTTTCCCTTTATTTTGATCAGTATTTTCGTTTGTTTTGCATCTTGGGCGATACAAATGCAGGGAGATGCTGCCTGGGCCCGAGCACTGGGTTGAAGGGGTATGGGACCGGCATCGGCATCAAAGGGTAGAAGCCTGCATACTTCAGGTCTGCTACTTCACTCATGTTGAGAAGAGTTTCTAGGGACAGAACTGCAGGCAGCACTAAACATCAGGTAGACTGAAGGTACATCAGAGAAATTCAATACACCATGCAACCTGAAAAAATAATCATACATACCATCAAAGCAACACAAAAATATCAACACAAAACATATCTCACCAAATGCAATCTTATATTATCACACCGACACAATATCTTCTTTAAACAGTAATTGTTTTGTTTGAGGGACAGTGAAGATTTGCATGGTTTCTATATTTTGTGGATGTGTTTTTATAAAATTGTATATTGAGTGATAGTTTTGTATTGATACTTTTGTATTTATTTCAATTTAATGTATGCTTACTATTTTGGGTTGTCAGGTGAATCAAGTTCCTATGATGCTCTTTGGTGTAGATGCAATATGATGTCGAAGCCAGTTTCTATGAGTGCTGACTGCAGTTATGTCCCTTGACACCCTTCTCACCATGAGTGAAAATGCAATCCTGAAGTATGCAGACCATTAACCCTGCCATCCCATGCATTCGCATTACATGCTCTTTGGGCTTATAAGTTTGTGACCAATAAATTATAACAGTACACACTTTTCCTGTCACCCAAAACAATTAAAATCATATCTTTATCTAAAATACAACAACAGTGAGAACGGAAGGGATGGCAGGGTTAAAGGTCTGCTAACTTCAGGACTGCATACTACACTCATGGTGAGAAGGGTATATATACTGACTGCTGAAATCGCGATAAAAATATTTACTACTTCCGTTTTTTTCAAAGTTGTTTTCTTACGATTGTGGGGATCAAAAAAAATCCACAAATGGGCAGGATGGATTATTTAGAGTCTGTTTTCTTGAAGTTGAAACTTTTTTTCCGGTTTTAGTGGCGAAATTATTAAGTAAATTTAGAATTTCGCCAGGGTTCCTAAATCAACATTCCAAAAAGCCGTTTTTGCCGTTTTTTTCCGAAGTCGCCATTTTTTTTCAAAAATTACAAATATAACCAACAAGTTATGATAATAGGGTAAAAGCCCTATTTGTTGCGAACACTTTGATGGGCCATTTGTAAATTTTGACCCAGAAACGGCGACGTGACAATTTATTGAAAAAAGTATGTTTTTTGTGTGAAATGCACACAATGCATATCAATGCCCTAATCTCGCTATATCAAAAAAATCAACTTCCGGTTGTAGCGAAAAGCTATTTTTTCGCTTCCAACCTGAAGTTGAATTAAAAAAATGATTGAATCAGATAGATGAGGATCTCATCTATCCAGGTAGGTAGTCATATTGTGATCGGGGGGAGATAGCTTGATGAAATTGACAGGAATCGGCGAGGTACCATTGAGAATGTACTAATCGCGGTAATGTCATGGTCAACATGCCACCATCGATGCGTGTTGACAAATATCTCAAAATATTTTCGATTTTCCGAAACCAAAAGAATTAATCTTAATAATATAGATACTTGGCTTGTTAATTCTTTTGGTTTCAGAATTTTAGAGTTAGAGATGGCCACAAACGAAAGCTTTGAAATCGGGGTGCAAATTTCGTCAAACCCGATATTCAAAAAGGCGGAGGGTAACCTAGCCAATGTAAAAAATAAGTGAATGAACATGTAAGTAAAATAGTACAAAGATGGATACAAATAGCCGCTCATTGGTTAATAAACCGCGGGAAAGAGTACCACGTGGTGTGACGGTGAGGCAGTGAGACCGCTCATTGGATAATTCACCAGAGACAAACCACGTGGTGCTGGGAAACCCAATCACGCACCGTCACGTGATTAGCCGATCGCATTAAATATGCAGAAAACCCACGCATGCGCATCCACCCACGCATGCGCATCTAACGGCCGCCCCACCAGACCAGACGCGCTACAGAATCGTATTGGAGTGAAGAAAACGTAAAGTACAAACACGTAAAAATCCACCAAAAAAAAACTAGGCAACCCACAGAAACAATGAAACAAACATTATAAACTACACACCCAACTCTAACAGAAACAATAAACAAAACGACCCCACCACACCCCACTCTCCAGATCATGCGGCTAGAATTTTCCAAAAATGCCATGTAAGACAACATAGGGAAAATGCATCAACCAGCTCCCAGGACCCCCCCCGGGAATGCAAGACAACAAAAGCGAACTGAATATAGGTTGTTGTACAACAACCTCTAAAAACTGAACAGTAGTTACAGCTTTGTTCCATACCTGATGAAATGGCCTGTCAAAACTGATAGGATTTTTGATTACTGTGTGCAAACTCGATGACAGGTCGTGCTTTATTAATACCGTCTGAACAGGTTTTAATCAGATGAATGACACAAACTGAAAAAGGATCAATTTCCTGTAAAAGATTAATACCCAAAGATACAGCAGAGTGGCTGCACAATGCAGAAAAAGGCTAGAAAATTTAACCAAAAGTAAACATGTCTAGTACTTTAAAATTTCAACTGTCACTCTTCACTTAATTATTTCAACTTTTTTCGACTACATTCATGAATTTGAAAGATGATACAGAGATAGCAGAATTTGGAGGTCTAGTAAATACTTAAGGTTACTATCCCTGCCAGATCACTTTAACATATTGACAACTAGGAATCGTCTGATTAATCGGACAATATTACTGATTAATCGCTCATTCAACCTCTGATTTTGATGATCGATTGCAATTTTATAAGATCGATTATTTTTAAAGTTTTTTGAAAAAATAAATTGTATCTAGAAACAGCCTTTTGTTCAAGTAAAAACACCACTTAAGCCTGCACAATCTTAATCAATATCAAGCAGTACTATTACAAGTAAAACTAAGGGGTTCAATGGGGGAATTAAAGAAAGTTAGATTAGCACCTTTACAAAAATGGAGCTAAGAACCCTTGAACAAGCCAAGACTACCAAAGGAAAACTGCGCATATACAACTTCGATTATTAATCGATCATCGGTCGTTCAGATGGACCGGTGATCGATCTTGAAAATTGTGACCGATTCTGAACACTATTGATAACTGTTGGATCCTTAACCCTTATGCATCTGGAGTGTGCACTTGGTCTGAGGACTTTTACAATAACTTCTAACGTAGAATAGTGCATGCAAAATATTTGTTAACTCTTATACTGCCAGTGGCTAATTTGGTCAATACAAAATGATGCAAACAACCTCAAAAATTACTGAAACCCTGCCATATGGGTACTCATCTGAGAGTACCCCGTGAGGGCTATTAAATGAATATCAACATGACAGGGTTTAGATGGTTTTCAGAAATCTTTGGGTTCTTGTGCTTTTGACGAAAGTAGCCTCAGCATTGGAAGGGTTAAACACATTTCAGCCAAACATTTCTCAAAATATTGTTTTTTGATCAAGATATTTCCATGTGTATCAGATGTTTTACTCCTGATGTAAATGGGTTAAATTCTCGTTTTCAGTTTTCAAGCCTCAGTAAAGGTTCTCCTTTCCCTCTTTTATAAGAACCTGTTGAATACGATCCAGCCCTTAATGTCCTAGCTCTTGATTGAAGTGTAAAATACCTCTAACTAACAATGCCAACACTAGGAGGCCCTCATATCAGCAAAACTCCCATCAATCATCTTCGAGGTCAGGTTCAAGGTCACACGCCCACACAATACAGTTCCTGCGTTGCCATGACAATCTTAACCCATTCACATCTGGATCGTGTATACCGGCTGGCTACTTAGATCATAAATCATCAAATAGAGACAATTTTTAAAATTGAAGAGTAATTTTCAACTCGAAAGGAACACATATTTCTGAACAAATCCTTTTTAAAATATAGCATTGAGATAAAGATATTACAGTTTGCACCAGACCAGAATTGTAAATGAGCTCCCCAATGAGTTCCCCTATAGACATATTTTTTAAAAATTGAAGGGTAATTTTTACCGTTAAAGGAAAAACATATACTTCTAAACAAATCCTTTTTTGAAATATCGCTTTGGATAAAGATATTACAGTTTGCACCAGACCAGATGTAATTTTTACCGTGAAAGGAAAAACATATACTTCTGAACAAATACTTTTTAAAATATCGCTTTGTGATCACAATATTTCAATTTCAGTTTGTGCCAGATGAGATGTGGACGAGTTACTAAAGTCATACTCAGCGGGTATGAGAGAGATGTTTAAATGGTCACCTGTAGAGGGAGACCACCTGTTTATAACGACAAGGCTAATTATTTCTCCAGAAGAAAAGCACTACATATTTCCTTTTTGAATAAACTTCCAAAATCAATATCATTATTTCCAAATCTATTTGACTGAAAATAACCATTTTCTAAATGTGTTTTTTTTTACTTTCACAGATAACAGAATCTCTTCTCCAACAGCAGAGGAATCTGAATGTGTATACATAAAGAATCACATGTTTATAATGTAGAATTGTTTTCTAAAACAAGTAAATGTATAATCAATTGTATCAAAAAAGAAAATGAAGACGACCAAATACAACAAAAAGAGCCAAACAAACACCATTTTATCAACCGTATGCTTCATAATACGTAAACATTACCCACAGCAAGATCAGATGATCAAAGACAACCCTTGTGACCAGTTGAGTCTATAATTCTAGCTCTTCTTTCAACAAAAACTGCTGCGTACTTCTTATCAGTGAGATCCTCTTTGGCTTATGGCCAGGAGTACTTGCAGGCATGGTAGTGGCATTGTACCTAGAGACACTCAGTGGTCAAAATAACCTCTAGGGCAATAAGAGAACTCATTGAAGTCTCAGCCTGAAAGTTTCAGAGGCCATTAAACTTTTTTTTTTACCCAGAGTAAGCCATTAACTGAGCTGCATGTACCTACGATACCTTTAACATTGATTTCCCGAATAATGTAGAAAGTATCAATTTAACCCTTCCAATGCTGAGGCTACTTTTGTCCAAAGCACAAAGACACAAAGATCTTTGAAAAACATCTGAACCCTGTCATGTTGGTACTCATTGGAAAGCTGTCCTTGAGTACTCTCAGATGAGTACCTATGTGCCAGGGTTTTGGTCATTTTTCAGGTTTTTTAATCTTTCTCATCTTTTAGTATTGGTCAAATTAGCAATTTAAAAAAATGAATGTACTCCTCAGCAAACACCTTGTAAATGTATTAGTAGACACCTCTTTTTTGAAGTTTAGAAAATTCCTGAAACCCACGGAAAATTTTAACCATTTCAAATTCTTTTATCACAGAGGTATCACCATGGAAAGTCTGACCTTTATGGAGTGCCAAAAGGAAGATGTGCTTATATGGCCAGGAGTACTTGCAGGCATGGTGGTCGCGTTGTACCTTGAGGCACTTCACGGTCAAAATAACCTCTAGAGCAATTAGAGAATTTACTCATTGAAGTCGCAGCCTGAAAGTTCTAGAGGCCTCCGATATTTGCGGAACCTAGCCACGTGTGAGATGTTAGCCTTTAATCATTGGAGATAGAAAACACCATTAAACCTTTTTTTTACCTAGAGTAACCTGTTAAATGTGCTGCATGTATCTACAATACCTTTAACAATAATTTACTTGTGGTTTATAAATTGACAAAATATATCACATATATCATCCATTTTTGAAACCCATTCAGGCACAAATCAATCCTTTTTTCAAAGGACTCTTTAACACTTTCACTGCTGGCACATGGAAGAACGCAAAATATTTTGAAAATCATCTAAATCATGTCATGTTGGTATTCATTGGAAAGCTCTCATTGAAAACTGACATGAGTACCTATTTGCCAAGGTTTTAGTCATTTTTCAGCTTTTTTCACATTATTTTGTGTTGACCAAAAGGTTAATATGTATGGTCTGGACCTATGATACACATGAACCTGACACACAGGTATATCAACATTTTACTCAGCACCTAGCTGCTTTACACGATGACCTCAGAAATAACTTATCTAGATAAAGCTCAGAATAACAATAATCCTTTTTCACCATTTTATCATTATTTTGCTGACTCGAATGACCCTTCTTTGTGGGTCTTTGGGAGTACAGATTAACCCTTATGCTAGTGGTGCCTAATTTGGCCAATACAAAATGACATAAACAACCTGAAAATGACAGAAACCCTGGCACATGGGTACTCATCTGAGAGTTCTCAGTGACAGCTATTCAATGAATACCAACATGACAGGGTTAAGATGGTTTTCAAAAATCTTTGCCTCCTTGTGGTTTGGATGAAAATAGCCTCAGCATTGGAAGGGTTAAATGAGACTTCTATGTGGGTCTTTGGGAGTACGGATGAAATGAGACTTCTTTGTGGGTCTTTGGGAGTACGGATGAAATGAGACTTCTTTGTGGGTCTTTGGGAGTACGGATGAAATGAGACTTCTTTGTGGGTCTTTGGGAGTACGGATGAAATGAGACTTCTTTGTGGGTCTTTGGGAGTACGGATGAAATGAGACTTCTTTGTGGGTCTTTGGGAGTACGGATGAAATGAGACTTCTTTGTGGGTCTTTCGGAGTACGGATGAAATGAGACTTCTTTGTGGGTCTTTGGGAGTACGGATTTAATGAGACTTCTTTGTGGGTCTTTGGGAGTACGGATTAAATGAGACTTCTTTGTGGGTCTTTGGGAGAACGGATTAAATGATACTTCTTTGTGGGTCTTTGGGAGTACGGATTAAATGATACTTCTTTGTGGGTCTTTGGGAGTACGGATTAAATGAGACTTCTTTGTGGGTCTTTGGGAGTACGGATGAAATGAGACTTCTTTGTGGGTCTTTGGGAGTACGGATGAAATGAGACTTCTTTGTGGGTCTTTGGGAGTACGGATTAAATGAGACTTCTTTGTGGGTCTTTGGGAGAACGGATTAAATGATACTTCTTTGTGGGTCTTTGGGAGTATGGATTAAATGAGACTTCCTTGTGGGTCTTTGGGATTATGGATTAAATGAGACTTCTTTGTGGGTCTTTGGGAGAACGGATTAAATGATACTTCTTTGTGGATCTTTGGGAGTACGGATTAAATGATACTTCTTTGTGGGTCTTTGGGAGTACGGATTAAATGAGACTTCCTTGTGGGTCTTTGGGAGTATGGATGAAATGAGACTTCCTTGTGGGTCTTTGGGAGTACGGATTAAATGAGACTTCCTTGTGGGTCTTTGGGAGTACGGATTAAATGAGACTTCTTTGTGGGTCTTTGGGAGTACGGGTTAAATGAGACTTCTTTGTGGGTCTTTGGGAGAACGGATTAAATGATACTTCTTTGTGGGTCTTTGGGAGTATGGATTAAATGAGACTTCTTTGTGGGTCTTTGGGAGTACGGATTAAATGATACTTCTTTGTGGGTCTTTGGGAGTACGGATTAAATGATACTTCTTTGTGGGTCTTTGGGAGTACGGATGAAATGAGACTTCTTTGTGGGTCTTTGGGAGTACGGATGAAATGAGACTTCTTTGTGGGTCTTTGGGAGTACGGATGAAATGAGACTTCTTTGTGGGTCTTTGGGAGAACGGATTAAATGATACTTCTTTGTGGGTCTTTGGGAGTACGGATTAAATGATACTTCTTTGTGGGTCTTTGGGAGAACGGATTAAATGATACTTCTTTGTGGGTCTTTGGGAGTACGGATTAAATGATACTTCTTTGTGGGTCTTTGGGAGTACGGATTAAATGATACTTCTTTGTGGGTCTTTGGGAGTACGGATTAAATGATACTTCTTTGTGGGTCTTTGGGAGAACGGATTAAATGATACTTCTTTGTGGGTCTTTGGGAGTACGGATTAAATGATACTTCTTTGTGGGTCTTTGGGAGAACGGATTAAATGATACTTCTTTGTGGGTCTTTGGGAGTACGGATTAAATGATACTTCTTTGTGGGTCTTTGGGAGTACGGATGAAATGAGACTTCTTTGTGGGTCTTTGGGAGTACGGATGAAATGAGACTTCCTTGTGGGTCTTTGGGAGTATGGATTAAATGAGACTTCCTTGTGGGTCTTTGGGAGTACGGATTAAATGAGACTTCCTTGTGGGTCTTTGGGAGTACGGATTAAATGAGACTTCTTTGTGGGTCTTTGGGAGTACGGATTAAATGAGACTTCCTTGTGGGTCTTTGGGAGTACGGATGAAATGAGACTTCCTTGTGGGTCTTTGGGAGTATGGATTAAATGAGACTTCCTTGTGGGTCTTTGGGAGTACGGATTAAATGAGACTTCCTTGTGGGTCTTTGGGAGTACGGATTAAATGAGACTTCTTTGTGGGTCTTTGGGAGTATGGATTAAATGAGACTTCTTTGTGGGTCTTTGGGAGTACGGATTAAATGAGACTTCTTTGTGGGTCTTTGGGAGTACAGATTAAATGAGACTTCCTTGTGGGTCTTTGGGAGTACGGATTAAATGAGACTTCCTTGCAGGGACTTAGACAGGACCCGTCCTACTTATCTTTTGGACAGGTAGTTTCCCAAAAACCTCCTGTTTGGACAGGTAAAAATTTCAATGAAGATTTTTCAATTATGACTTTTGGGGGGTAATAACCAAATATTTTCCTAAAAACCATCTTCTAAGACATAGCTGAAGTGTAAATTGCCCTTTTTGACACTCTAGGCTATTAAATGTAGCTGGTATAAGGATTTCAAGTTGATAAGTAGCTAAATCTGGACGGGCAGAACTTTTGAAATTGCTGTTTTGGACAGGCATTTTTGAAATCCTGGCTAAGACACTGCTTCCTTGTGGGTCTTTGCGTGGGGGAGGGATGTGCGTGACAGCAATCTGATAACAGCGTGCCACCCCTATCAGCGAGGAAATGTACAACATACCTCGCTGCGAGTCTACACGGTGCCAGCTGTAACGGTCCTTATTGCATTTCACCTTTCAGGTCTTCTTCTCTTGATAAACACACATTTTCTCCAATCGTCGATAACCAACACCCACAAGAGTCACCCTCAAACTTAGTACTGCTAATCATACATAACAACCCAACTAATGCAAACCCTTTAGAGCAAAAAGCTTAACATACATAGCTTAATATATAGGTTATTGCATTTCACCTTCAAGGTCTCCTTCTCTTGATAAACACACATTTTCTCTGATCATCGATAACCAACACCCACAAGAGTCACCCTGAAAGTAAGCACTGCTAAGCACCCTAGAACAATCCAACCATACTCTAAACCAGCAGGGCGTCTGGTTGGACACCCAAACCTGTAAAAATCGCCCTTAAGGGCATCCAATTCTTTTTTTTTTTTGGGGGGGGGGGGGTTTAATTCTTAAAATGTCAATTTCAAGCATCAGGGTTCGACTTTCCCAGGGGCCCAGGGGCATATTTTGCTGTGGGCCCCTAGATTTTTCAGACTAGGAGCCCAAAATAATATGTATTATAACAATATATCCTAATTTTGACCACTAATTTTCATCAAAGGACCTTTTCGGGCCCCTAGCTGAAAATCTAAGTGTCAGACCCTGAGCATGTAATTGGATTTTTTTCACCTCAATATAATTTCTAAATTTGAATCATTGACAATCAAAATACTTTATGCTATAACTGTATCATTCAATGTTGTTGCCTCAGAATTTTTTTAAATGTCATTCGATAATTGTAGACAACCAACATTTGTCGCTAGACTGCTTGGCATATAGATGAAAAGAAAATACTGCCTGAGCCTGTTCTAACCATATGAATATTTCCTGAAATCTGAGCAACACTAATATTGTTTGACTAACTTAACGAGGGCAATGACCGAGCCCCTACTACTGTAAAGATCATATAGCAATTTCCCTGCGGAAATGTCACAAGATTGTCATTTGCCAGCTTTGTACATGGCAGAGACGAAATCACTAATTGCCAATTTCTTGGAAAAGGTAAAAGACCTTATAAGGTCTCACGGTGGAATTCTACAAATGAGCAGGAAGTAAGAATTATGGCTTATGGATAGATATTTCCATTTTCCTATCCAAATTGCCTACAGTACTTTGCCAGTGTCACCCCTGCATTTATAAGTGAGAAAAATTTATCCTTTAGCAAACTCATCAAATAAATGCACGAGAGTGATAACCTGTCCTTCTCCTACCTATCATTAGATACAAACTCCTTTGATGTTGGATGAGAAAGGTTTAGGAAAAGACGGTATTTTGCATTTGCAGGATGGACTTCATTCCATTAGTGCCTCGGCCAGATGACATCTTTCTAACTCTGCTTTATATGTAATGCTGTCATCGACAGGACGACAACTTTCACA
>OZ012691.1:7461516-7548940 GCA_963942565.1 Maea johnstoni | reverse complement strand
TGTATGTCCCAGTCCTCCCTCATGCAGAACTCTGTGTCTGCCGTGAGCCACCAACACAGCATGCAGATCAATATTGCTAATCAACACAGCACTACGCCTTCCCTCCACTCTCTCTCTCTCTCTCTCTCTCTCTCTCTCTCTCTCTCACAGCATGCAGATCAATATTGCTAATCAACACAGCACACGCCTTCCCTCCACTCTCTCTCTCTCTCTCCTCGATCCTCTCTCTCTCCCTCCCTCTCTCTCCCTCCCTCTCTCTCTCTCTCTCTCTCTCTCTCTCTCTCTCTCTCTCTCTCTCTCTCTCTCTCTCTCTCTCTCTCTCTCTCTCTCTCTCTCTCCCCCTTTCTCTCTCTCTCTCTCCACTCTCTCTCTCTCTCTCTCTCTCTCTCTCTCTCTCTCTCTCTCTCTCCCTCGATCCTCTCTCTCCCTCTCTCTCTCTCTCCTCTCTCTCTCTCCTCTCCTCTCTCTCTCTCTCCTCTCTCTCCTCTCTCTCTCTCTCTCCCTCCCCCCCCGTCCCTCCCTCCCTCCCTCTCTCTCTCTCTCTCTCTCTCTCTCTCTCTCTCTCTCTCTCTCCTCTCTCTCCTCTCTCTCTCTCTCTCTCTCTCTCTCTCTCTCTCTCAGCATGCAGATCAATATTGCTAATCAACACAGCACACGCCTTCCCTCCACTCTCTCTCTCTCTCTCTCTCTCTCTCTCTCTCTCTCTCTCTCCTCTCTCTCTCTCTCTCTCTCTCTCTCTCTCTCAGCATGCAGATCAATATTGCTAATCAACACAGCACACGTCTTCCCTTCCCTTCTCTCTCTCTCTCTCTCTCTCTCTCTCTCTCTCTCTCTCTCTCTCTCTCTCTCTCTCTCTCTCTCTCTCTCTCTCTCTTTCTTTCTCTTTCTCCCCCCCTCACAGCATGCAGATCAATATTGCTAATCAACACAGCACACACCTTCCTCCACTACCTCTCTCTCTCTTTGACAGCCACACTAGCATGATCAAACACATGCAACTCATTTCCCAACAAAAAAGCAAAGCCATTAATTATCATCTACACACTTTCACAGGAACAGATTTTTCATCATTCATGAATGGCTACCCATACATCCAAGGACCTTGGAATAATGGCTGAGCTTTACATCCCCGAGGGAATTGAGTCACTTGACACAGGAAAGATGGAATTCAGATTTCACCCGACCCCTGCTGGGTAGTGTCATATAAACAGTTAAGATTAACCCTAAATAATATGCCATTGGTAGCTAATTTGGCCAATTTTAAAATTATGCTTATCAGATCTGAAAACTGACTGAGACCCTAGTAAATAGGTACTCACCTCAGAGTACTCAGACAGGGTTAAGATGTTTTTTCAAAAATATTAACATCCTGTCCTTTGGACAACAGTAGCCCCAGCACTGAAAGGGTTAACCCTAAGAAAGTTTTCTTGCAGCCATTACTCACATACAGAACACTAATGTAGTCACAGGATTGGCAATGAGTTTTTTTATATTCAAGTTTAATTCCATTAAGTTATAAAAGAAAGTATCAATGGTCCAAACTGCACTAGTCTAGGAAAGCTCCATGCATTATGGGCTTAACCGGTGATAAATTATTTAAGGTTAGAAACAGGGCTTGTGCTTTACATTTTTAAGTAGGAGGAAGTTTGTCTCCTAGGATTTAAAACTTAGCAGCAAATAATTCCTGGTGTCTGCAGTGTGCGGTGACAGTGAGACAGTGGCTGGGAGGTCTGAGTTCATGCTCTCCAATTAAGTTTTATTACACATACTCTGAGATGAAGTTTAAGGCACTATTAGGCAAAATAAGGGGAGATGAAAATTTGAAAGAATGACATATTTTCAAAGTGACCTAGTTGATAACTGATATTTTCATTCGCAAACTTATGGCTCCTATAATTTAACTTCTGATGGCATGTAAAACTGTTGTTAACCCTTCTGAACCTAAGACTACTTTTTGTCCAAAGCACGAGATGCAAAGCCTGTCATGTTGGTATTCATTCAAATGGGTACTCTCAGATAAGTACCAGTGGCCCAATTTTCAATAGTTTTCCAGGATCTTTGCATTGTTTTGTATTGGCCAAATTAACCATCAGCAGCAAAAGGGTTAAGGTCTATCCCTGGTACAATGGTTTACTAGAAATTCATCAATCACAGCAAAGGCTGCTGTATAGTGTGGCAGGACTGAACTGAATCACCAGGAATTAAGAGCTGAGTTAGGCAGTAGTAAAATTCCATATCACATTATAACCCAATTTGCTGCCTGGGCCTGTGGAATGTCCACTGAGCTAAAGGTTACACTGTAACTAGTGAAAGATCAGTGGCAGATTAGTGGCTACACTTACTGAAGATAGGAGAAAGAGCTACCTACTTAGTGTTAGGGGAGAGGGGGGTGGCTTTTTGTACTGCATAGTTTATTGTTTAGGTTTAGAGGAACAACAGTTCCCAATAGTGGTAAATCTGCTAACCCAGACTTGCACAATTGAAGAAAATGGCCTATCAAGCTAGAGAAAGGTTGTTCTTAATTTTTGTTATTGCTGACTTTAAATATTTCATTTACTTTGAATTCTTATCACAACTGAATAGATTTACTTTTAATTTCTTTTGGAAGCAAATAGCATGCCTTACTTATTATCATACTAGTGGAACCCATTCTGCACATGTGCCACATCAGAAACAGCTAGTTGCTCAAACTACGCCAACAATGGCTCGCAAGGGTTTAATTTAGGACCAATCAGAAGCTGTCCCGGCCTGAACTGCGTGGCACTGACAGGCTTCATTAGCACCTCAACTGTCTACTGCTGATGGCATTAAGGAAATGAGATGGGACTAACCTTAAAAATCCCCACCCATAGACTACATGAGGCCAAAAGTAGGGTTGGATGCAGTTGTGAGGCACTGGTACCATTTACAAAAGTACAGGCTTGTATCGTTTCAATACATGTTTTGGTTATAATCTGTGATTTAACTGTTGTTTCCCTTGAAAAAAAGGCTCCAAAATTTTGGGATTGCTTAATCATGGCTATGATCCTGCACTCAGCATCTTAACCAACCCTTCCAATGCTGAGGCTACTTTCGTCCAAAGCATAAGGATGCGACGTTTTTGAAAACCATCTAAACCCTATCATGTTGGTATTAATTGGATAGCTCTTGCTGAGTATGTCAGATGAGTACCCATGTGCCAGGGTTTCAGTCATTTTTAGGTTTTTTGCATCATTTTATATTGGCCAAATTAGCAACCAGCAGTGAAAAGGTTAACTCTTATCCGAAGTCCAAAATTCCTGAAGTGTGTACCAAACCATGTGCCAGGAAGCATTTGCAAGACATCGGATTCCAATAGAAGTTTAAATTGGGACAAACTGGCACCCTCTCAAGACCTAGCACCAGAAAGGATAATGAGAACTATAAAGGAACTGTGAACAATGCCAGGAAAACTAATGGATTCCACTTTGCTTGACCAAGCACTGAACTTCCCTTTATAATCATATCTTTACACTGGTCATCAGTACTACAGGCAGAGCAATGTAAGGAAGAGAATCTGCTCTGTGGGGGGACTTCAAAGGAAATAAGGGCAACCAACATTTGCAACACATTAAGCAAGGAACGCCTACGATTCTGTAGGATACTGCTTGGAAATGCTACTGTTTAGCTATGTGAGCCTACATGCTATACTGGACTTACAGTGCAGTGCCAATGCCTAAGAATTGTGGACTGATGGTAACATGCAGAGTAGACATATGGTACACCCTTTTTTAGATAAATGGTACCATACATATTATTAAGGCAAGCTATATACACACTAAAGCAGAATTTATACCCCATTTGTACTCCCATTCCTTTGACAAATGGTACCCAACAAATGAAGGCAAGTTATGCACACTACAGCAGAATTTGTACCCCAATAGTGTAGCAAATGGTTAAGGTAATAAATGGTAAAATATTCAGCCAATATACCATACACTATATAAATATTGTACCAGTCTACTGAACATGAAAGAACCCAAATGCAGCAGAAATAATTGGTACACCACAAACATAGAATATAAGGGCATAGTTTAATACCCTCTAAAAGCCCTTGAGTCAACAATCCGAAAAAGACATCTCTTTAATATATTTGGCATCGCTACACCACTATAAACTAGAGTGATGTTATGTGGACAAGACCATGGACTAAATCACCAGATAACTGACCACTGACTGCAAAAATGGTACCATCTATCTCATCATTCAAAAGACAACATATTGAAGAACAATTTAACCCTGTGGCCTGAAGCGTGAGAGGTATATTAGTCCTAATAAAACCCGAGGGCCAGGGTGAAAATCAAACCAGGTATTTGACAGTGTTACCCTCGTGAAATGAAGATGCTTATAGATATCCCTAGGTAATGGCTCGTGTTTTAATCCTTCCATTGCTGAGGCTACTTTCGTCCAAAGCTCAAGGACGCAAATATTTTTGAAAACCACCTAAACCCTGTCATCTTGGTATTCATTGGATAGCTCTTCCAGAGTACTCTCAGATGAGTACCCATATGCTAGGGGTTCAGTCATTTTTCCAGGTTGTTTGCATCATTTTGAAATGGCCAAATTAGTCAGCAGCATCATACAGGTTAACTAGGAGAATTTAACTTGTAGGAGAAAAACAAATTAAGGTCCGGTAGCTAGGCTTGGCACCAACTCACTTCTGCAGACCTAAAACTTGACCAATATTTTCCCGGTAGAGGAAGAACATCTGAGTAACCAGATAACTTATCAATCGCACCACCATAAAACTCACAGGGCAGGCCACCCTGGAGCACCCTGATAGTACCCCGGTACACTGCACCCTCAGCACCCTGGATCAACAAGTCAGTACCCCGGTACAGCAGACATGTGACCTCAGCATTCCCTGGCCAAGTCCCAACTGGGTGAGGGAGTCATGTTTTGACTGGGCAGCCCTGATGACAGTGTTTATTAGCCTGGTTCTCAGGCTGTGTTAGGTATAATGCCCCCACCACTATACATACTAAGTAGGTTTGATGTCTCTCTCAAACTATAGATGGAAGCACTGTTTTCATGAGTTACGGTTGAGTTGCGGTTGAGAACACAAGAGCTCAAGTGTGTCCCCCTTGAGGATTTATTCAGAACTAATACTGGAGTGAATTCAACTCAAATCAGATCAGTGAAAGAGCCAGAAATCACAGACTTGTAGCAAGTCTAAGTGTTTATTTGAGTTCCACATATGAATCATTGCCACAGGGGAAGAAATATGTGTTTGGTGTGAAAACCATGCTCTTGAGCATGCTGCTATTAAAGCAAATACTGCAGCTCCTTGATAGCAGCTAGGATATAGAGTGATATTACTAAGTGGGCCCAGGGACAGGAAGGGCAAGAAGTTTAGTAAATTCAGACTTACGGTTGTAAAATATATTTTGAAACTGCCTTTTTTTTTCTCTTACTAGTAGGTCAAGTAGGTAAATTAATTAGTCTAGAATCAAGGGTGATGTGGTGCTTTTTAACATCATAGGTGCTCTATATAGAATAATATACATATTATATATATATATATATATATATATATATATATATATATATATATATATATATATATATATATATATATATATGTGTGTATATACAAACTTTTCTCATATACACAAGATAACCACAGCTATGGTACTCGAAATGCAACCTCCTCACTATTATTTAGCTCTTCCAAAATGTAATAAATCAATTGGCCAACAATGCATTTCATACTCAGGGCCCATACTGAAGCAGATGTGCACCATCTCTACCTTCCTTCAAGTCTAGATACCTTAAAGCAATGTACTGTACTACTTTGTAACCCTGGGGCCCTCGGGCTACTTGTAAACATGCCGGAGGGCCTCAGGGAAGATCTTTACCACTGGACTGAGTTACCCTCTTTATGTAAAGATTATTATTATTACTATTATCATTATTATCATTATTATTATTGTTATTACAGGTAAACTTGGATATGACGGACCACTGTACGACAGATTTTTGCATAGGACGGACGATTAATGCTTGGTCCCAGTCCGATGCATATCAAATATTCGTCATATGTATACGATGGATTTTGCATATGACGGACCAATTTTCCTGGTCCCATTCAGTCTGTCATATCCAAGTTTACCTGTATTGTTATCATTATTATTATTATTATTATTATTATTATCATTCTTCTTCTTCTTCTTCTTCTTCTTCGTCTTCTTCTTCTTGAGAGTCAGGACGTCTTTAGGCACAAACCAGATTGTTTCTTGTGGTGAAGATAAGGCAATCAATACTCACCTACTGCCCCTAATGGGAAACATGTTCCTCAAACACACCTCAGGCTACTTACCTACAAAGATAAACAAGGCAGATTTATAGCACACTGAAAATTTAATGACAATGATAGTGCTTTGGGTGAAGATATTCTATTAATAATTCAGTAATGTACATTTTTTTAATTCTCAAGGTAGTAATGAACATAACAAGCAGTATCTTAGACATGGCTCAAGAATGGGTTTAACCTACCAATATTTTACTTGCCTTTGCTAACAGTTGTTTTTAGGGAAATACCTGTAATATCTGGGAAATATTCTCAGCTAAAATTAGTAAGAGCTTGATAACAGAAATATTCATCTGAATTATCTGAAAATAAGAAAATTCATTCAATGTGAAATGTTTCAATAATAATTGTATTTCCCATCCTGTGAAAATGTTGTAAATGATGCTTTGTTTTCCAATTCAAATTAACAAATTTAATCCATATTTTGTACATATCAAGGTCAAGG
The DNA here is from genome assembly GCA_963942565.1 of Maea johnstoni. NCBI lineage: Eukaryota > Metazoa > Annelida > Polychaeta > Spionida > Magelonidae > Maea > Maea johnstoni. The sequence continues at coordinate 7,542,167 of OZ012691.1, read as the reverse complement.
ACAAGTGTCAAAGTCCATAGTTCATCTGGTGCAATCTTGATAAGTCAACCAGTATGGTTTTATTTACACAATGCTTAAGAGCATAATAGTAGTTATGGATTTAACAATAAATATAATTCATTCAATGTGTGACTGGCTTGAATACAAAGTCACGACATGATGCTGTGTTATTTAATATTCAAGAAAAGTCCCATAACCAATACATAAGATATAGAAATTGGCTTTAATTCAATAATATATTTCTCAAAATTGAACACACATATGCACGGTTTAACTCATTAATGAGTATTGATAAATGGTGAGCTTAAATGGAACTCACCATTTTAGGGGAGAACCTGGTAGATTCTAGGTCAATATTTCAGTCAAATCATGATGAAATGACCATTAAACTGGATGTTTTTTAAAAGGATTTGGACACCTAATGTTGAAGCTCTGATAACCAGCTAGCCCTGCAGCCCTAGGCTAGCCTGCCTCCTAGACCATATCTAAATGTCCTCCCTTGTGGATAGATGGCACTGCGGTATACAAGGAGGTCAGTCTGAAATATGTCTGAAATATACATACTGCAGCTCAAGTGTGTCCCCCTTGAGGGTTTATTCCGAACTAAACCTGGAGTGAAATCAACTCAGGTCAGATCAGTGAAAGAGCCAGATATCACAGGCTTGTAGCAAGTCTACCCTAGGCCGGCCTGGATATCAAACCTTGGGCTGGGGAAGCTACATATAATGTACAAGGGTATTAGATGATTTAGTAGCAATAGGGATAATAATGACAATAAAAAGTGGACTATTTTCAATAAGCAGTATCAAAGGACCCTAGGCCTGGATTTCAAACCTAAGGCGGTGGGGAGCTCTATATAATGTACAAGGGTATTAGATGATTTAGTAGCAATAGGGATAATAATGACAATAAAAAGTGGACTATTTTCAATAAGCAGTATCAAAGGACCCTAGGCCTGGATTTCAAACCTAAGGCGGTGGGGAGCTCTATATAATGTACAAGGGTATTAGATGATTTAGTAGCAATAGGGATAATAATGACAATAAAAAGTGGACTATTTTCAATAAGCAGTATCAAAGGCCCCTGGGCCTGGATTTCAAACCTAAGGCGGTGGGGAGCTACATATAATGTAAAAGGGTATTAGATGATTTAGTAGCAATAGGGATAATAATGACAATAAAAAGTGGACTATTTTCAATAAGCAGTATCAAAGGCCCCTGGGCAGTGCTCATATGGGCCGATGCTTCTATCCTGTATTGGATCTATATTACGCCCCGCATCACAGAGTGTGCTGCTTTGAAGATTGCCATGCTGTAATGGATGTGAAATGACGGGGAGAATACTAAAGCCTAGAAAAAATTGTTTGTTTCCTAGCTGTCCCCTACTGACTTTAGTTTGTACTCTCCAGCTTTTTAGAGGTGATTGGTCTACCTGGAGGACTCTGCGCACCCTTAACCCTTCCAATGCTGAGGCTTCTTTCATTCAAAGGACAAAGATTTTTGAAAAAAAATTTTTAAACCCTGTCATCTTGGTATTTATTGGAAAGCTCTAGAGGAGTACTTCCAGATGAATACCATGTGCCAGGGTTTCAGGATTTTTTTTAGGTCTTTTGAATTATTTTGTATTTGCCACTAACAACATAAGGGTGAAAAGGATTTCCTAAAAAGTCTCTACTATATTTGGTAAGGGTAGCTTCCTCAGTCAAAAGTACCAAATTAAGTTCACATACATAAATGTATACTAAAAACATTAATACACAGAAAGTTACAGGTACTTGAAATGCTGTATTCAAGTGTACCACATATTAGACACAACAAAAAAACAAGGTAACCTATCTTACCTAACTATATTTTTGGGGGTTTAAAGGAAACAAACAATTTATTAGGTCTAATAAAAATGCTGCCTGAAATAACCAGGATGCGATGAGGACAATTGAGGAAAGAAGGAGAAGCTAATTTCATCAGGGAAGTGGGAAATGAAATGCTCATTTATTCTGATTCTTTAGAATCTTGTTACTAAAATAACATTATTTCCACTCTGTTTATTGACGGTCAGAATTGCGAAGGGAATGTTCATTTTCATCCCATATAAATAGTGCATATTCCTCCAGATTTGTTTGATATTAATCCAAACAAACACTGTGCATATCCTCGAGGTTTAGGCCTACAGAGGTGGATTTCAGTTACAAAACAAAGTGTTACATTCCTTTTTCTTTATGATATCTATGGATATTTCTTTAATATCTGATATTTCCCAGACTGCTAATGACTTGGACAAGCATAAATCCATGGCAAGGCAGTCACAACCCCCCCCCCCCCCCCCCCCCCAAGAACAAAAATCAAACTAAACCCATTCAATCCTGTAACAACCAAAAAGAACTGACTATTTTCAGTAATATTTTCCTTAGTATAGCATCCTATGAGGAAAAATGACAATTACAACACATCCAACTCTCCTTGAATTATTTTGTGAATTCATGCTTCATCACCAAGTATTTTCAAATATATATATATATATATACATATATATATATATATATATATATATATATATATATATATATATATATATATATATATATATATATATATATATATATATATATATACCAAGTATCAGAGTATCATGCAACATTTTAGTATGAATATGTTTAAGGATTTTTATCTTATTGAACAATTTGTGACATAATTGATAAACTAGTATCACTGTCATCAGTACTGATGCCCACGGGATCCCCCAGAAACACAGGAAGGAAGGAATAACGTCACAGAGCGCGCAGAGATTACTACGGTGCTGTAATAGATGTGAAATGAGGTGTAGAATGGTGATAAAAAAAACCTGCCTCAAATAACCAGGATGTGATGCTGACAATAGAGGAAAGAAGGAGATGCTTATTTCATCATCATTCAACACTTTCCTATCAGGCAAAAGGGAAATGAAACGCTTATTCATTCTGATACCTTAGGATCTGGTTACTGGAATAACCTACTTTTCACTCAGAACACATAAGAGGGTCAAAACTGAGGGGCATTTTACTGAAATATATACTGAATGTTCATGGAGGGTTAATCATTTTTAATTCAAATATGAAACATATTTGTATTTTATCCAAAAAATATACTGCATAATCAAAGAGATTTATAACTATTTATTGAATGAGGTTAACATTAAGTAGGCTGTTTTGGAACATGGTAGAAATTGAGAAGTAAGTGACACAGACCTTAATTAGTATAAAAGCTCATTAATCTGTAGTTTCGCATCAAATCTGAGTTTGGTGTTGAGTTGCAGTTTTTGTGGTGATAGGAGAATGAAAAATGGCTGTAATCAGGGTCTAATAGCTAGGATTTAGAAACTGGATGTCCAAATTGGCAATTGTGAAATGTTAAGTTGTACTATTTTTCAAGGGAAATCATAATATACTCAAGTTACAACCATAAACATGTATTTACTCTATGAAATAAGGCATAATGTCCATATACAATGTCATGGGAATTATATTGAGGTGAAAAAAATTCAATGCCATGCTTGATATTGACATCTTAAGAAATTCCTTACAAAATATTTTGGGTGTCCTGAAGGATGATTTTTGAGGGTCTGGGTGTCCAAATGACACCCAGACGCCATGCTGGCTAAGACTATGGCTGTTATATTCCTTGATGCCGCCTCTTTCTCCTTCCTAGCAGTGAGATTCATCAAGAAAAGAGATATTATGCAGCGGGTCTGCGTTTTCGCCATTTCCCCGCGGCTGTGGCAATAATGATGCTGTTCCAATGCGCCGCGTGTAGAAGGTGAGAACTTAAGGCCTGTTTGCGGAAACCGCTGACTACCAATTTGACGTCGTGGAGCCCCCCTCCGTAGCTTACAAACCTAGAGCAATATTGTCCCAACTGCCCGCACGCCGCGAATACTAATGGACCAATCAGGATGCAGCATCCCATTCTCTGCAGCGTCGGCAGCGCGAGGAACGGGAGAAATAATCTGGGCGATTAGGTCAGGTAATGGGGTGGGTGGGTGGAATAGCACACACAGCTTTTTTAAACATTAGGAACGATCACCTTACACAGCAGAAATAACAATGCCAAGGTTATCACTAATAGGCCTAAAAAAAATGTTTGTTTCCTGTAACCCTACCCTAACAAGTTTTTATTCAAAAATATCCCTACCCTAAAGTTTTTTCAGCCCTCCCAACTCCCAATCAACGTAAAACATGCATAAAACACACATTTTTGACCAAAAAAATAATCCAAATTTTTTTTTTTTTTTACCGACCTACCGACCCTATTTTTTTTCAGACCGTTACAGGAAACAAACAATTTCTTTTTTTAGGCCTTATCAGAAAACCTATAACGTCCATTGAAAGATCATCTCACCTTTAAATATTTGCTGTACCCTGACTCACTGTTCGTGGTGGAGGAAACAGGAGTATCTGGTGTAAAACATCACTAACCTAGAGTCAGAAAGTTGGAATTCCAAGCACCCATTGAAGGTTATTATTCCCACTGTTCAACACTCCAAGAACAAATTGTCAATATTTGAATCTGTTCATTGTCATTTTTTCTGCTGTTTCTATGTTGAATTGTGACTGACCAGATGTCGTTCTTTTTGAGAGTGGAAACCAAGATTAACCAGGAAAAGTCACTCACTTTCCCCAAGTCACTAGCAACACTCTTAAACATGCCTCTACCCCATTTGCCTTAAAGGGATAGTAAACCCAAAAGTCATCATCTACCCTAATGAAAGAGCCGGTTTCAAGCCTTGAAATGAACCATCATTTGCTGTTGTAACCATTCTAGAATTGGAGATATTTACATTCGAACATGCCTAATTCAAGCAATCTGGTTTTCTCCTCCAGGTCTATGGGTGCAAACACTGGCACATGGGTACTCATCTGACAGTATACTAGCGCTATCTAATGAATACCAACATGACAGGATTTAGATGGTTTTCAAAAATCTTTGCATCCTTGCACTTTGGACGAAAGTAGCCTCAGCATTAAGGGTAAAACCCCTTTAATAGCTAAAACCGTCTTCTGTTAGTTATGTTTCTGGTTCTAGATTGTACTGTACAGCTCAGAGCTGATTCCAAGGGAGATTACACAAGTTTGATGAACGACGTTAAGAGTGGTTTATCTGACAGCTATCTACATCACTCTTAATCCCAGACCCCCCAACAGGTACCCCAAGTAATAATCACTTCCCCCCAGTATAGACAAATCACCATAACTGGCTCAGTAGGCCCAGGATCTGCAGGCCATCAGTCTCTCTCCTATCATGGAAGACAAATTGGCATACATTCCAGTACATTAACCCTCTCCATGCTGAGGGTACTTTCGTCCATGGGAGAAAAATGCAAAAACTTTTGAAAACCATCCAAACCCTGTCATGTTGGTACTCATTGGAAAGCTCTCACTGAGTACTTTCAGATGAGTACCCATTTGCCAGGTTTTCGGTGATTTTTCAGTTTTTTTGCATTATCTTGTATTGGTAGAATTAGTCTCCAGCAGTGTAAGGGTTAAGTACCAATGGGGAAGTCTTGATCCATGTTATATACATCATCACTTGGGCACAGTAGGCCCCAATACAGCCCATCACCTTCATTCCCAGCATGGGACATAAATCATAAATGGGAATTGACATTCCATAGCAGTCAAGGTACTGATGGAGAAATCTTCATCCATATTAACCCTTATGCTGATGCTAGCTAATTTGGGCAATACAAAACCATGCAAAAAATACTGAGAAAATAACTGAAACCCTGGCATATGGTACTCATCTGAGAGTACTCAATGAGAGCTATTCAATGTATACCAACATGACAGGGTTTAGATGGTTTTCACAAATCTTTACATCCTTGTGCTTTGACAAAAGTAGCCTCAGCATTGGAAGGGATATTTATCTTAAGACAAATCATCACGCTTGCACAGTAGGTCCCGATGTTGGTCTTCAATCTTATTCCCAGCATAGCCGTCAAATCAGTGTACATCCCAGTGCAGTAGGTACTCATGGAGAAGTGTTGATCCATATTATTATCTAAATCAAATCATCACACTTCCATAATAGGTCTCACTGTTGGTCTTAGTACCACCCATCATGGGTGAGAAATGACCATACATTCCAGTGCAGTAGGATACCAATTCAGAAGTCTTGATCCATATCTAAATCTTCACTCCGCATAGTGGGTCCCATTACGTTGGTCATTAGTCTTATTTCCAGTATGGGTGACAAATGACTACACATTCCAGTACAGTAGCTACCAATCCAGAAGTCTTCATCCATATTATCTAAATCTTCACTCAGCATAGTCAGGGCTACGCGGGTAGGTAAAGAAATTCAAAACAGGTGGAGGGCAGGTAAAAATTAGATTGCGCCTGCCCTACATGACAGGAAGGATTTCATCATGTAACTTCATGGATACTATAACACAAGGGAAAACCAATAATCTTTCATCAGTACAAATAAAACTGTTGCAGAAAAAAACAGCTAATTGGGCAGGTAAAATTTAAGGCTAACCTGCCCTACTTGGCAGGTGCCTTCAAAAGTTAATGTTGAGCTTAACCCATTAATACGTTAGAGTTCCTTCAGAACTTCTCGAGCATGATTTTACAAAATATTTGAAGGAGAGTTGTTGGTTATGTTCTGATAAGCATTTCTCCTTCAAATATTTTGCCAATTATGCTTTAGCCTGAAAGATTTCATCAAAATTGTCAGGCTGGTTTTGGCCGCTCTGAGCATTAATGGGTTAAGTACATGTAAGTCTCAATGTCGATCATCACACTTATTTCCAGCACGGATTATAACCACTCAGCATACATGCCAGTACAGTAGTAGGTATCAATGACGAAGTCCTTATATCTAACGTCCTTGAAAAAATTATTTATCCACACCATTTACTTTTCAAAATCAATTTGAAGTGAATTATAAATTCATAAAATGTCTAGAATTGGTGGTTTGGACATTTTCAGGCACTAAAGGCACGAATGTGTTAAGAAACCATCATCAAGTTGGCAAAGTAAGTCCCAGTACACCGATCATCACCTTTATTTCCATCATGGAAGACAAATTGGCATTCATTCCAGGAGAGTAGATACCATAAGAGAATCTCTCACCCACCTCACACTATCTAAGACAAAGCATCCAACATCAACTCTTTCAATGCTGAGGCTAACTTTGTCCAAAGCAGATGGATGCAAATATTTTCCGAAACCATCTAAACCCTGTCATCTTGGTATTCATTGGATAGCTCTCGCTGAGTACTTGCCAATGAGTACCCATGTGACAATAATTTTTCAGCTTTTTGTGCCATTTTGTATTGGCAAAATTAGCTTCCAGCAGCATAAGGGTTAGCCCATTGATACTTGAGAGTTTCTCCACAAACTGTCGTCTGGATCAAAGATACTTTTGATGATAACTTTTGAAATGAGAATCATTTTACAAAATATTTGAAGGAGAGTTGTTGATAATGTTCTGATCAATATTTCTCTTTCAAATATTTTGCCAATTATGCTTTAGGCTGCAAGATATCATCTAAATTGTCAGGCTGTTTTGGCCGCTGTGAGCATTAATGGGTTAAACTATTATGTATGCCTGGAATATTCCTAAGTATGTGTCATCTTGTTCTTCCATATATTTGGAAATAACCTTAGAAAAAAGCATTTCAGAGAAAGTTGTTAGTTGGCTTCTAATCTACATTTAGCCAAGCCCAAGGCCATGCATACTTTTTTACTTCTTTAGATATTTATCATGGAAATTTTACCACATCAAACTTCATGATTTAGTTCTGAAATTGCTCACCAGGTGGCCACAGTGAGAATTTTCCAGTTGCTTGGTATTTGATTCTGGCCACCTATGATCAGCCACAGGAACTATCACTTAGGAATTAAGCATCAAGACCAGAAAATGTAAAGTACCATGAAATGGAATCTTAGACTAGGAGCTAGTCTATGACGGATTAACCGTTATGCTGGCTAATTTGGCCAATACAACAAACCTGAAAAATTATTGAAACCCTGGCATATGGGTACTCATCTGAGAGTACTCAGCGAGAGCTATCCAATGAATACCAACATGAGAGGTTTTAGATGTTTTTCAAAGATCTTTGCATCCTTGTGCTTGGGCGATAGCAGCCTCAGCATGAAATCATAGACTAGGAGCTAGTCTATGATGGATTAATACAGACTCAATCTATCTCACGCAGTCTTCTCATCTTCATCAGTATTCGCAGCTATTGTCTAGGGAGTCACATGACAGGTTCACACAACGGAATGACGAATGGTCAGTCTGACAGATTCTCAGATGAGGATCTCTACGACAACATCAATTTCCCTGGCTGCCAAGTGAATTGGGTAAAAGCAGATGCTATCTGAATGACCCAGACACTTTCTCTCAAGCTGTCAGAAAGAACTTCTTCCTGGACACTTGGAGGTTGGTTTCTCGCCCAATCGTGCCCACAGCGGCCAAAACAGCCAGACTATTTTCACGCTTTCAGATCAGAAGTGTAAAAATAGTCTGAGACACATTTATGGCAGTATCTTGATAATGGTGATTAATCCAATATTTGAATGAAAGTCAAAAAGGATTGTCATAAAGAATTGTTTGTTCCTTATAATCACATGTTTAAGGTTATGGAATGTGCAAGTAAAATCTGCCCCATCAGGCACCGACATAAGTACTAGCCTGCTTGCCCTGGCAAGTGAATTTTTAAAAAAAGGGGTTTCGGGCAAGTACATTTTAGTTTTCACTAGGCCAAATGGGCAAGCTGATCTTCCGAACACAAATCACATCTTCTTTTTTTTATAGTAAATGGGCAAAATATGCAAACAATGCAACAAACTGAAATGTTAATGGTTTTCAAATATTTGAAATCTTGATAAACAATTCATGCCTTTCTAGCATATGTAATCATTTGTTTCGGGCAAGTCAAAAACTATGTTGGGCAAGTCAAAATCATTAACTACTTGCCCAGCATGGCAAGTTAGTTCTGAAAATAATGTTGGTGCCTGCCCATATTGGCTATCTGAGAAGAAGTGATTTTTTAGAGCATTTTCAATTTGAGGCAGGTACACCACAGTGCAAAATATATGTTCATGATCAAATTGAAGTAGGAACAAATTAAGTTTGCACTCAATATCTTACCTTACATGCCATCATTACATTGTCATTTGCATTGTGCTTCACAAGTTATTGTAGAAAACCTCTTAATGTCAATTTTGGCTGATTCTTTGATTTCTCCCTAAAGTGTGAGATTGTCTGGTAATCCTGTAATGATATTGTGAACTTCGGGGAAGCACTATATCGGATGAGGCTTTAACCCATTTACAATCAGAGCAGCCAAAAGAGGCCTGACGATTTGGAAATATCTTACTTACAAAGTTATTTTCTTGAAAATATTTGAAGGAGAAATATTGATAACAAGTCAAACAACAACCCCCCTTCAAATATTTTGTATACTTTCGCATTATTCACAAGTTATTTTCAAAAGTATGAGAGTAGCAGACGTCACTTTCCAGAGGAACTGAGAGTGAATGGATTAAGTAAATATCCCATTACCTAAGTGCTTCACCGCACACCTGTGTCTGGGTAATTCTACTCCATCTCATCTTCAAGAAGGAGGATCTGTATCTTAACCCTTCCAATGCTGAGGCGACATTCGTCAAAAGCACAAGGATGCAATGCTTTTTGGAAAACATCCAAACCCTGTCATTTTGGTATTCATTGGATAGCTCTCGCTGAGCTCTCTCAGATGAGTACCCATATGCAATGGTTTCAGTCATTTTTTAGACTCTAGCATCATTTATATATTGGCCAAATTTAAGCGACCAGCAGCACAGATTTAGTTATGTGTTTGTGTGTAGGACCACCTGCCTGCCTGTCTACACACTACTGGTTGACTAAAGATTGGCACCTTTAGATTTTTTGCATTACAATATGAAATATCAATATCACTGCACACAATCTAGGTAATTCTACTCCATGTCATCTTCACGAAGGAGGATCTATATCTTAGTTGTGTGTAGAACCACCTGTCTGCATGTCTACACGCTACTACAGGCACCAACATAATTTTCAGAACTAACTTGCCATGCTAGGCAAGTAGTTAATGACTTTTACTTGCCCAACATAATTTTTGACTTGCCCGGAATCAGTTGTAACATAGGCTAGAAAGGCATGTATTGTTTATCATGGCTTTGGGTAATGATTTGAAAACTATTTCCTTTTCAGTTTCGCTGCATTGTTTGCATTTCGGGTGTTTGGGGCATTTCCTATAAAAAAATTGTTTAATGTTCAGAAAATTAGCTTGACGATTCGGGCAAGTGAAAACTAAAATGTACTTGCCCGAAAGCCCTTTTTTCAAAAATTCACTTGCCGAGGCAAGCGGGCAAGTACTTATGTCGGTGCCTGTACTTGCTGGCCCTTTTTTGCAATACAATACAACATATCAATATTTCCTTACTGATACAATATCTGATATTTATATATAATGACATTTTGTAAGATCTAGCACTGTCAACTTTAAACATATTGAAGATAAATTGCAAACTGCCTTTTAACTGACTCCATACTGGTATTTGGAATTGTATAGATTACTAGTACTAAAACTATTAATCCTTACCTTTGACCGGCTAAACAAGATTTATTACCAGTCAGAATATTATCTATAACTCTCCTTCAAAAATTTTGTAAAGCTATTCACAATTTCCAAGTTATTGTCAAAAGTATCATAGATCCAGATGACAATTTGTATTAATGGGTAAAGTAAAAATTCTTTCAAAATGTTTCAATGATTTTCACAATATAGGGTTTTTGTCTGTAAGCCTCTTCATGCTGGCAGCTTAATCTATAAATTGTCAACTGGATCTAGAATTTTAGAAAATCAACTATATAGTAGGAAATCATGATTTGAAAAATATAAAAGGTTATTTCAACTTGAATCCTAACTGACATTTCTCCTTTAAAGTATTTCCCCAAAAAATGTGTTGACAAATAGATATTGCCTAAATGCCCAGGTTTTTTAAGGAGCTACACAATGCAGAATGATGCAAGGATTTTTGAAAACCATTTAAACCCTGTCGTGTTGGTATCCCTTACGTAGCTCTTGCTAGGTACTCTTATATGAGTACCCATGTGCCAGGGTTTCAGTCATTAAATTCAGTTTTTTGCATCATTTTGTGTTGGCCAAATTAGCCACCAGCAGCATAAGTGAACCCTACCAATAAACTTCAATGCTAAGGCTCCGCAAAAGGTTTTTGAAAACCATCTAAACCCTGCCCTGTTGGTATTCATCTCTTGGATCAGGGTTTCAGTCATTAATTTCAGGTTTTTTTGCATCATTTAGTATTGGCCAAATAAACCACCAGCAGCATAAACATTAACCCTCATGCTGCTGGTGGCTAATATATTTGGCCATTTCAAAATGATGGAACAAAGCCTCAGCATTGGAAGTGTACTCCAGTAGGAACTAGGGGCCTACATGTATGGAAGGGCTAGGCAGTACTCCAGTAGGAACTAGGGGCCTACATGTATGGAAGGGCTAGGCAGTACTCCAGTAGGAACTAGGGGCCTACATGTATGGAAGGGCTAGGCAGTACTCCAGTAGGAACTAGGGGCCTACATGTATGGAAGGGCTAGGCAGTACTCCAGTAGGAACTAGGGGCCTACATGTATGGAAGGGCTAGGCAGTACTCCAGTAGGAACTAGGGGCCTACATGTATGGAAGGGCTAGGCAGTACTCCAGTAGGAACTAGGGGCCTACATGTATGGAAGGGCTAGGCAGTACTCCAGTAGGAACTAGGGGCCTACATGTATGGAAGGGCTAGGCAGTACTCCAGTAGGAACTAGGGGCCTACATGTATGGAAGGGCTAGGCAGTACTCCAGTAGGAACTAGGGGCCTACATGTATGGAAGGGCTAGGCAGTACTCCAGTAGGAACTAGGGGCCTACATGTATGGAAGGGCTAGGCAGTACTCCAGTAGGAACTAGGGGCCTACATGTATGGAAGGGCTAGGCAGTACTCCAGTAGGAACTAGGGGCCTACATGTATGGAAGGGCTAGGCAGTACTCCAGTAGGAACTAGGGGCCTACATGTATGGAAGGGCTAGGCAGTACTCCAGTAGGAACTAGGGGCCTACATGTATGGAAGGGCTAGGCAGTACTCCAGTAGGAACTAGGGGCCTACATGTATGGAAGGGCTAGGCAGTACTCCAGTAGGAACTAGGGGCCTACATGTATGGAAGGGTTGCATGCAGCCAAGCATCGCCTCCTCCTCCTCGTAAGTCAGCCGCAAGTCAAACATGAGGGAACATGATCTATAATGTGCTCTCCAACAATAAACACGTCATCAGGATGTCCTACATGTTGACAGAGTGCTCGGGGCAGGAAAAAGATAACACAACTGATAACAATCCATTAGGCACGGTTTTATGGGATATGCTTAACCCGTTCACGCATAAAGATTTCTCTTGAATTTTGTCGTCTGGATCTATGATGTTTTTGAAAATAATTTTGAAATTAAGAATGATTTTGCAAAATATTTCAAGGAGAGTTGTTCTAAGTGTTCTGATGAACATTTTTCTTTCAAATATTTTTCCAATTTTGCCTTTGGCTGAAATATATTACTAAAAGAGTCAGGCTGTTTTTCTGCCTGCCACAGTCATGAATCAGTTAACGCATTTGCACTTGTAGCAGCAGCTTAGCCGCCTGACTTATTAACTTTGATGATATCTCATTAACAAAAACAATTTTCAAAATATATTCTAAGGAGAAATGTTAATCCATTAACCTGTTGCTCATAGGGTCCTAATATTGATGCTGGATCAATGAAACCTTTGAAAATATCTAAGAATGGAATGAAGCATGACAAACTATTTCAGGGTATTAGCTAAATTCTTATAAATATTTCCCCTTCATTTTTTTAAACTTTTTTTTTTGATAAAATATGCTATTGTCATTGAATTATCACCAAAAATCACCCCTCAGGACACCCAAGTTTTATGGGAAGATTTTCTTAAAATGTCAATTTCAAACATGTACCTGGAGTTTCTCCACCTAAATATAATTCCAATGACTATGTATAATGATATTATGCCTCATTTTAATGAGTAAATACATGTTTATGGTTGTTTATGGTTGTTTTGTGGTCTCCCTTGAAACATAAGACGCCAAAATATTTGTCAATTTTAACCACCCAGATTCTAATCCCTGAAGGATCTGGACAGTACAGCCAGTTTCAAAATCCAAGTCTAGACAGGCAGTCTGCAGGCTAACAGAGAGGTCAAAGGTCAACGAGCAGTCTGAGAGGTCAGAGGTTTTGCAGGAAGTGTGACCTCTGAGAGGTCAGGGTAGCAATGTACACAAATAACATCACAGGGAGAACCCCGAGGTGCACTAATATTTTCCAAGCAAAAATTGACCCATTTGCACCCAGAGTATGCTAGACTATAGCTACTGTCTCTGTAAAGTTTTGAGTTCATCAACTACATTGTAATATTGCCAATGGCCTACAGATGGCACCATATAGCTCTCCTATCTCCCTTTATTCACCCGGTAAGAGAAATTGTAATTATTAAGTGCCCAAAATAATTAACATTTAGGGTAATATAGCTGCTCATAATTTGGGACAAAGATAATTTTCAAGCATGGAATGTTAAAACACTCTCTTCACCTGTGTGTGGGTGTTTGTTCTCACCTGTGAGTAGATAGCATCTTTAAATACATAGATACATACATGTACACAAAGTAGCTCAGTTGGTTGGGTATCGGACTAGTAATCAGAGGGTCGCTGGTTCGATTCCCGGCGACTCCGGGCACTTTGGTCGTTCTTGGGCAAGACAGTTTATTCCATATTGCTTCAGTCTACCCAGCTGTAAAATGGGTACCTAGCATAAATAAGGCAGTGCTTAAGAGTGTGTGCGCTATATGCTGCCAGTTGCTTTGGAATATCCCCCGGGGGATTGAAATGGTTTCTGTATGTACAGTGCCTGCTAGGGGAGGAAGGTCGTGTGAGCACTTCGGTGGATACAAGACTATAAACCGAATACCTTTACCTTTACACACACACAAATATATATAGTGTGTAACTAGTATCTAGCAACCCCCCCCCCCCTCTGAATGATCCTATATAGAGTAAATACCACCCACTGACAGGCAGCTGATTACACCCTGATATAGCATGCTGTAATCATAATCCATCTTGTTCTATTGGCACAAGTCAAAGCCGAATGTCAAGCCCTGCACAGATGGCAATGACAGCATGGCATTCAACACATATCTCACAGGCAACTTTCTGCTAGCTGCTGCCTCATTTTCCAGCCAGGGAATAACAGTACTGTATTGAGATGCAGGTATTTATAGCGATCGCATGTTTCAAAGAGTGCACCGTACATGCCCTCTGGGTCAGACCCCGGCATCACAACAACGAACAGGAGAAACATGTGTATGGTGTATCATGAGTTGTCTCAGGGATCAGGGGTCTACCTTGGTATGAAATGATAAATATATCAAGTATATACGTATGTGTGACCCATAAAAAAAATGCAAATAAATCACACAGACTTACAAAATACAAGGAAAAATTACTGTTTGTTATGCTAAGAACTGATTTTTTAAGTGTTTGAACTTGAAGATATTAAGTAGCAGGAGTGTAAAATGACTCGAGTTGTCTCAGGGATCAGGGGTCTACCTTTGTATGAAATGATAAATATATCAAGTACATTATGTGTGACCCATGGAAAAATGCAAATAAATCACACAGACTTACAGAATACAAGGAAAAATTTAATTTGTGTTATGCTAAAACCTGATTTTTAAGTGTTTGAACTAAAATATTAAGTAGCAGAAGTGCAAAATATAGGAATGGATCTTGTTCATGATATATACGAAAGGTTAAGCATGTATTTTAATTGTTGTAAAATATGTGGATAAAGGTTGTTTTAAATTATAAGATATGCATGGCTCCCTCTTATCAAATGTTGAGAAGTATTGCCTTTATCTAAAAAATAGCTTCATTAAGTTGATAGGCCATCTTGGTATTCAAAAGCACAACTGGGTTTATGAATCCAACCTGTTGAACTGAAGACCGTAATCAGTATGACATATGAACTGGATGACCCCATGACCTTGAGATCATGGATACCTTTCATGATCTGCATGAACCCTATATGTACTGAATGACCCAGATGACCTAATACCCTGCTTGACGTGTATGACATACATGACCTAAATACCCTGCATGATTCCAGTGAACTTGATGACCTTGACCTAAATACCCTGCAATGACCTGCATAAGCTACATGACCAAAATACTCTATGAACTGGATACCTACTTGACCTAAATAACTTGCATGATTCTAATTAACTTGATGACCAGCTTGAACTAAATACCCTATTTGACCTGATTGTCCTACATGACCGGAATACTCTGTATAACCTAGATATCTACTTGCCCTAAATACTGTGCATGTTCTGGATGACCTACTTAATCAAATACCCTGCATGATCAGTGTGACCTACTAATGACAGACTTGACCTAAATACCTAACATGACATGTATGATCTAATTAACATAAATACCCTGCATGTCTTTTTAAGCAATATGATCTTTATGACCTACTTGTAGATTGGTAGTCAATGCATGTGTGACCTTATTATATTCTGCATATCCTTATAACCTTCTAAAACTCCATGACCTGCACGACCTGTATAACCTGTTTAGAATTTTGATTTTTGTCACTTTTTCTGCCATACTGTGGCTAATTTGTGACTAGCAAGTTGCAACTGGTGGAGGAATCCAGCAAAAACACAGACTAACCCCAAATCACTGGTGACGATAACCTTAATAATAAGACCCAGATGACGTTGTAAACTGCATAACCATTATGACCTACATGGCCTGGAGAATGCTAACAGATTCCATTTCCTCTAATTTATTCCATACACCTTTCCTCCATGCTGTCAGGCAGGTGAAAAGGGAAATTCATTTGAGCGTTGTCTGGCACTCTTGCCCAAGCCACTAGAGAAATGTGTCTGGGCACTGGGTATGAATAGTAAGACCGGGTTATGAAATACCTGCAGCCTCAAGAGAGAACAGTACAAATGTAATAATTAGTGCCATAGAATTGCAGCAGTAACAGGAGATGGAAATTTGGAATTTTGATTATTTTCACTTTTCTGTCATAATAAGGTTAAATCATGACGAGCCAGTTGTAGAAGTAGGGGAGGATTTACACTAGAGTATCTGGTGTAAACCAGTGACTGGTTTATACCCAAAGTCACTGTCAACTTTTTCAAATGCTCCAGGGGAGAGGAATAGGAGGTAGTAGTATACTTCTCTCATAAATGTAGACCAAAGCTTAATTTCAATTCAAATTGTATTAGCGAAATCATCAAGTGCAGCAGCACCATCAGTAGTGTCAGCCCCAGCAGGAAATATGTCAGCAACAGCAGCAATAGTGACAGCACCACCATGGCAGCATTAGATGCAGTGTTAATATAATCCACAGCATCAGCAACATGGCAAGGATTGCTGCTGCAGGGCCTACAACGTATTGCATTCAAGTACAATCCCCTCTGGAAGCAATTGTGTGAACTATATTGCCAACAGTAGACCATACTATATAGAATACAGTTAAACACATCAAAACAGTAACAGCAGCAGCAGCAGTGGCAGTATATTTCAGCAGCATCTACAGCAGAGACCCCCACAGTAGAAGCAGCAGCAGCGGCAGTGTAATTCACAGTAGCATGCGCAGCAGAGGCTGCCACAGTAGTTATAGAAGCAGCAGTGGCAGTGCAATTTGTAGCAGTAACTACAGCATAGACCCCCACAATAGTTGTAGCAGCAGCAATGGCAGTATATTTCAGCAGCATCTACAGCAGAGACCCCCACAGTAGTAGCAGCAGCTGCGGCAGTGTAATTCACAGTAGCATGCGCAGCAGAGGCTGCCACAGTAGTTATAGAAGCAGTCGTGGCAGTGCAATCAATTTGTAGCAGTAACTACAGCATAGACCCCCACAATAGTTGTAGCAGCAGCAGTGGCAGTATATTTAAGCAGTATATTCTACAGCAGAGACCGCTACAGTAGTTAAAGAAGCAGCAGTTGCATCAGCTCTGGCAGTCTTATGAATTAAATTCATAGTAGCAGATGCAGCAGAGACCATGTAGTAGTGGCAGTGTAATTTGCAGCAGCATCTACAGCAGAGACAAATGCAGTAGTGGATGCAGTAGTAGCAGTATATATTCAGCAGCATCTACCACAGAGACCACCACAGTAGCTGCAGCAGCAGTAGCAGTGTAATAATGCAGCAGCATCTACAGCAGAGACAAATGTAGTAGTGGCTGCAGTAGTGGCAGTATATATTCAGCAGCATCTACAACAGAGACCGCCACAGTAGCTGCAGCGGCAGTAGCAGTGTAATTTGCAGCAGCATCTACAGCAAAGACTGCCACAGCTGAGTAGCGCATGCACAAAAAACTCCTCTCCATCGCTTCACCACGGAGTCCTTGATTACCCAGACCTGGAACAGGTTGCCTTGGCAACGCAACATAACTGCCACATAGTAAAAAATGCTGGATGCTGGCTGCTGGGTTTGTAGAAGAAGAGTGGCAGGCATGTCAATACTGCATGTACCTTATTACGCCGGAATGATACTACTCTCTCTAGGGAGCAGCTAGTATTGTTTTTCAGTTTCCCCTGCAGTTCAATGGCAGGAAGGCAATCGGTAGCTGCCCTAGCAACACTGAGAACACAGGAAAAAGTGTTTCTTTGCATTCTTGTGCTTTGGATAAAAGTAGCCTCAGCATTGGAAGGCCTTAACTATTGGGTAAGAGGCAGGGACTTAGCCAGGATTTCAAAAATGCCTGTCCAAAACAGCAATTTCAAAATTTCTGCCCGTCCAGATTTAGCTACTTATCTACTTCTACCTTACACCCACTAAATTTGATAGCCTATTGTGTCAAAAAGGGTAATTTACACTTCAGCCATGTCCTAGAAGATAGTTCGTTGGAAAATGATTTGGTTATTACCCCCCTAATGTCATAATTGAAAAATCTTCATAGAAATATTTGCCTGTCCAAACAGGAGGTTTTCATATAAGGAAACTACCTGTCCAAAAGACAGGCAGGACGGATCCTGGCTAAGTCCCTCATGGTTAGAGTTCTGGCTGGCTGGCACTGCACTTCACAAATTTTTGGTCAACTGGCTGTGATCGATGTGCTTTTTTATGTCCATCCTTTACTCTTCTCAAGAATTGGCCTTAACCCAAAACAAACACCCTTAGGATTCCCCTTTCAAAAATATTGGCAGGAGCTCTGATACTTTAGGAAAATATGTTGGTATTGAATTAGCACATGATTTAATATTTATAAGCACACTTTTGGATTATAACTATTTGTGCATTTAGTTGTTGGTCTACCAGATTCAGCTATGAGGTTATTCTCTAACAGTAAAATGAGTCTGATAATTTAGGTGAATAGTGGAGGTGGAGATACTTTAAGTCAAGTGTTGGTGATCATATGTATTGAAAGGAAATATTTGAAAAAAAAAGCTTTTTAGAAGTCAACCTACAACATTCCTTCATAAATTTTACATTTTATTGTTTAATAGTAAAATCAACATAGCTACCCAATTTTTATTGTGAGGAATTCCTTAAAAAGTTACTTTCAAGCCTATAATTGAGTTTTTTCCACTTCAATTTGATTCCCATGGCATTGTATAATTAATTAGCCATTGTTTTATTTCAATGAGTCCATACATGTTTGTAGTTGTAATCTAAATAGATTGTAGTCCCCCTTCAAAGATGGGATGCTCCAAAATTTTAGAATTGCTAATTTTGGGCACTCAGTTTCTAAATCCTGGCTAGGACTCTACACTCGTTATTGCCGTCTGGATACTTTTGAAAACAACCTTGTAATAAAGCAAATACTTGTAAAATATTTAAAACAGAGTCAGTAGTGCTTTTGCTCTAATTATCACCATTCCTCAAAAATTCTTTTTCAACAGCTTTTGTCATGACGACAATAACAAAATAGTGAGATCTGTTTTGAATTCATTAGAGGGACCTGCTGAGAATAGATGGGTTCATGGTCTTAGCCAGCAGGGCATCTGAGTGTCTTTTTGGACACCCAAACCCTTAAAAAGCACCCCTCAGGACAACCCAAATTTCAAGCATATAATCAAATTTTTTTTGATCTCCATATTGTTCCTATGACATTCATGTATAAGGATATCATGCCTTATTTTGATAAATTCATATATGTTTATGGTTGAAATCTGAGTATATTGTGGTACCCCTCAAATATTTGGATGCCCAAAGGTTTTTCAATTGCCAATTTTAGGCACCCAGTTTCTAAATCCTGGCTAAGACCCTGGATGGGTTACGTTAAATTCTTATCAATATTGAGACGATAGTGGATGAAATCAGTTGGTTAGAGAACAAAGAAATGTTGCTAAGAGTCATTTGTATTCAGGAAACATTCCTTTCCCAGATTTATCAAAGCCGACTACGGAAAGGCATGGTTGATGAGGCCACAATCTTCCCTTCAGCAAATTGAAGCCTCCTACACGGTTCCGAACGGTCGAGATGAAAAAAAACTGCGGCTAATAATTGTCTCTTCAATTCAGCACAAGTCCTGGGCGCAAGTCCCAAATGCATAATATTGGCGAACATCGTAAAAACTCCTCTCCAAGTAATCATTAGCGGGCGGCGAAGATAAGTTCTCGTTCCGCCGCTCCCACTTCCCTGCGCGACGATAAAGAATAATAGCAAACAGGAAAAGAGATGTATTACTCTCAACCAATCAATAGACAGCTCTGGCGATGCCGAGTGAGAGCTCGTCGACGCATCAAAAATGACACACAGACAGACTAAGAGGCGAGATTGAAATGATGCAATTTTGGGATTGCGGGATTGACAATGTTTTAATCATCTCCCAAACCACTGGCACAAACTGCGATCAATACAGAATGAAAATGTAATGCGGACCTTAATCTATTCTGATTGTTAGATGTCAATGGGATATTTTCAATAGCATTAGCACATCCAAAGAGTCGATCAACAATGGAAAATAGATTGGAATGAATACTTGAAAATTAAATCTTTATTCAATACCAAATCAAAATGTTTTATTACAGATATTAATTTAATCAAATCTGTCACAAGTCAATTGTATATCTTAACCCATCCAATGCTGAGGCTACTTTCCTCCAAAGCACAAGGATGCAAAGAAGATTTTTGAGAAACATCTAAACTCAGTCATGTTGGTATCAATTGGATAGCTCTTGCTTCAGTACTCTCATATCAGTACCCATTTGCCAGGGTTTCAATTACTTTTCAGGTTTTTTACATCATTTTGTATTGGCCAAATTAGCCACCAGCAGCATCATAAGGGTTAATATCCCACCCCTAATAAAAAACTTATGTACATTAAGTGCTAAGAGGAGTCTGTATAACAAAATCTTATTAAAATAAAATCTTAGTCTTATCAATCTGAAGCAGGTAAGATCTTTACTCTCATTCTAGACAGATCCAAATGCAGTCACCATTCCTTTTAATTTCCAAACCATAACTATCAATAAAATACCATAGGTCAAGAGGACACTTTTCAAAGATTCCTGGCATGATTGGGCTTAGAAGAGAGAGGCAGTGAGCAAGATGGATACCCTAGTCTATGTACTCTAATAGTCATGGATTGACCTTAATTTTAGGGGCATTTGCCCCCGGATCATGTGACTTTGCGAGTAGAATGTTAAGTCATAGAAGCCAAGTCTGATAATGAACATATCAATCATCAACTGGAGCGTAAGGCTTCATTCGGAAATGGTTGTCTGGAGTGATGATACTTTTGACAATAACTTTTGAAGTGGAAATTATTTTACAAAATATTTGAAGGAGAATTGTTGTTAATGTTCTGGTCAACATTCCTCCTTCAAATATTTTGCCCATTGTGCTAAAACCTGAAAGATTTCTTCAAAATTGTCAAGCTGGTTTTGGCCGCTGTGAGCATTAATGGGTTAGGTGTTGCAGTCAGGGACGGGAGGAAGCAGCACACGAGAGATACAGGAGCTCACCCTGTCAGTCAATATTTACCCTAACATCCATGGCCTGCGATAGATCAATGTCACGTCTAACGTAACTCACCTGGTCAGCGTAAGAACATCCACTCCGATCGCACCATACTGCTTAATTTAACCCATTCACACTCAGAGTTCTTCTAGAAAGTATCGTCTGCTACTCTCATACTTTTGAAAATAACTTTGGAATGAAGCAAAAGTTCACAAAATATTTGAAGGAGAGTTGTTGTTTTGCATCTGATTAAGATTTCTCCTTCAAATATTCTCCAAAAAATGCTATTGTTTGAGAAATATTATAATAATTGTCAGGCCTCTTTTGGCCGCTCTGAGTGTGAATGGGTCAATGTTTTCATCTAGTATCATAGAGTAAGATAACCCTACCAATGCTACAGCTACTTTCATACAAGGCACAAGGATGCAAAGACTTTTAGGAACCATCTAAACCCTGTCATTTTGGTATTCATTGGATAGCTCTTGCTGAGTACTCTCAGATGAGTACCCATGTGCCAGAGTTTCAACGCTCACCACAAACATGATGATGAATTTCTGATGCCTCTTCTAGCCTCCTTTCTAATATAGGATTATAGGAGATAGCAGACTCCATTCCAGGCACCAGTTCTTGCCCGAGTATCTAATCCTCCATACTATTTATATATCCCTTCCAATGCTAAGACTACTTACGTTGAAAGCACAAGGACGTACAGCAAAGTTTTTGAAAACCATTATAACCCCGTGATGTTGGTATTCATTGGATAGCTCTTGCTGAGTACTCTCAGATGAGTACCAATGTGCCAGGATTTTGGTCATTTATCAGGGTTTTTACACCATTTTGCATAGGCAAAATTAGGCACCAGCAGCAAAAGGGTTAAATCCTTCTCTGGCACCTGTTTTTGCCTGAGTTTCTAATTCTCTGTATTAATTAGCATGTAGTAGAAGTAGTGGTGGTAGAAGGAAGTGAAGAGCCAGCATCAGCTGCTGGCTAGGCCTTATAAAAACATACCATGCATATTGGATGTGAGTCACCGTGGTTCTCTTATAAAGTTCATCCTCCTTTATCTGCACAGCATGTGCAACATCCAGCATGCACAAAAACTACTTACTTATAACCTATTTATCAAACAACACTCTGCCCGGCTGAGCTGGCTCAGATGTATGTATAAATATATATGGTTTAGCGACCTCAACGACCTCAACGACAAGCCAGACAAAACATTCATCAAGTTTGACATTGTCGAATTCTATCCCTCCATATCTGAGGAATTGCTAGAAAAAGCAGTCAGCTATGCCAAATCTATATGCGCCATCACTGAACAACAGGAATCAATTATTTGGCATTCAAGAAAGTCCCTGCTCTTCAATGAGAAATCGACATGGACAAAGAAAGATGGGAGCCTATTCGATGTGACCATGGGGAGCTTCGATGGCGCAGAAATATGTGAGCTCGTTGGACTTTATATTCTCAACCTACTGTCCTCCACATTCAACAAAGATCAAGTTGGTCTATACAGAGACGATGGCCTTGCTGCCTTAAAACTATCTGGGCCCCAATCCGACAGGGCAAGAAAGGACATCATTCAAATCTTTAAAGAGTGTGGCCTGCGCGTGACTGTTGAAATCCTTCTGCATCAGACTGACTTCCTAGACGTCACATTTGATTTGCCTACAGGCCGCTATTGGCCTTTCTGTAAACCAAGCAATGACCCCCTGTACATCCATGCAAAATCCAACCACCCACCCACTATTCTGAAGCATCTACCGAACGCCATTTGCAGCAGACTATGCTCCATATCAAGTGACAGTCAGGCATTCAACAAGGCAAAACCCCCCTACGAAAATGCACTTAAAAATAGTGGTCACCAAAGTGACATGGAATACACAATACCGCAGAGGAAATCGAGAAACCGCAAGCGCAACGTTATATGGTTCAACCCCCCATTCAACCAAAACGTGACAACCAACGTTGCCAGGAATTTTTTAGAACTTGTGGATAAGCATTTCCCACACCATCACCGATACCACAAGCTGTTCAACAGAAACAATGTAAAAAACAGCTACAGCTGTTTGAGCAACATGGCCACCATCATCAGTGGCCACAATGCTAAGGTACTCACCCCTGCGCCCCCAGAAAACCCACGCACCTGCAACTGCAGAACGCCGGATAATTGCCCACTTAGCGGCAAGTGCCTGACCAAGTGTGTTGTGTACAGGGCCACTGTCACAGCCCCTCCAAAACCTGTTCAACATTATTATGGATTAACAGAGGGTCCATTTAAGACCCGCTTCAACAGCCACACCCACTCATTCCGATCAAAAGTGACACTGAGCTATCCAAATACATATGGGATCTCCAGGACAACAAACAGCAATACCAAATCCAATGGGACATTGTACACCTTGCATCGCCCTACAAATGCGGTACACGACGATGCGACGTCTGCCTCACAGAGAAAATGGTGATAGCTACAGCAAATCCAGCCACCATGCTAAACAAGAGGGCAGAAATCGTATCGACATGCCGCCACCGAGCCAAGTTCCGATACGAGAATGTTCTGGACGCCCCAACCTAAAATGAGATTCACATGCCGCCTCCAGCCTTAAGCACCTGGGCTTAATTTTTTATACCTACCGTGCTGCCCTCTATTTGAAATGTATTGCATTGACTTCTGACCCTTTGCTCAGGAAGTGACCTTTGACCTGACCTGATTACACAGGAAGTGACATACGCAAAGGTGAAAGGTGAAGGACACCTCAAGCAATAAAGATGTAGCACATGTGTGGACCTTTTTATCCAATATGGTCTCTTATGTAATGGCCTGAGGATTGCACAAGCATGAAACCCAGGGTTGTCAACATGAGAGAGAGTATGTGACTTGCTTCTATATGTATAAATATATATATATATATATATATATATATATATATATATATATATATATATATATATATATACTATATATAATATATATATATTATATATATATATAGGTGTCGGACTAGTAATCAGTGGGTCGCTGGTTCAATTCGCAGCCGGGGCACTTTGGTCTGTCCTTGGGCAAGACAGTCTATTCCATATTGCTTCAGTCTACCCAGCTGCAAAATGGGTACCTAGCATAAATAAGGCAGTGCTTAGAGTTTGTGTGCTATATGTTGCCAGTTGCTCTGGTATATCCCACCGGGGGATTGAAATGGTTTCCATGTGTACGGGCCTGCTAGGGGAGGAAGGTCGTGTGAGCACTTCGGTGGATACAAGACCCTAAACCGAATACCTTTATAAAAATTCAAACCTGTTTTGAATTAGACAATCCTCAAAATGGCTCAAGTTGTCTTTGGAAACAGGTGGATTTTACCAGTAAGTAAATATTTTATTTGTCCGAAAATGTGCAGAGTGCGGGTGAAGGCTAGGACCGTGCTGGCAAAATTCTGTTCAACCACACCCCACGCACCGCGCCAATCAGGGCAACAATACATAGCCGCCCAGAGCTAATGGACACCTCACACTCTTTTGCATTTTGTTACGCCATGTCTGATTGGATGCCTGAGCAATGGCACACCAAAGGCTGACTGACTGGTGGAAGACTGGGAGTGTGAAGTGTTCAAGCTTTGGAAAATAAGGACATTATACAGTCCATGCGAAACCACATCTAAAGGTATGGAAAGGAGGGGGTTCAGAAGGCCAGAAAATAATGTTTGGTGACTTGCCCATCAAAGGGGTGCAGTAAATAAGGGCCTGAGCACTTGTTCGGAGGAATATAGTATGCACATTTGACCTCAGGAAATATATGGCCTCCATTAACAGGTGGTTTCTAAAGCAGGTTCACCTGCTTGATATATCTTGCCCATTCTCCACATATTTCATGTTTTCA
Organism: Maea johnstoni; assembly: GCA_963942565.1. Taxonomy (NCBI): domain Eukaryota; kingdom Metazoa; phylum Annelida; class Polychaeta; order Spionida; family Magelonidae; genus Maea; species Maea johnstoni. The sequence goes on along the minus strand of OZ012691.1, from coordinate 7,517,243 downwards.
CTATCGCCTGTGTGCAACAGGAAGTATAAGGTAGGTATAAAGTCTACTAAGTCATAGCTCTCTCTCTCCCCACCTCCCTCTCTCTCTCCCCCTCTCACTCTCTCTCTCTCCGTCTGTCTGTCTGTCTGTCTGTCTATCTATCTATCTATCTATCTATCTATCTATCTATCTGTCTGTCTGTCTGTCTGTCTGTCTGTCTGTCTGTCTGTCTGTCTGTCTGTCTGTCTGTCTGTCTGTCTCTCTCTCTCTCTCTCTCTCCCTCCGTCCCTCCCTCCCTCCCTCTCTCTCTCTCTCTCTCTCTCTCTCTCTCTCTCTCTCTCTCTCTCTCTCTCTCTCTCTCTCTCTCCCTCCCTCTCTCTCTCTCTCTCTCTCTCTCTCTCTCTCTCTCTCCCTCCCTCCCTCCCTCCCTCCTGCAATGAGAAGTGCCAGATCTCCTAAGCCCAGGATCTAAAGTAGGTGCAGCATGGAGCCACTATTGATTAGCAGAATAAACAGTGTAGTTGCAATTCTCCACCCAGAGCTAGCTGCTGCTGCTGCTGCTGGCGGCCTCAACATCCACAGCAGCTCAGGGGAGAGGAGGAGCAGGCAGGGGCTTAGCAGCAGCGGCCACACAGCACAGCACGGCGGTGTCGGCGAGAAGAGAGAAAGTGAGAAATGTACCGCGCCATTGTAGCTTATGAGAGGGGGAGAGAGAGAGAGAGAGAGAGAGAGAGAGAGAGAGAGAGAGAGAGAGAGAGAGAGAGAGAGGGGGGGGAGAGAGAGAGAGAGAGAGAGAGAGAGAGAGAGAGAGAGAGAGAGAGAGAGAGAGAGAGAGAGAGAGGGGGGGGGGGAGAGAGAGAGAGGAGAGGGAGAGAGAGAAAGAGAAAAAGAGAGAGAGACAGACAGAGACAGAGAGAGTGAAATGTACACAGCCCACCACGCCATTGTAGCTTGAGAGAGAGAGAGAGAGAGAGAGAGAGAGAGAGAGAGAGAGAGAGAGAGAGAGAGAGAGAGAGAGAGAAATGTACACAGCCCAACGCGCCATTGTTCCTTATGAAGAAGAAGCCTATTTTTCTTGTCGATGGCAAACTAGGAAGCTTAGTTCTCTGATATGGATTGTTTTGCTCCTGGGGAGAAGAGGGACAATTAGCGTCCGTATCACCTGAGGCGCTTACTGCAGCCAGTACTGCAACTTAAGGAAAGAGAGATATGGCTGTGTACACACACATGTGCATGCACGCACACGCACATCACACGCACACACACTAACACACATACACATATACACACATACACTCACTGGAAAAAAGTATCAATCATATAAATTGTAATGATACCAAATACTAAAATCAAATGATCATTTGAGATGTTATACAGCTACTGTCTATAGAAAACGATGTGTTCATCAATCAAGAACATTTCTCAAGAACATGTATCAGGTTGAAAGTTATTTCCCTACTAAGCGTATTTTGAGAGTTTGTGATCTAATTTTCAAAGATGTATGGTACAGGTATCCAGGGACTTAGCCAGGGTTTTCATAACAGGGTGTCCAAATTTGGATTTCAAGAATTTAGGGTGTCCAAAATCACTGAATGAAAAAGTAAAAATCATTATACTGGTTATGTACATTAACAAATAAAGTAAGTATATGCTTAACTTTCCAAAAAATGTCTTTGTTATTAATTTGAAGTTAAACATTTAAGAAGTTTAACTTGGATTAATATTTACAAAAAACACATACCAAAATCGAGGGGGCCTTTTTACCTAAAATCAGGTATTTTTCAAGAACCAGGGTGTCCAAAAGACACCCAGACACCCTGCTGGCTAAGACCCTCCTGTTATCCATAATGAGAAATCAAACATAAAGATCAAAAGAACTATTTACCTCGGGAACTTCCCGTCTAAAAGAAGGCCCTTCAGCACAACAAAATAATATACCCCTACGAAATGACCTTCATTGAAATGCAAGATTATTCCCTGGCAGGGACTTAAAGCCAAGACAGGCAGTTTCCTGATAATCTCCTTTTTGGACAGGCAAAAACTAAAATCTATGAAGAATTTATAATTTAGACGTTTGGGTGGTAATAATGACCAAATATTTCCCTAACAGACCACTTTAAATTATTCCAGCATAAGAAGCAGGGTCTTAGGCAGGATTTAGAAACTGGGTGTCCAAAATTGGCAATTGTAAATGTTTTGGGCATCCAATTTTTTTTCTGGTGGGACCACATTATACCGTATTTTCGCGTGTATAAGACACACTTTTTTACACAAATTTCAACACTCAATACGGGGGTGCGTCTAATACACAAAGCTAGATATCTAGGGTGTTTTACATCCGAGTGCCAAGGCCACACAGAGATAACAAATCGATGACCAGCCATTACTGCAACCTGTATCAGATTTGAGGCTCGGGTATGATTTCATTTCAATTGTGTTTCTGACATGTTTAGCACGTCTCTGACGGTTCAACTGTTGTTTGTTATATCTGACCTGTCCAGCCGGTTCTATTTTAAGCACAATAGTTACAATACGTTGCATAAATGTCCAAGCCCCTATTGTCTAGAGAGTAGTATAGTGACTTCAAATTACAATCAACGTAATGTTTGTCCGAATCCAATGCTAGTTAGTAAGATGACCCCTATTTCTTTCATTTGTATTTAGAAAATAGCTAGAGACATAAGCCGAAAGGGGGGTGCGTACTATACACAAAGCTAAGGTCTATACATCTTTCTAAAGGCCTGAACAAGGACTGCGTCTTATTTACGGGTGCGTCTTATACGCGCGAAAATACGGTACTCAGATTTCAACCATAAACACGTATTAACTTATTGAAATAAGGCATGATATCCTTAATGTCATGGGAATTATATTATGATGAAAAAATTCAATTATATGCTTGAGATTAACATAATAATAAATTCCTCACAAAAGATTTTGGGTGTCCCGAGGGGTGATTTTTGAAGGTTTGAGTGTCTTAATGACACCCATACACCCTGCTGACTAAGACACTGTTCCCTGGCTTAACCCTTATGATGCTGGTGGCTAACTTGGCCAATACCAAATGATGCAAAAACCTAAAAATTGACTGAAACCCTGGCAAATGGGTACTCATCTGAGAGTACTCAGCAAGAGATATCCAATGAATACCAACATGATAGTGTTTAGATGATTTTCAAAAGTATTTCTGTCCTTGTGCTTTGGACAAAAGTAGCCTCAGCAATGGAAGGCTTAACCCATTAATACTCAAAGCGGCCAAAAGCAGCCTGACAGTTTTGATGAAATCTTACAGGCAAAAGCATATTCAGGAAAATAGTTCATGGAGAAATGTTATACAGGACATTATCAACAACTCTCCTACAAATATTTTGTGTAATCATTTTCAATATCAAAGTTATTGCCAAAAGTATCATAGATCCAGAAGACAATTTATGGAGGAACTCTTTAAGTATTAATGGGTTAATGTATTCCAGTGTAAGAAGGCCACGAGGCAACACTATGAAAGGCAACGAGGGCGCGCAAGGACGTATACTATACAGGTGTGACAACACGCAATCTCGCCAAACTAGCGGCCTTCAGCTCGACACGGAGAGTGATGAGAAAGAGGCTTGGCCCGCCAGCTTCATTAGGTGGGGGAAATGGTCCTCGCCGCCGCGGCCAGGACGACATGTTCCATTCCACCTTCTGGCGAGGAAACTAGCTCAATTAGTCCCACAAACCTCGCCCCTGTTGCCTCCTAATGACCACAAACATGACGCCGATTAATCTCTGCCAAACTCTACTACCTGCTCTCTGAGTAGTGACATGCGTCTCAGTCCCACAGTGCCACCGTAGACGTCCTTTTTCTTCTTTACTATCCTCCTCCTCCTCTTTCTCCTCCTAACTATCATCCTTTTAAACCTCGCACCAGATGCCTTCTAATGACCATGAACATGACGCCGATTAATCTCTGCCAAACTCTACTACCTGCATGCTCTCTGAGTAGTGACATGCGTCTCAGTCCCACAGTGCCACCGTAGACCTCCTTTTTCTCCTTTACTATCCTCCTCCTCCTCCTCTTTCTCCTCCTTACTACCATCCTTTTAAACCTCGCTACACCATTGCCTATTAAATTATAATGACAACAAACATGGGACCCATTTTTCTCTGCCAAACCCTACTACGTACTTGCTCTAAGCAGCAACACAGCGCGTCTCACAGACTCACACAGTGCCACCGTAGACTTAGCTCCTTTTTCTTCTTCTCTGTATTATCCTCCTCCTTCTCTTTCTTCTCATCATTTTAAACCTCACCCCAGATGCGTTCTAATGACCATAAACATTACGTCTATTAATCTCTGCCAAACACTATTACCTCATCCAAGCAGCAACACACGTCTCACAGACTCACACAGTGCCATCGTAGACCTCCTCCTTTTTCTTCTCTGTATTATCCTCCTTTCTCCTCCTTCCTATTATCATTCTAAAACCTCACTCCAGTTGCCTTCCAATGACCATAAACATGATGCCGATTAATCTCTGCCAAACACTACTACCTGCTCCTTGTAGCAACACACATCTTACAGACTCAGACAGTGCCACCATTTGACCTCCTTTTTCTTCTTCTCCGTATTATCATCCTCTTTCTCTTTCCCCTCTTTACTATCATCCTTTTGAACCTTGCCCCAGATGCCTTATAGTGACCATAAACATGACGCCGATTAATCTCTACCAAACACTACCTTCTCTCAGCAGCATCATGCTTCTCAGACTCACACAGTGCCATCGTAGACCTCCTCCTTTTTCTTTTCTATACTATCGTCCTCCTTACTATCATCTTTTTAAACATTGCTTGCATTGCCTTTTAAATTATGACCATAAACATGACGTCCATTAATCTTTGCCAAACATTTCTACCTGCTCCCAGCAGCAACACAGCCCATCTCACAGACTCACACAGTGCCATCCTAGACCTCCTCCTTTTTCTTCTTCTCTTTACTATCCTATCCTCCTCTCTCTTCCTTACTATCATCCTTTTAAAACCTAAACCTAATCCCCCTTCCTTCCTCCCTTCAATATTACCCTTAAGCAGTTTATTTTCCCTCTAGCGTAGCACTTTGAATATCAGACAAAATCTGTGTTGTATATCAAATAGAGTGAGAGGTTTTCTTAGAAATCTATGAGGTTTTTTAACTAACTGTGCCTATGAATAGTATGATGAGTTGAACACAGCTGGTGTAAACACTAGCACTTGATAGGTTAAAATAGCAACTAGTAAACAAGGCTGGTGTGGAGTGAGGAGGGATCCATTCATCCTTAGAGCTTCTGAAATGTCGTTAACTCGAAGTGATACTTTTCAAATTTATTTGGTAATATGAACTTAGAATATACAAGCAAGCATCATGCACGTATTTCACATGAAGGAGTTGTTTATATGGGCTTAGAATACATGAACATACATCATGTGTGTATGTTCACATGAAAGAGGAGTTGTTTATATAACAGGTAGGCTATATTCAACACTAACAAGGAGGGATGACATGAATCTAGTATTGGAGGCAGGCTACTGTTGACTACTCTCAGATGCATGAGTACCCATTTGCAAGGCTTTCAGTCATTTTTTAGGTCTTTTGCATCATTTAGTAACCAGCAGCGTAATGTTTAAAAGACAATTCCACCATGAATAAAACATAGGCCAAAATAGTTTCTTAGGGTATTCTCTACTTAAACCCAAGTTCCCACAACTTCCAACCTTCATATAAGAGGTATATAGCTAGTTTAAACACATCCAAACAGACAAGAAATGGAAGCACTGTGGGTGGCCATTTAAGTCTATTAATAGCTTATCTGACCTGCTGGTACATGTATAGCATTAGTAGTAAGGTAGCTGAATGGTTTAACCAAGGCAACAGCGAGCGGCAAGCACTTCTCTATAGATGGCAGCGGCCCTGAATACCTGCATGCCTACGTACCCATGGTTACCGCTCTCCACTACCGCAAGCATTATCAGCATTATCGCCTGAAAGTGGTGCAATATTTCTAATCCAATAAGCATCAACAATAGGCCACTGTGTTCTGAGCACACTCGGCGTTCTGAGTGGTCGTTGCTGTTCTCGTACCCTGAGAGAGAGCACTTTGTCGGGGAACATCCGGGGAACATCCGTCATTTCTATGTTAGATATAGCCTGGTTCTCAGGTTAAGTTCATTAGGTACAATGCCACTACTGTACTCTATAATACGGCTTTAATTTGTAGTGCTATATTTTTTGCTTTATAGCCCTGCTGGAGGGTATTTGTGCTACTTTAAATTCACGCATTCAAGTACTCAAACTAAACCAAATACAAAGCAGGATATTTATTTGAAGGGTGTTACTTTGGCGCTATCATGGGGAGCACAAAAATAGCAAATATCAAATGCATGTAAACATACAAGTTATACAGTGTACAACATGGTATGCATGTTAAGGTTTCTTTCAAACTATAGATGGCAGCAAAATTCTCCAGGGTTGCAATTAGAAACTGCAAAATCAAACATGGCTCTAGTGGCTCCACCTTCGGGATTAATACAGAACTAAACTGGATCGAAATCAACTCTGTGTAGTAAAAATCAAGTGCACAACAAGTGGTTGAATGCACTAAAATGTAAAAAAAAACTCTGTGTAGATCATTGAGACGCGGTGACCTGCCATTTAACAGACTCGTAGCAAGTCCCCATGCTCCGTAGCATGGAGCAATGCACTAGCCGTGGATTGAATACGCTCTCAGCCAGGGCCTCAATGACGCACACCTGCAGGCAGGAACTCTGGGTAATTCACCTGGATATGAGATCCTTACCTCATTGCGATACGTGAAACCTTTAACCCTAATGCTGCTGGTGGCTAATTTGCCCAATACAAAAATCACAGCAAGGCTCCATTCTCTGTTGCATGGAGCAATGCACTAGCCGTGGATTGAATACGCTCTCAACCCGAGCCTCAATGACGCACACCTGCAGGCAGGGATTCTGGGTAATTCACCTGGATATGAGATCCTTACCTCATTGCGATACGTGAAACATTTAACCCTTATGATGCTGGTGGCTAATTTGCCCAATACAAAAATCGCAGCAAGGCTCCATTCTGCTCCATTCTCTGTTGCATGGAGCAATGCACTAGCCGTGGATTGAATGCGCTCTCAGCAAGAGCCTCAATGACGCACATCTGCAGGCAGGGATTCTGGGTAATTCACCTGGATATGAGATCCTAACATCATTGCGTTACATGAAACCTTTAACCCTTATGCTGCTGGTGGCAAATTTGCCCAATACAAAAATCACAGCAAGGCTCCATTCTCTGTTGTATGGAGCGATGCACTAGCCGGGGATTGAATGCGCTCTCAGCCAGGGCCTCAATGACGCACACCTGCAGGAACTCTGGGTAATTCACCTGGATATGAGATCCTTACCTCATTGCGATACGTGAAACCTTTAACCCTTATGCTGCTGGTGGCTAGTTTGCCCAATACAAAAATCACAGCAAGGCTCCATGGAGCAATGCACTAGCTGTGGATTAAATGCGCTCTCAGCCAGGGCCTCAATGACACACACCTACAGGGATTCTGGGTAATTCACCTGGATATGACATCCTTACCTCATTGCGATACGTGAAACCTTTAAGCCTCCTATCATTTCACAGTATAAACCTTTTAACCATGCTTCTCCTTGAGTCATTTCTAGGACTGTGAAAGGTTCCGCTTCGCTATATATAAAAACGCTAAAATAAAGATACGCTATGATGCGAAAACTCCCCAATTCGCTATATTTGGGACACGCGTCATATGTGTGTTCTACAGTATATATAAGAACGATGACATTTTAGAGTGAGATACATTAAGTTTATTCACATATCTCACTGAATCTAGCCTGGATTTTTGCGCTATTTGTATTTCCAGCAGACCACCCAGGTCAGAACTGCCTTGAATGGTAATCAATGAAACACTCCGGCGACAACTTTCTCGCAAAGGAAGAGAATTGATTTTGAACACCAATGCGGAGACAGCGCTCACACTAGCACAAAATAAAAAGAGGAAGAAAAGTTCAGGAAAAATTTCTTGCAGGAAATGAAACTTACCTCTTCATAAAACTTCAATTGTGGCACTGGCTCATCACAGTACTGATTGACAAATTCCTTGAAGAGGAGAAATCCTGGAATATAGAGAAATAAAACATTATTTAAAGTCAAAGAACATGTTTACAATTAAGAGTACACAGTGAAAGCTTTTGGTCTCTATATAAACACATGTATGTCTAAACCCCCTACTATGAATAGGTTAACCTATTCATGCCTTGAGATCTTCTTAACCCATTCACACTCAGATAGGCCTGACAATTTTGGAAATATTTTTCGAACAAAAGCGTGTTTTGGAAAATAATTGAAGGAGAAATGTTAAAGAGAAGTCAACCAACAACTATCCTTCAAATATTTTCTGAACTTTTGCTTTATTCGCAAGTTATTTTGAAAAGTATAAGAGTAGCAGACAATACTTCCTAGGGGATCTCTGAGTGTGAATGGGTTAAAAAGTATCTTCAGGACCTATGATATTTTTGAAAATAACTTCACAATAAAGAGCAAATTGACAAAAATTTGAAGGAGAATTATAGGCTTTGTTTTTATTGACAATTCTCCTTCAAATGTTTCCGAAAAATGCTCTTTCCACAGAGGTTAAGTGTCACCAGGGGCTTAGCTGCAATGCGTCCAGCGTGTCATTTGGACACGCAGAACACTGTTTTTTGACAGTTTGGACACTCAAAAGTTTATGTCAGAATTTGCTGAAGATGACTTTCCTTAGAAGATAGAAGATGTAGAAGCTGTAGTGTCATTTTTATAAGACACACAAAGCAGTATCTGGCCTAAAAAAGCAAAATCTGTAAAGGTATAGGGTCTATCTTATTAGTAGTATGTATTTTGTACCACACTTTGGACACGCAAAAGTCTATGAAACCTCTATTTGGACACCCTGTTTCCAAATATCGGCTAAGACCCTGAGTGTCACAATAGGCAAGATGTAGAGTGCAACATAGGTTCCAAAACATAACTTGTCAAGCAGGGCAAGCTGCCCTAAAGTTAACTTGCCCCGCTGCCACTTCCACTTGCCCTATCACTCCGTTAAACAAACGTGAGTTAAATTGCGAGGACTCTGCCCAAAACATTACTTGCTGAGCGGGGCAAGTAAAGGTCTTGTTCTGCTTTCCCAATTGTCATTCTTTTTGCTGAATTCCCTTGCAACTTGCAATGGGTCAAGGGGTTATGTTGCACACTGGGATTTTTCTGTTTTGTGGGTTTTTTTTGTGGTGCACTGCAGGCATAAGGCCAAGAAAAATATATTGTTTGTTTCCTGTAACAGTCTGAAAAAAATAGGGTAGGTAGGTCGCTAAAAATAATATTTTTTGCATTATTTTTTTGGGTCAAAAATGTGCGTTTTATGCATGTTTTAAGTTGATTGGGAGTTGAGAGGGCAGAAAAAACTTTAGGGTAGGGATTTTTTTGAATAAAAACTTGTTAGGGTAGGGTTACAGGAAATAAACAACTTTTTTTAGGCCTAAATGGGTCAAACATAGCAGGGTAGAGTTGGTTGCAAGAGATAGCAGGCACAGTGAGGCCCGCCAGTGATATAGTGCACTGAGAAATGTCAGGATGGTATGATGCTCATGTAAACAAAAACCCACTGACAGAGGGAAAAAAGTGATAAATTGTTCGACGCTTCTCCATCTGGTGGCCAACTTATGAACTAAAGAGAAAAACCTGATGTAATTGAAGAAAGGTATCTTTTAACCTTTACAGTGCTGAGGATATTTTCATCCAAAGCACAAGGATGCGAAGATATTCGAAAACCATCTAAGTCTTGTCATGTTGGTATTCATTGGATAGCTCTCGCCTCTCGCTGAGTGCTCTCTGATGAGTACCCATGTGCCAGGGTTTCAGTCATTTTCTAGGTTTTTTGCATCATTTTGTATTGGGTAAATTGGCCAACAGAAGCATAATGGTTAAAACAAGAACCTAGTGACTCCTTCATATATTTTCTAAATATTTCTATTGTAAGAGAGACATCACGAAAATTGTCAGACAGCTTTGACTGCTACAGCCTACAGGCATAAATGGGTTAAGCATAGATGCATGAGATATTTGAAGATTTATCGTTCGGCTCTGATAAACATAATGTTTTCCAGAAAGATATCACCAATAAACCCATACTACATTACTAAGATGAATGTGTTAACCCTCTAGCATATGAAGTGCACACATGGTCTGACAACTTTGGACATAATTGAATATATTGAGTAATATGTGAAAAATATTTGAAAAGGGATTGTTCAACCCATCATGAACAATAATTTCCATCAAATATGTCTCAATATATTACTGAGGGATCAAAATATTTCCGTACATGTCAAACTATGTGTACACCCAAGGTGTGAAAGGGTTAGGATGACAGTGTTGCACTTAAATATATGAAATAACTAAGCTGGATGATTTACCGGCCGTGTATAAACTAATCACAATGAAAGGTTTCTGTATCAATATCAAGCACTTTGATTGTAGCTAAAATAACCCGCACCAAAGTCTCGACTCGTGTACTCCCGTCAAATACCGATAGGGAAATGATACATAGTAGCAGATCAAAGAGGCCGGTGTATTGATAATTAATGACCCGTGCTCAGGGCAACATTAGCCCCTTCATTCTCGTATAGCATGAGTGGAATCTGAGAATTCTGGGCAGATCTATCACCAAGGTCTTTGCCAACAGGGTGTCTGGGTGACTTACATTTAGAAAAAACATTTGATGGGGAAATGTTAAACAGAACATTAGCATAACTCTCCTAAAATTCTGTAAAGATATTCTTTATTCCAAAGTTATTGTTAACCCTTCCAATGCTAAGGCTACTTTCATTGCTAAACACAAGGATGCAAAGATTTTTGAATACCATCTAAACCCAGTCATGTTGGTACTCATTGGATAGCTCTTGCTGAGCACTCTCAGATGAGTAGCCGTATACAAGGCTTTCAGTCATTTTTTGTGTCATTTTGTATTGGCAAAATTGGCCACCAGCAGCATAAGGGTTGACCCTTGTGCTGCTGGTGGCTTAATTTGGTCAATAGGAAATGATGCGAAAAAAGCTCAAAAATTAGGGAAATGGGTACTCAGGGTTTCGCAATAGCTTTCCAATGAATACCAACATGACAGGGTTTAAAAGGATTTCAAAATTTCTGCGATCATGTGCCTTCGATGAAAATAGGTTAAGTGCTATATGCAGCTCCAGAACTCAAGTATAAGCAGGTTGCAGTCGTTTTTCATTTTTTTTCATCATTTTGCATTGGCACAATCAGCCACCAGCATTGAAAGGGTTAAGTGTTATGCAGCAGGAACTCTGCCTGGTTGTCGGACCACCTGGGCCCTAAGTATAAACAGGTTGATGTCTGTTTCCGCAACAGGTAAACAATCGTCACATTTCACACATTCCTGGAGGAAGGAAGTTTAGGCAAAGAGAGCTCAGAATGCTATCAGGTATCTCGTTGGGTATTCCGTCTACAATAAATTGAGGGGAAAACCTAGAAAATGCCACAACTGTATGTAACTGTAAGTCAACTCAAATCCTTCTCTCTTTTGCCATATAACATCCCAACTTTACTGCTAAGTCATCATGATCATAATAATAGGGGTTGCCTAGCAACAGAATTATCTGGGAGTGGTTCCCTAGCGATTGGATGCTGCTGCGGCAACATAGCTAAAGCATTGTGAGGCTGTTAATGGTGATAAATAGCGCGTGCCAAAATCACTATTTGGTAATACATGGAGCGCTGACAAATTATTCAAAATCATACTTGACATGCAATGGCTTATAGCCCTTACTATCGTGACCTCACTATTTGCACTTAGATGTTCTACCTAAGGTTAATACTTATATTTTGATCTGATATTATTAACACACACACACACAGACAGACAGACACACACACAAACAGACACACCCAGACACACACACACACAGCAACATGCATATTCACAGACACGCACAAAAACGTTCCATATATATGAATGATGCCACTAGTATTCTGCCGTGTCACTCTCCAAATATAATAAATTCATATTAATCTTTATGATGCTGGTGGTTAAATTGGCCAATACAAAATGATGCAAAAAAACTTAAAAATCACCGAAACCCTGGCAAATGGGTACTCATATGAGAGTGCTGAGCAGGCGCTATCCAATGAATACCAACATGACAGGGTTTGGATGGTTTTCAAAAATCTTTGCATGCTTGTGCTTTGGACGAAAGTCAACTCAGCATTGGAAGGGTTATACAGACACCTCTATCATCCTGATCTGACATAATTAACATACAACAGATCATTAAGAAGAATCCCCGAACGACTCTGACATGACAATGATGGCATCGTTCACGCTAAAAGGTAAAGTACTCTCGATATCAAGGACATCTCAGAAGTCTGAAGACAAAATTTATTATGCCTTACACCCTGTTCTTAAACTGGTACTAATGATTTGGATTTGAATTTTTGTTTAACATCACTTTTTTAACGATGACAATGCTAAATCTTGACTAGGCTGTTGGTCATGGTGGTCACTACTTTTGGAAAAAACTTGGAACTTGAGCATTACTTTACACAGTAATATTTAACTCTTCCAATGCTAACGCAACTTTCATCCAAAGAACAAGGATGCAAAGACTTTTGAAAGCATCTAAACCCTGTCACGTTGGTATTCATTGGATAGCTCTTTAAGTACTCACAGATGAGTATCCATGTGCCAGGGTTACAGTAATTTTTAAGGGGCTTTCAACATTTCGTATTGGCCAAAGGGTTAAAGGGGAGTTGTTGGTAATATTCCGATTAATAATTCACCTTCTTATAAATATTTTCCGAACCATGCTTTAGCGTGAAAGATTTCACCCTAACAACGACCAGGCTGCTTTTGCCGGCTGCAAGCATTAATGGGTTGAAACTTCAAGGCTTCAAGGCTTATTCACACAATGGCTGGCTAAATACTATTATTCATTTCTCCGTCGCCTAGGCACCAAGGGCATCCACTAACCAGAACGACCCGAAGATCACTTGCCTTGCGTAATATATCTTGAAAATGTGGGCAATGGTCCAAGAGGATGGTTTTACATTCCAATTCTCGGTTACTTCAGCATGGCGAGCTACGGACCATGCAGACTGGTTGCAGTCTATCGAAGCTAGTTTCATGTTTTTAAAATTAACCCATTAACATATATTAAATATACATATATTTTGGTAATATCTTGTGAGAAGAGCAAAATTTGAATGGATATGACTTGTCTTTTGCGTAATTTTTCTTGAAAATGTGGGCATTGGTCCAAGAGGATGGTTTTACATTCCATTCCTCGGTTACTTCAGCATGGCGCGCTACGGACCTGGTTACAGTTTATCGAAGCTAGTTTTTTTTTAGAAAATTAACCCATTAACACCTGTAGCAACAAAAACACTGTTGCGACCAGAGCATTTTTTGAATGGATATCACTTGTCTCGTGTAATATATCTTGAAAATGTGGGCAATGGTCCAAGAGGATGGTTTTACATTCCAATTCTCGGTTACTTCAGCATTGCGCGCTACGGACCATGCAGACTGGTTGCAGTCTATCAAAGCTAGTTTCATCTTTTTGAAATTAACCCATTAACACTTGTAGCAAAAAATATACATATATTTTGGTAATATCTTGTGAGCAGAGCAAAATTTGAATGGATATCACTTGTCTTGCGTAATATATCTTGAAAATGTGGGTAATGGTTTTTTTACATTCCAATCCTCCGTGATACTTCTGCATGGTACTGCTCTACAGACCAGAGTCAGCATTTATCCAATGCTGACTGGTTGAAGTCTATCAAAGCTATTTTCGTTCTTTTGAAATTAACCAATTAACACCCCTGGCACCAAAAAACTCCTCAATTATTTTAGTAATATCTTGAACCCAGAGCATTTTTTGAAAAGAGAATGTTAATTGATGTTGATAAGATCTAAAGCAGCATCTCTCTTTCGAATGTTTAATAAATTCATCCTAAATTCCTAAGTACTTTTCAAAGATACACATCTCCAGGCATGGAAGGGTTAAAGCAACCTCATATCCATATCCTTTTGTTTTTAAAACTCTTCCGATGCTGAGGCTACTTTCGCCCAAAGCACAAGGACCCAAAGATTTTTGAACATCCTTTCATGTTGGGTATTCATTGGATAATTCTCGCTAAGAACTCTCAGATGAATATGCCAGGGTTCCAGACTTCCAGACATATTAAAAAGTTTTTTTGCCTCATTTTGTATTAGTCAAATTAGCCAGCAGGGTTAAGGAAGAACATACTGCAAAAGCCTTCTTAATTATCTTGTGATATTAATCTGAATCTAGGGTAGCTTCTTTCCTGGGCTGATCCGGTTTTCCCATTAGTGTGTCAAGGCTGCTTAAGACCAATTAATTATTATGCAATATATAATCAGGTGTTACTATGTAACACTAATGATAACAGAGGACAATTCATCCATATTCACATTGCAGCAGCTGTGACCAGAATTATTAGCAAGTATTGAACCACAGTAAGCTGCCTTTAGCAATGATAACTTTGTCCCAGGTAACCATAAGCCTTATGCTGCTGGTGGCTAATTTGGCCAATACAAAATGATGCAAAAAGCCTGTTAAATGATTGAAACCCAGGTACTTGGGTAATCATCTGAGAGTACTTAGTGGAAGCTAGTCAATGAATACCAACACATGTGACAGGGTTCAAATGTTTTTCAAAAAATCTTTGCATCCTTGTGCTATGGACCAAAGTAGCCTTAGCATTGGAAGGGCTACCTAGATATCTAACCTTTCCAATGCGGAGGCTACCTTCGTTGATAACATTTCCTAAAAGATGGTTTGTTGGGAAAATAATTGGCTATTACCCCCAAAAAGTCAGAATTGAAAATTCTTCATAGAAACTTTTGCCTGACCAAAAAGGAGGTTTTCAGGAAACTGCCTACAGGTCCAAAAGACAGGCAGGACAGGTCCTAGCTAAGCCCCTGATCCCCATATAAATACTACTATATACAATAAGTCAGATTAAGCCTTTTTAATCTGAATTTGCATAATACAAACACAATAGGGATTACCCATGTATGCAGCATTTTTCCAAGCCTAGTGCTGGTCTTGGAAAAATGCTGCATACATGGCCCCCTATTTGCAGTTAGGGGTGAGCAGTCACTTAATCTTTGCGTTTCTATTGATAATTTCGGTGAAATTTCGGCCACAGTGTCTGAGCTTTGATCGTTATTTTCAGAAAATTTCGGCCACCATCAGCCAACGAAAATTGTAATTAATAAAAATGTCCGATATTTGCAAAAATTTACGGTATGCAGCATTTTTCGAAACCCAGCACCCCTTACTGAAAATAGGGGGCGGTGTACTGCTACAGCAGTGGAAAATGATGTCTCTGTAATCCACCCTGATTCATGCATAGAGTGAGGTAATGCAGATGAGATTAGACAACAAGCCCTGGGAGATGACTTCATGGGTTGATAACATGCTGATGCTCCTGGCTGCTGCGTGATACATCAAGATATATCTCTCCTTGTCGACTTCGCAAACTACATCTGGGCGCCCCCTTGATAATATATGTAATCCACCATGACATGATAAAACACAAAGCAATAGCACAAAACCTCTCACTCTCTTTCTCACTATTTGTCTCCCTCTTTCTCAGTCTGTCTCTCTTTCTCTTTGTCTCTCCCTCTTTTTGTCTCTGTCTCTCTTTTTCTGTCTCTCTCTGTCTGTCTCTTTTTCTATCTCTCTCTCTCTGTGTCTCTCTCTCTCCTGGCTTAACCTATTAATTAATGCTCACAGCGGCCGATACCATGCAGCCTGACACTTTTGAAGAAATCTTTCAGGTTTAAGCACAGTTGGCAATATATTTGAAGGAGAAATGTTGATCAGAACATTACCAACAACTCTCCCTCAAATATTTTGTAAAATAATTCCCAATTCAAAAGTTATTGTCAAAAGTATCATCGCTCCTGACGACAATTTCCGAATGAAGCCTTAAGCATTAATGGGTTAAGTCCCTGCTCATGAACGTGTTGAATAAGCCGACTTCACTGCTGTTTCATGCAGTGTGAGTTAGACTACCTGGATGTCAACGGTTACCATGAATAAGGGTCAGTGAATGCAGCAGATGAGGAATCACGTCAATCTGATTATCAACTCCCAGCTGTTCACCGGTGTCCAATAACTTAAATACTTCATCATCATTGCATGGCTGGCCAACCAGACATGTCAATCATAGATCACGGTTCCGCCCACACTCGTACATGATAACAACATTAGTGCACATGAGAAAGCTTCACATTTCTCAAAAATAATACTAGGATATCGGCTAATCCTGAAGAGCCTCTGATAACCCATTCATACTCAGAGCGGCCAAATCATGCCTCGCAATTTTGAAAATATTTTGCCCAGAAATGTGTTTTCTGGAAAAATAGTTGGAAGTAGAAGTGTTGGGCATACAACAACTCTCCTTCAAATATTTTGTGAATCTTAGCTTTATTCTCAAGTTATTTTCAAAAGTATGAGAGTAGCAGACGAGCGTGAATGGGTTAAGGAGTAACCCAAACCCATCTAATAACAAAACACAACATGCTTTTTTTGAAAGATAAATGTGCCTGATGGAAAAAAAATCCATGTTGTGGTGAAAAAAGTTGGTGGAAGCTTTAATGTTTACGGAGAAAAATGTTAAACCATTATTGCACAGTAAACACAAAAACAACTTTTTTCAAAACGGTGCAGGACAACAATAAATATTTGTCAAATTGATTCATACTTGGTATGATGTTTGATATCATAAATCTTGATGTACATGCATGGGATATAGTAAGTTATGAATCAGGAGCTATTTTAATCCTTATGCTGGTGGTAGCTAGTTTGGCCAATACAAAATGATCCAAAACACTTAAAAAATAATTGAAACCCTAGCATATGGATACACTCATCTGAGAGTACTTAGTGAGAGCTATCCAATGAATACCGACATGACAGGGTTTAGGTGCTTATCAAAAATCGTTGCGTCCTTGTGCTTTGGACAAATGTAGCCTCAGCATTGGAAGGGTCAAGCATATAATTGAATTTTTTCATCATCATATAATTTTCATGACCTTGTTTAAGGATATCATGCCTTATTCTGATAAATATATACGTTTATGGTTGAAATCTGAGTATATTGTGGTCCCCCTTAAAAATTTGGACGCCCCAAAATTTTACAATGGCCAATTTTAGGCACCCAGTTTCAAATTCCTGGCTAAAACCCTGAGCAGCAGTGCTGTGCACCAGCAATGAGTATCATGAGCAATCACTCTATTAATAATACAACCATAAAATGCATCCATATTCATGCTATCTGAATTTACTTGCAGTAGTAACCAATTGTGCTATCACAATCAAAATACCACTTCCCACACTGCTGCCTATGATCAGACAAATCCAAATCAATGAATGCTTCACATACAGTGCATGTACTAAGGGGAAATTGATTTTACACATAAGGTATTGCAATGTCATCATTTATTAATTGACTGAACAATTGTCTCCTCCATGGCAACTTGCATGATATATATATATATATAAATATATATATATATATATATATATATATATATATATATATATATATATATATATATATATGTGTGTGTGTGTGTGTGTGTGTGTGTGTGTGTGTGTGTGTGTGTGTGTGTGTGTGTGTGTGTGTGTGTGTGTGTGTGTATGCAATACGTATTGTTTTTTCTATTACATTGCTAATTGACCCTATTCTATAATACAGCATTGGCAAATTCCAGATTGTAACTACATGTACTAACATAGATAGGTAGATTAAAGTGCATTAAGTACTATCCGCCCACCCAAGGCTAAATGCCTGACCAGCAATGATAATTCGCAGAAAATAATATTCCAGTCAGTGATATAGGGTGTTTTGAACACCCCATGAATACAACCAGAGTCTTAACCAGGATTTCAAAAAGGACTATCCAAAACAGCAATTCCAAAATTCCTGCATGTCCAAATTTACCTACTCACCTACTTCAGATCCTGACCCATTTATACATGTTGTATGAATATGCGATTTCTACATGGAAATAATTCAGAAATTAACATTTGATTCAAACAATATCTGGGGCGTTGGTTTAGTTAGATCAATATTTCTCTATAAACATTTAGGCCTAAAAAAATAAATTGTTTGTTTCCTGTAACGGTTCGAAAAAAAATAGGGTAGGTAGGTCGGTAAAAATATATTTTTTTGCATTATTTTTTTGGTCAAAAATGTGTGTATTACGCATGTTTTACATTGACTGGGAGTTGGATAGGCGATAAAAACTTTAGGGTAGGGATTTTTTTGAATAAAAACTTGTTAGGGTAGGGTTACAGGAAACAAACAACTTTTTTTTTTAGGCCTTATCAAAAAATACTTAAAATGATACTACCACCATGTGTCTAAGTAATCATGACTACCGTATTTTGTTTTCAGTTTTCAACGTAAAATACTCAACCAAAGCATGACATTCCACCAGCTGGAACAAAATAATTAAGATTGACATATTCTTTCTAGGTACGGTCAGGTGAACTGAGACTAAATTATTCTTATGTTCCGCCCAGGGTCTTAGCCAGGATTTCAAAAATGCCTATCCAAAACAGCAATATCAAAATTTCTGCCCGTCCAGATTTAGCTACTTATCTACTTGGTATCCTTATACCAACTACATCTAATAGCCTAGTGTGTCAAAAAAGCCATTTTTCACTTCAGCTATGTCCTAGAAGATGGTTTGTTAAGAAAATAGTTGGTTATTACTCCCAAAATTGACATTTTTTTATAGATTTTTTTGCCTGTTCTAGAAGTGGGTTTTCAGGAAACTACCTGTCCAAAAGACAGGCAGGACGGGTCCTGGCTAAGTCCCTTGTTCCACCATGATGAGCCCCAGCTGATAGATGGGAACATATTAGGAAGAATTAAGGACTTCCTCAATACCCCTGAAATAGAATGCCTGGACAGACCCCTTTATAATCAGTAGAATATTGAATAAGAGAGATTTGCTGCTGGTATCATGCCAGGTCACACTGACACACACATGTGAACCTTGGATAATGCTGATGCAAGTCTGAGCTAGTTGAATGACCAGCCTAGATTCCCTGGCTTCACATCAGGGGCTTAGCCGCCTATGCGTCCAACGTGTCATTTTGGACACCCATAACACTGTTTTTTGACAGTTTGGACACCCAAAAGTTTATGTCAGAATTTGCTGATGATGACTTTTCTTAGAAGTTAGAAGATGTAGAAGCTGTAGTGTCACTTTTATAAGACACACAAAGCAGTTACTGGCCTAAAAAAGCAAAATCTGTAAATATATAGGGTTTATTTCATTAGCAGAATGTACCTTGTACCACACTTAGGACACGCAAAAGTCTATGAAACCTCTATTTGGAAACCCTGTTTCCAAATATTGGCTAAAACCAGGCTTCACATAGGTATCTTTCTGTCTACAACCCTTCTAAGCCTGAGGCTACTTTTGCACAGAGACTTAATCCAGACACCAGGTGATGAATGAATGAAAGGCACAGTTTCTGGTTACAGAAAAATAAATGCCAGCCTAGAAATCCATCCTAGTAAACACCTACATCATGCCAGTGGGTTTTGTGTGTGAGATGTTGTCAACAGCCCTCCAGGAAGGAAGTGTATAAAATCAATGTGATACATTGTATATTTCCTCCTGACATGGAACTCGAGATCCTACTACTGTTGGTTTTTACCGTGTAAGCAAACTGTATCCAGAGTTTTTCGGAACTAGGGTTGGATGCCATGTGTCGGCAGTAGAATGGGTGTAGTAGGGGGGGGGGGTGACTGTAACGTGTTCGTGTTCGGCGTACATTTACACTACAGGTCTGTAGTGTAAATGAACGCCCGGCCGCTACGCGTCGCCACCGTCGCGTATTATAATATTATAATTACTTGTGACGTCATCAAAACTGTAAAATCGCTAATTTCACTGATTTAAAAAAGGTTATTTAATTTCCTAAAAGTGTATTCTTAGTACAATTAGTCCATTGAATGTATCCATGCTGTTTGACCAAAACAGAGTGGACGCTATCATACATAACTGGAAGAACCAAGTTTTCAGTAATGAAACAATCCCAGGCGTTCCACAAAGGCTTTCGACGTGTTTGAAGCCGCCTAACGGCGGGTTCTGGAACCTCGCGTCTAGTCAAATTGCATATATGCAAGCATTTATGTTTATTTCCTCCTAATATGGAACACAAGATCTTACTGTTGGTTTTTACCGTGTTAGCAAACTGTACAGTCAAATTGCTAATGCAAGCAGCTTGTTTTCCTGTGGCGTGTAAGCTGGTATTAATTTCTCTGTGATACATGTTTGGTGGCAACCTTACCTGAAGAGGTAAACGATCACTCATGTGACAGCGACCCCTAGTACATCAAGATTTTTGAAAAACATCTAATACCTGTCACATTGGTATTCATTGGATAGCTCTCGCTGAGTACTCTCAGATGAGTACCCACATGCCAGGGTTCAATCTTTTTCCTGTTTTTTTGCTTATGCAAGCAGCTTGTTTTCCTATGGCGTGTAAGCTGGTATTAATTTCTCTGTGATACATGTTTGGTTGCAACCTTACCTGAATAGGTAGACAATCACTCATGTGATAGCGACAGTGGCGACCCCTACATCAAGATTCCTGCCACTAATGAGTTAGTAACCACAACAGGGTCTAAGCCAGGATTTAGAAACTGGGTGCCCAGAATTGGCAATTATAAAATTTTGGGTTGTCCACATTTTTAAGGAGGACCTCAATATACTCAGATTTCAACCATAAACATGTATGAATTTATCAAAATAAGGCATTCATGATATCTTTATATAATGTCATTGGAATTATATGGAATTGAAAAAATTTAATCATATGCTTAAGATTGACATTTTAAGAAAAAGACACCCAGACGCCCTGCTGGCTTTTAAAGACCACAACAGCAGATTGAACACGCTAGGCTGAGTTTATACTGAGTATTGTAAATGTGCTATTTTACAAGGGATATATCAAAATATTTAGGTAAAATGATGACAAGAATCAAGCTTAACTTGCCACAAAATACATGCTTCCTTTTTCATTTAAATAATACAATGTATTTTTTCTATCAGGACTGCAATAATATAAATACAGGATAGCAACTTTCAGAAATATATTATTCAAGAGCTAAGACTGCCAATTCTCGGCACCCAGTTTCTTTCTGAATTACCTTTTTCAACCCTTCGAATGCTGAGGCTATTTTCGTCCTAAGCACACAAAGATTTTTTTTGAAAACCATCCAAACCCTGTCATATTGGTATTCATTGGATAGCTCTCGCTGAGTTCTCTCAAATGAGTACTCACATGCCAGGGTTTCAATCATTTGCCAGGTTTTTTGCTTCATATAATGTTGGCCAAATCAGTCACTGGTCAGCAGCATAAGGGTTAAGAGTTAAGACAGCCAATTTTCGACACCCAGTTTCTTACTTCTAACCAGAGATGTCCATTACCTAGATAATGCACGCCTCTGGTTCTAACTGAAGCTGTATAGTACATTCTATTTCATGTAATGCATTTTTATAAATGAGGGGGAGTATTCTACGTCTTCTCAGAACTACGCAGGCGGATGTCAGGTCATATTACATAACGTAATCACGAACCAGGTGCTGCCTCGGGAAGCAATATGCCAAGAATATTAAACAGGGTAAGGTTTCTCATAGGAGAACATGCAACTAACCCTTTTCATACTGAGGCTACTTTTCTCTGAGCATGGGAGAAAAAATATTTTTTTCTTAGTAACCATCGTAACCCTGTCATGTTGGTATTCATTGGAAAGCTCTCACTGAGTCCTCTCAGATGAGTACCCATATGCCAGCGTTTAAGTCATTTTCCAGCTTTTTTGCATCATTTTTTAATGACAAATGGTTAAATACCTTGACCCTTTTACGTTTGCACATGAAACGATTCTAAATTTTTCTATTGTTTTCAGGGTTCGTTACATACACTTCATACAAATTCCAACTACCAGTATTTAATGGGAAAAAAGAATTGCGTTGTTTCAGATCAGTAATAAAAGTACTGCTTAACAGTATGAAAGTGCCTTAACTGCTAACCGGAAGTCTCAGTACAAAGGCACTTTGCTATATACAGGCAACTCTGCTTAAAGGACAATTCCACCATGAGTAAAACAGAGGCCCAATTAGTTTCTTATGGTATTTTCTACTTAAATCCAAGTTCCTACCAGTGCCATTACTTCATACAAGAAGTATATTGCTGCTTTAACATCTCCATAACAGACACAGAAAGCATACACTGGGGGCGGCCATTTTGGGCTTTTCATAGCCTCTAACAGGGCTGCTTGTGCAACTATTAGTCATTAGCAGTAAGGCTAATGACTTACTGCTAATGACTAATAGTTGCACAAGCAGCCCTGTTAGAGGCTATAAAAAGCCCAAAATGGCCGCCCCCAGTGTATGCTTTCTGTGTCTGATATGGGGATGTTAAAGCAGCAATATACTTCTTGTATGAAGGTTGGCACTGGTAGGAACTTGGATTTAAGTAGAGAATACCATAAGAAACTATTTGGGCCTCTGTTTTATTCATGGTGGAATTGTCCTAGACTGATGTGGACCCTAAACTTCTGTTCGGATTAGGCAAAATCCGGATTATGCGTATAGGAATTATTTGTATAGGAAGGAACTGGAACCTTCCAGTCTGTCCGGTTTAGACGAAAAATCCGGATTACACATGTTCGGATTAAGCAGAGTTGCCTGTATTAGTTAAATTGCTGATGCTGACAAGGAGTGTTAAATTTCACAAAACTAAGTACCGGGGAGCCAGACGGTACCATTAAAGATAGTGTTAACCCTTCCAATGCTGAGGCTACTTTTGTCCAAACACAAGGACGCAAAGATTTTTGATGATAAGTACCCATTTGCCAGGGTTTCAATAATTTTTACACGATTTTTGTATAATTTTGCATTGGCCAAATTAACAGCCATCAGCAATTTAGGGCTTAATGCTTAATCATGGTCTTAGCCAGCAGGGCATCTGGGTGTCTTTTTGGACACCCAAACCCTTAAAAAGCACCCCTCAGGACACCGAAATACTTTTGCAAGGAATTTCTTAAAATGTCAATCTAAAGCATATAATTGAGTTTTTTCATCTCTATGTAATTCCCATGACACTGTATAACAATATCATGCATTGTTTTGATAAATTTATACATCTATGCTTATGATAGAAATTTGAGTATATTGTGGTCCCCCTTCAAAATTTGGACGCCCAAAAATGTTGCAATAGCCAATTTTGGGCACCCAGTTTCTAAATCCTGGCTAAGACCATGTGCTTAATTGTTAGTTTAAAATTCCACAGTGCCCCCTGGATTTTTAGTATTTTAGTACGTGGGTCCCCTTCTGATTAGGGGTCCATACCTTTAAAATTATACAGTACGGTACGGTTCCGGTATTTTTTATACGGTTCCGGTATTAATTCTAACGGTACAGATACCGGTTACTTTCTTTACTACGAAAATGCAGCTCAGAATGTGGTCCCATATATCACCCCCTATCACGTGATCGTAAGTAGATCGAGCGGGAAAGACGGATGACGCGATCGCGAATTCGCGATGTATTTTCCCGCCGATCCCCCTATCACGTGATCGTAAGTAGATCGAGCAGGAAAGACGGATGACACGATCGCAAATTCGCGACGTATTTTCCCGCCGATCCCGCGTCTCTGCACTCTTTTCTGTCATAGTACCGGTACCAAAATACTGGTTACTAATTATACGGTTTTTTACCGGTATTTTCGGGCGGCGTATCGGTACCCTCACGGTACGGGTGTACCGGTGTGGACCCCTACTTCTGATTAAGTTTTACCTGAAGGGTCAGGCACCAACATAAGTTTCAGAACTAACTTACCATGCTGGGCAAATAGTAAATGAGTTTTACTTGCCCGGCATAATTTTTGGCTTGCCCAAAATGAGTTATAGCCAATGCTAGAATGGCCTTTATTATTTAAGATGGATTTAATGATTTTTAAACCATTTTCCTTTTATTTTATTGCATGCATTGTGTATATTTATGGGTATTTGTGTCATTTTTACATAAAAATGTGTAGTATTCAGAAAACCGACTTGCCCATTCATGCAAGTGCAAGGTAACATGTACTTGCCCGAAAGCCCTTTTTTCAAAAATTCACTTGCCGGGACAAGCGGGCTCTGTTGGTGCCTGAAGTGTGTTAAATGCCCTTAGCTTCTGGGCTCAAGTGCAGAAGAAACATTGTTATACTGTAGAACACACATATGACGCATGTCCCAAATATAGCGAATTGGGGAGTTTTCGCTTCATAGCGTATCTTTATGTTAGCGACGGTAGCCGCCGCTGACAGCGCCAGTACAGTAAGAAAAAAGTACAGCGTTTTTATGTATAGCAAAGCAGAACCACACGCTATGTACGCTATGTATAAACAGACGAGTACATTGTGTGTTCTACAGTATTCTGCACCCTGACTAATGCCTGTGCTGCCATCTATAGTTTAGAAGTGACACCCCTAATTAGCCCAACCTGATAACAAGGCTAGTTTGAGCCCTGCGTACTTTGGCCTGGATTTGATTGTGTTTGCACGGGCGGATGCAGAAGTTTTCGGCACCGGTTTGGCCTGTATTTGGGACAGCTAGCCCATAATAAACAATGTGATTAACCCACTCACACTCAGAGCTCCTCTAGAAAGTATCGTCTGCTACTCTCATACTTTTGGAAATAACTTGGGAATAAAGCAAAAATTTCCAAAATATTTGAAGGGGACTTCTTGTTTGACTTTTTTTTAACATTGCTCCTTCAAGTATTTTCCAAAAAATACTTTTGTAGGCAAAATATTTTCAAAATTGCCAGGCCTGCTTTGGCCGCTCTGAGTGTAAATAGGTTAATAGGCCATGGAAGTGTGCCTAGTACTCATGGAGCTAGATTTGTAACTTGTCACTGTTAAATATCCATCTCTATAAACTACCCTAAGATGCTGTAAACAGGTCCATGTTTAACCATTCATACCCGCACTGACATAAGTAGCCTGACAAATTAGATAAAATCTTTACGGCAAAAGCAGAGTTGTTAAAACAATCGAAAGAGAAATGATAAATAGAACAATACCAAAAGCATTCCTTCAAATATCACATCAAATCAAATCAATCAAAAAACACTTTTAGAAAATATTTGAAGGAGAATTGTTATTCAGATACTAACGATTAATTCTGCTTCAAATTAGTGCTTGGTTTAAGAGTCATTTCAAAAAGTGCTTTGGTCGAAAGTAGCCTCAGCATTGGAAGGGTTAAAACATCCTGATGGTACCTTTCGAGGGCTAGGGGAACACTAAGAAAGAACGGTTTCACCGATAAGCATCTGGAGGAAATATTCTCTGTCTGACAGTTTAGAACATAACTCATAAAAGTCATAACATTCAGTAGATATTTCAAGAGGCATTGTCAAACACAACAAGACTAACTAACCACTTGCAGTCAAGACTAACAGCTTGCAGTCAAGTTCTTTTCAAAACACTGGTTTGTTATCTTACAAGTCAAACCATACATACCCTCTAGGGTTGTATTAGTTAACCCATTCATCGCTTGAAGATTTCATTGACAATTATCGTCTGGATCTAGGATAACTTTGAATATAACTTTAAAATTAATCATAAACTGGGAAAATATTCGAAGGGGAGTTGTTAGTTAGTTTCTAATTAACATTTCTCCGTCAGAGATTTTCTGAAAATACTTATTGTCAGGGAGATATCACCAAAATATTCAGGCGTTTATGGCCGCTTCCGGCATGAAAGGGTTAATGTACTAGTGTGTCTAATCCATTGAGCAGCAGTGTCTTAGCCAGCAGGGTGTCAATTGAACAACCAAACCCTCAAAAAGTCACACATCAGGTCACCAAATTTCTCTGTAATTTCTTTTAACAACATATTAATTTCCAACAATTGTAAATCTTCACATTAATATGTATATGTATGTTAATGACTTCAGTTTATTATTATGTTGTGGTCTACCTTGATACACCGTGCATGAACCAGAAGATTTACATTTATCAAATTTGGACACCTAGTTTTAACCCTTATAAATGGTGCTGGTGGCTAATGAGGCCAATACAAAATGATGTAAAAAAACTGAAAAATGACTGAAACCCTGGCAAATTGGTACTCATCTGAGGGCACTCAGTGAGAGCTATCCAATGAATACCAACATGACAGGGTTTCGATGATTTTCAAAGATCTTTGAGTCCTTGTTCTTTCGATGAAAGTAGCCTCAGCATTGGAAGGCAAAGACCCTGCTGAGGGTTGTTGTCCACTCCGATAGTAAATTGGGATTTCATGATCGGAGAAGGGTTCGCTCAGTGTAGTAGTTGTCTGAAAAATAGGCCAGTGTGTCATGGTAACACAGCCTAGGAAACCACATGTATCAGGGATTAAGATTAAGTTGCTTTATTCTTATACCAGGGAGCCCAATTGCATCTTCCTAAAGCTACTTAAAGGATGTACAGAAACCAGTACATATTTAGGCTCCCTGAAGAAATTTGAGGGAGCCACAGGAGAATTTGAGGAAGTCATGGGCTATGACTCCAGTTGATTTTGAGCCCTGTACATATATGTGTAAATATACATGGCTGACAACACCTAATGAACGATCAATTCTAGATCTAGGAACTAGATATATGTAGTGCATATGGTGAATCTAGGCTCCCTGAAGAAATTGGAGGAAGGTGCAAGAGAATTTGAGGAAGCCATGGGCTCCTGGCTCCAGTTGATTTTGAGCCCTGTCCATATATATATATATACATGTATATATATATATATATATATATATATATATATATATATATATATATATATATATATATATATATATATATATATATATATATATATATATAAAAATATATATATATATATATATATATATATATATATATATATATATATATATATATATATATATATATATATATATATATATATATATATATATATATATACATACACGTCTGACAACGCATAATCAGCGATCAATTCAAGATGCAAGAACTAGACATATGTAGTGCACATGGTGAAAACAAGTGAGCCTCAGATGGAGAAGTGGTAGGAGGAATCTATCAGTGGCGCTAGGAGAAGAAATGGGCCAGTAGTGTGCCGCGGTGTCTTGGTATTTCTCTGACACGCAGCCTTGGATGCTCCGAGTACTACTAGTACTACATCATCCTCATAGGAGACCAACAACTCCTCCGACGACTGCCAGAAGATTTACTACACAGGAAGCCACAACCCAACAACAAACTCTCCTCAAGTATTTACCAACTGTTTACAGGTTTCACCTTCACTTCGGGACATAGATCGGAGGAAAACAGACCACGGCGGCGGCGGCGGTGGTAGACTTGCTTCAAGTCTCTGTTATCTGGCTCTTTCCTTAGTCTCACTGATCTGATCTGAGTTGATTTCAATCAAGGTTTAGTTCTGAATAAATCCTCAAGGGGGACCCACTAGTGCTACAAGTCTGTGTTATCTGGCTCTTTCCTTAGTCTCACTGATCGAACCTGAGTTGATTTCACTCCAGGTTTAAACCCTTCCAATGCTGAGGATACTCTCTTCCAAAGCACAAGGGCGCAAATTTGTAAACCATCTAAACCCTTTCATGTTGGTATTTATTGGATAGCACTCACCAAGTACTCTCAGATGAGTACACATTTGCCAGGTTTCCAGTCATTTTTTAAAGATTTTTTGCATCATTTTGAATTGGCCAAATTAGCCACCAGCTTCATGGACTGGACTGGGTCTTTTTGGACACCCAAACCCTTAAAAAACATCCCTCAGGACACCCAAAATTTTATGTGAGGAATTTCTTCAAATGTCAATCTCAAGCATATAAATCGAATATTTTCAAATCCATATAATTCCCATGACATTGTATAAGGATATCATGCCTTATTTTGATACATTTATATATGTTTATGGTTGAAATTTGAGTATATTGTCGCCTCCATTAAAAATTTGGATGCCCAAAAATTTAACAATTGCCAATTTTAAGCACCCAGTTTCAAAATCCTGGCTAAGATTCACACCTATCCTGCAGTGAAGGCGGCTCAGCCTGAGAACCAGGCTACAGCGGTGGTGGCAAGCTCGTACCAACATGCTGCATGTGAAAAAGAGTGTGTGTTCCTCAAGGCATGGAGATCAGTTATTTCTCAGGGCTTCAAGCGATACCCACAGAAACCTCTTTACAACACACGCAGATTTATTACCAAGAATGCACCTCTCAAGTAGAGAACACTTTAACCCATCCATGGCTTGAAATATTAGCTGGAGCCGGGAGCCTTTGGCACTAGGAACCCAGGGCTCCCTTGAACTCTTTGGTAGGAGCAGAGTTATTACCCAGAATGCACCTCTCAAGGAGAGAACACTTTAACCCATCCAGGGCTCGAAAATACTGTATAACTGGTTAATTTGGTGTGGTTTTTAATTTGGCGTTTTTTGGCGAATGCCCATCAACGCCAAATTAAAGATCGCATAAAAATATGTCTACATAAAGATGGCGTTGTTCTGACTGCTCCAGACGCCAAAATAAATACAGGAAAAATACTTTTTTGAAAAAAGAACGCCAACTTAAGTACACGCCAAATTAACCAGTTATACAGTTGTTGGAGCCAGGAGCCTTGGGCCCAGGAGCCCAGGGCTCCCTTAAACTCTTCGGTACAAGCAGAGTTATTACCCAGAATGTAGAGAACACTTTAACCCATCAAGGGCTCAAAATAAGCCGGGGCAAGTAGCCCTGAATCGGGAACCGAGGGCTCCCTTGAACTCAACTGCAACACCCTCAAATTTCTGTCCAAAAATGTACTGTTTGATATAAACAACAACTTGATGAAGCTTATGAAAATGCATTTGGGCTCCCAGGAAAAAAAAACTTAATGTCAAACCCTGCCTACGATATAAGCTGGGAATACCAAGGATTCCCTTGGATAATATATATGTACAAGGAAAATGCTAGAACACATACCCAACGAAGGTCTTACACAAACTTTCAAAAATAGGTGTCAAAAATGGGGTATTGTTCAATATTTTAAGGGGGACCATGATATCTTCATATTGCAACCATAAAGATCAGAAAATTAGTAGAGGAAAAATTACTGAGAGAGGGCGATTGGTGTCACTAGCTTTATAAATAATAACAGGTAATGTACTTCAATAGTAATACATACATGTATTCAGGGTCTTAGCCAGGATTTCAAAAATGCCTGTCCAAAACAGCAATTTCAAAATTTCTGCCCGTCCAGATTTAGCTACCTATCTACTTCAAAGTCTTAAACCAACTACATCTAATTGCTTACTGTGTCAAAAAGGGCATGTTACACTTCAGTTATGTCCTAGAAGATGGTTTGTTAGGAAAATATTTGGTTATTACACACCAAAAGTCAAAATTGAAAATTCATCATAGAAATTTTTGCCTGTCCAAACAGGAGGTTTTTAGGGAACTACCTGTCCAAAAGACAGGTAGGACAGGTCCTGGCTAAGTCCCTGCATGTATTTATAAAGAGTGCAATGCCTTTTAGTATATTGTGTTTGCATCAGAGTGGATACTAGGAAAGTGAATACCTGTTGCTATGGTAGCCAACAAGATGGTCTGCACTCTGCAGCTGGCCAATGTAAATATTTATAAATTGTACGCTTTTCGCCACAGTGTGCATGCTGAGTTTGTGGACATACAATACAATACAATTGGCTGCCACTGCAACCAAAGGCTCATTATGGACATTCAAGATCTTATAACCTAACATTTCACTCTGTATCCTGCAGGGCAAATTAGCCTCACTAGTGTGGAATTGATGTAAACACACAAATATGCTTGCCCCAAGTAGGATACTTATATGCAATAGACTTGTTACAATAGCCACTGGCAATTTTATTCAGATTACCAATTTAAGATTCATTTTGCTTATCTTCCTTTCATGATTAATGAATGCAAGAAGACCTCTTTTATTAGTTGAGGGAAAATTGCGACAAATAAAACTTGGGGAGTACCATGCAAAAACCAACAAAACTGACCCAAGTCACTGGCACCTTCCTTGTTGGCCTCATGTTGTCTTTGAATCTCTGACTTCTGGCAGTGGTGAGAGACAGTGAAGGTCTACCCCATGGTCTTAGCCAGCAGGGTGTCTGGGTGCCTTTTTGGACGCCCAAACCCTTAAAAAGAACCCCTCAGGACACCCAAATATTTTTGTGGAATTTCTAGAAATCCCAATCTAAAGCTTATAATTGAACTTTTTCATCGCCTTATAATACCTATGACATTGTTTAATGATATCATGCCTTATTTTGATGAATTTATACATGTTTATGGTTGAAATATAAGTATATTGTGATCCCCCTTAAAAATTTGGACGCCCAAAGATTTTACAACTGCCAATTTTAGGCACCCAGTTTCTAAATCCTGGCTAAGACACTCAGGTCTACACGCAATGCTTTAGACCACCCAGTTATCGAGGCAGCCCCTGGTACTAGCTAGACCTCCAGTTGATTTCCCTACATTAATTGTCTGTCATTGCCCAACAGGGCAAACAGATGAAGTCAATAAGTGACAGGCAATGGTGCCGGAGTAACAATTCCAGCACTCCATCCGCCGCCAAATGAGGTATTGCATAAGAGGCGCGGTCGCTGAAGAAAATCCTTTCATGTCAACCCTCAGGTGCGCAATGGTCAGGTGCAGGGGCCACAACTTGAGAATGGCAACTAATGGCTTTTACCTGGCTTTAATGGCAAACAGGTGTGTAGCTGAGTTACTGGCTGGCAGGTTATATAAAGGTGCAAGGTAGCTTGTCAAATGGCCAATAATGCAGAAATGAGTCATTGAGAAAACCGCCTCTATACAAATAGTGTACTAGTTAGCTCCTAATATAGTTTCAATTTGGAGTGTTAAAATTGTCGCTTTACAGCCATGCTGGTGGGTATTTGTGCTATTTTAAAGTTACGCATTCAAACTACATATCTTCTACTATATAGATACTGATTTGATGGATGTTATTTTGTCGCTATCATGAAGAGCGGGAAAATAGTGAAAATTAAATGCCTGTAAAAATATCAGTTAAAAAGTACCAATTATAATTCACTAATTATGAAACTATTGATGCTGTAAAATGATCATAGATGGCACCAAGCATTTAGCCAGGCTACGTCCAGTCTGTCCTTTCGGCAGTCTTGCAAAAATTTAGTGTTTTGCTGGTGTTTTGCTGGATTGCCCACATGGAGAGTCAATCTCAAGATATATGCTGCTTCTTGCTATGCCAATCCTTTGTCTGCTTAGGCCTAAAAAAATTGATTGTGTGTTTCCTGTAACGGTCCGGAAAAAAATAGGGTAGGTAGGTCGGTTAAAATATTTTTTTTGCATAATGGTTTTGGTCAAAAATGTGTTTTATGCATGATTTACGTTGATTGGGAGTTGGGAGGGCGGAAAAAACTTTAGGGTAGGGATTTTTTGGAATAAAAACTTGTTAGGGTAGGGTTACAGGAAACAAACAACTTTTTTTAGGCCTTATACTCTCTGTATAAACCTCCATTTTGGCCAGGCAAAAAATGTTTAATTGCTGTTTTGGGCAGGCATTTTTTTAAATACTGTACTGCTTCATTCCTAGTGGCATCCCCATCCCTAGAGCAAGGTATTTGCCTACTATTTAGGTGGGGTCAATATGGCAACATCTGTTAATTAAAAGTCAGTATGGAATTTGTCACGTTGCCAGTAATAGGGAATTAATGATCTAATAACAACACTACTCTACGCAGAGGATTATTTGATTTGGCAGGGTCAATTATGTAGGGAAATACCCTCCAACCAAACTAGCAAACTTTGGGCCAAAACATTCACTATGTAACCAGGTTACAGAATTTCAACAAGAAGTAAATTTGGTGCAAGGCTATTTACATGCTGAATAGTATGTTGTGATGTCTGGTCCT
The DNA here is from genome assembly GCA_963942565.1 of Maea johnstoni. Lineage (NCBI taxonomy): Eukaryota > Metazoa > Annelida > Polychaeta > Spionida > Magelonidae > Maea > Maea johnstoni. Next base: position 7,485,194 of record OZ012691.1, on the reverse strand, counting down.
AAATGGATGGAGGAGCCTATGCACATTTACCGTAAATTCTCGGTAAATTGGGATGCTTTTTCATGATAACGATTTTTATGGATTCAGGTTTAATTTCTGAATGCTTTCTGGAAATGCCTTGATGTTGTATCAGCAAGATTTACAGCTAGGTCCATAATCATTGATATGTCAATTGGAAATAGATCGAGAGTTGCCTAGATTTCCCATTTATCATTATGAAAAATAATTAAAGTGGCCCAAAATTCCTACCTATGGTGGTCTAAATTTCCAAGAATTTTATTTTATGGTAATGACTAGTGATGTGTAAACCTGTTGATGCTCAGACAGCCAAAAGCAGCCTGACAATTGTAATTAAATCTTGTAGGTAAATGCATAGTCTGGAATATATTTGAGGGAGAAATGGCAATCTGAAGGTTGCTAACAACTCTCCTTCAAATATTTTTTAAAATGATTCTTAATTCATAAGATATTGTCTAAAGTATCAAAGATCTATATGACGATTTCTATAGAGGAACTCTGAAGTATGAATGGGTTTATTATCCGAAAGCCCAAGGAATCCCTCACGGCCTCACCTGATCCTAGATGAATAGAACATGGATTGGTTGCCACAGACCAATTACCATAAGAATAGGACTGTCATTGACATCCATTTTTTTTCGATTCGATCATTGACATTTTATTTTTCGATTCCGATTATTTCGATTCGATTTTGAAGAACTCCACTAATAGAATATTTTCACATGTTCCACACTATATTTGTGGCTAGGATCCTAAGATTCTCACAATACAAAGACAATGAAAGTTTTCTCAACACTTTTTGATTGAATACTTGAATTTCTCTTCAAAATTCTAAAATAGTGTTGGCTAAAAATGGCAAAAAATGACGTAAAAGGCTGAAAATATGTGTTTCGATTAATTGACAAAACAATTGACATAATCATTTTTTCGATTAATTGGAAAAATTATTTCGATCGATCGATACTTGTCATATCAATGACAGTCCTACATAAGAACCCATTATGAAGACCTGGACACACCTTATCTCGCCAAATCTAGTCTCAGTGTGACATCACTAGGAGACAAAGACCAATGAGGAATCTCATATTTGTAGAGTAGGTTGCTCACGCACATGCGCAAAACGTACCTCTTGAGCGGTTCTTGTCAATACCTGGGCTGGGATTCGTGCTGAGGAAGGTAACTGAACAGTGAGTGTCACATAAGTGGAGTAAGAACACAACCTCTCAAGACCTTCCTGCAATTTGAATCATCTCCCCAAAAGATTGTCCTAAGGATTTTTTAGGCAGGAGCAAAATTGGCTCCAATGGATTTAAAATATAGGATCAAATAAATCCCTGTGCATTCAGGGGGATGGTGCCAGTCTGCCAAAGACACACTATCCAAGGATTTAAATGGTCTCAACGTGCAAAATAACCGCTTGCCTCATTGCAAGTGAATTCGGCAAAAACGGCAATCAGGCGAGCAGAACAATACCCTAACTTGTCCCGCTCGGCAAGTAATGTTTTGGGCAGAGTCCTTGAATGTAGCTCACATTTCTTTAAAGGGGAACTAAAGGCTCACATACATATTAGCTTATATGAAAGTAATACACTTCAAGAATAGGATGCTGTCCTCCTTTTTCTCTTAGTGATCCCATGAGGGGAGAATTTTGTGTATTGCCAGCAGCCTCAGCCAGCCCTAGCAGCCCCTGGGAGCAGCCATGTTTTTCAACTGCTATCAGCTGTGACTCAAATGGGTGGCAGCCCACTTCATGTCCCATAGCTCTGAGCAGTGTATCATAGACTGTAGTGCTCTACACACCAACTCTCTTCGAAAGTTGCATAACAACTTGTATGAGTATCAAACAGGTAAATGGTGAAATCATGAGCAGCAATTGGCTGTACAAAAAGACAGGGTGGTAGAGTTATTTTTCATATATTTCCTATTGGTAAATTCTGACAAAAACAGTGGCTAGCAGTCACTGAAACTTGTAAATCCACCTGTCTTGAAGTATGCAGTTCTATGTTCAGACCACTTCCCTTATGCGTATTATGTAAGGAATCACAAGCTACAGTCAGGATTACTTATAAAAGGGGACTTGGGGGACAGCAAATCATAAGGTTATTTAAAAATTCATGAACATAGCTCAACATCTGTCATATGCAAATACATTGGATACCTGTGTGACTATGAAGGAAGGGTTGAATAAAAACAATACTAGTATGTACATCACCAATCATCCAGATTTTCAGTATTTGATTTTACTTGAAGCTAGCTGTTCTACAAAAACTGTTTTCTTTCATGTAACCTACACAAATACTAAAGGAAATGATTGATGTTCGAAGTACTGATAGCTATTTCCTGCGTTGACTAACTTCTGTGTCCTGGGATCTAAATGTGTAATGCCACAAGGTTATAATTAACCTTTTGTTTATCCTTTTCCTTTAAGGAGTTGTTACTTCCTTTTGTTGTTGCCAAAGGGACCTAGATATTAAACAAAACCCAAGTTGTAAGACAACCAACACAATCCTAAAGTCTATTTTCAATTGTACAGATTAATGATGACCATGTTTAGGTACCTAGAATTGTATGCTAATAAACTTTACTGTTAGCTGTCTCTCTGTGCTTGCTTTGTAGCAGTTGATACAGAAGGGTTGAAAACAAAAACACTGTATGGCACAGCACCATCCTGTTGAGTAATCCTGACTGCATTTATGATTCCTGGTATAAAACACATCAGCGAAGTGGTCTGAACATAAAATTACATGCTTCAGGACAGGAATTCAGTGATGCTAGCCACTGTTTTTGTCTGAATTTAACAACAGGAAATATATGAAATATAATTCTACTACCCTGTCTTTTTGTACAGCCAATTGCTGCTCATGATTTTACCATTTACCTGTTTGATACTCATACAAGTTGTTATGCAACTTTCGAAGAGAGTTGGTGTGTAGAGCACTACAGTCTATGATACACTGCTCAGAGCTAGGGGACATGAAGTGGGCTGCCACCCATTTGAGTCACAGCTGATAGCAGTTGAAAAACATGGCTGCTATCAGGGGCTGCTAGGGGCTGGCTGAGGCTGCTGGCAATACACAAAATTCTCCCCTCATGGGATCACTAAGAGAAAAAGGAGGACAGCATCCTATTCTTGAAGTGTATAACTTTCATATAAGCTAATATGTATGCGAGCCTTTAGTTCCCCTTTAACAGAGTGGCGGGACAAGTGGAAGTGCCAGCTGGGCAAGTAAGGTCTAGGGGCAGCTTGCCCCGCTTGGCAAGTAATGTTTTGGAACCTATGTTGCCCCCTGGGTCTGAATGGGTTGAATTGTCTGCTGAGCTGACTAATAGGATACAAGCAGATACACCCATGCAAAATCAGGACCACTATCTGGTAAATCTATATCGGTGTGGGAATTTGAAAGGGATTCCTGCTGTTTATTCAACCCTGACCGAATGGTGCACTATTTTGCACTATTGACAACCATTGATGACATTTCCTAGCAGAGTGTTTGCTGGGTGCCCACAATTGGCAATTGTAATTGTTTTGTGTTGGGTGTCCAATCTATCAAGTGGGACCAAAAATATGTACTCAAGATTTCAACCATAAACCTGTACAAACTTATTGAAATAAGGCATAATATCCTTATACAATGTCATCAGACATGGAAATTATATTGATGATAAAATTCAATTGTGCTTGAGATTGACGTTACAAGAAATTCCTCACAAAAAAATTGGGGTTCGAATCCCAGCCGAGGCATGTGAGAAAGTTGCCAGTGCCTTGTGGTTAGGCGGTGGTTTTCACCGAGAACTCCAGTTTCCTTCACCAGCTACAACTGCCTAGTCACAAGCTAGCTGAAATATGGCAGATAAAGTGACAAACAAACTTCCTGAAGGGTGGTTTTTGAGGGTTGGGTGTACAAATGAAACCTAGATACACTGCTGGCTAAGACTATGTCCCAGACATCCTGCTGAATAAGGCCCCGTTATGGTGAGGGCGCTGCTACCTCCTGTTATCATAAAATAATCCCCCGGTGGCTGGAACACATAAGACCTATGCTTCTTATTGGATTACAGTCCTAGTTTTGTGCAAATGATCAATTTCAAATCCTATTAATCTTGGGGGAGTTTCTTGCCTGTGCCTAAGACCACTACATCATTTTCCTGATATTGATTTCGACTTGAAATGGCAGCTCTGATTATAAGCAAATGCTAACTCCTAGCTGCTAATGAAAATTACTGACGTAATTCACGATTGGGCAATGTGTTGTCAATAGCAACTGAATGTCATGACTAATAATAATACGCCTTTGAGGTCAAGGTTGACCCAATATCATGTAGGCTGCCATCGAAAAGGAATTCTTATAGATTCTATTATCCATATAAGAAATTTATCGCTTCTGCATTTTGATTAAATTTGTTTCAGTCATAGTGAAATGGCTAGGAAAAGCAAGATAAATCACACAATCATAGGCAGGGCTCGAAATTAAGATTTTATCCAGGGAGCCAATTGCATCTTCTTAAGCTACCTAGAGGTGTTGTGTACAGAAACCAGTGCATCTTTGGGCTCCCTGAAGAAATTTAAGGGAGCCGCAGGAGAATTCAAGGAAGCCCGCGGCTCCCAGCACCCCCTAATTTCGAGCCCTGATAGGGGATCTCCAATGGCCTAGTTGTTATGATGCCTGGCTCCTAAGAGTGAGGTTGCAGGTTCGAGTCTCTACTGGATCCCCATAAGCAGGTTGGCTTGGTGGCTATATAGACATGTGGCATTGGGGAGGGCTGTCTATGGCCCTTCTGCAACTGAAAGACCCCCTTGAAACTACAAGGGAATTTCTTCCCGGTTCCAGGGTTCTGTCTCGTCGCAATATGACCTAAGCTGTTGAAAGTGTTCCTTCCAAGGTTCCTCTTACTCTCTGTAGCTTTCAAAGGTATACTTCTATACACATGTATATACTATATAGTATCTCATGTAGCTACTGTAGAATGCCCAGAAATTGACGTCAACCTTGTGTTAGAGCCTCTAACACAAGGTTGACGTCAATTTGACGTCAATTTCTAAGTCACTTAGAGGCTTACAGCCATGTTGGCAATATCATAATTTTATGAAATCTATCATTCATGATTTCAGCATTGATTTTCAGGGGTATTTTCAAATGATGTTCAAACAGAACTTTCCATTTAAGTATAAATTTTCAATCATTTACTTAATCTTTGCTTTTTTTCAGAAATTCCTTACTATAACTGATGTGTGTCCTGATAATAATAATAATAATCATCTTTATTTCACAAGGGTAACACAGTCAAATACAGGATTTGATTTTCGCTGTGGCCCTGTGGTATTCAGGGGATTTGGTGTCTATATAATGCCCAAACACCCTGCTGGAACCCCAAGGCACAGTTCTAGGCCGCTACTTGTCACGTCACCCACTGGTAATTAATTACATACTGCGTGTTCTCCATTCTTGGTGGATAATTTGGCATATCCAATCTTATAGTGAACATATGCACATATTAATCAATCCTGCAGTACATTGGGAGTGTAAATGAATTAACACATTCACAATCATAATATAACTTATCTGGGAAATATATCAGATGTTCTTTATTCAGATTTCATTCCAGTGCTGGCATAGATACATGGTTTTATTGGTTAAATCATTTATGTAATTGCTTTCTCATTTGTCAATTTAAGATTCGATTAATTTTTGTAATTGACAAAATAATAGTTTACTTGTTGAGGTAGTTGGAATGGTTCATTGAGTCTCCTTATCAGGGTCTTAGGCAGAATTTAGAAACTAGGTGCCCATAATTGGCAATTGTAGAATTATTGGGTGCCCTATATTTCAAGGGAGACCTCAATACATTCAAAATACAACCATAATTATATGTATTCATTTATATAATAAGGTACAATATATAATGTCATGATAAAAGTATTGAGGTGAGAAAAGGCTATATCCTTGAAAAAGACATTTTGTGAAATTACTTGCAAATTTATTTGGGTGTTCTGAAGGGAGATTTTAGAGGGTTTGGGTATCCAAATGACACCCAGACACCCTGATGGCTTAAAGACTAAGCTCCCTGGAATTGCTATGTAATATATGCAGTTTACTCCTGACTGCCTGATAATGCAGCACATAGGGGTCTAGGCCAGGACTGTGGTGTCCAACAAAATTAGTTGTCAGACATCTTTAGGACATTCAAGTCAATAACATGATGTATATGTATGTATGAATACATACACACACATTATACATACACAGGCCCCAACATATGTTTCAGAACTTACTTTCCATGCCTGGCAAGTAGTTAATGAATTCTACTTGACCGACATAATTTTTGACTTGCCTGAAATAACTTATAACATATGCTAGAAAGGCAATTATTTTTTATCATGGATTTAACTTTTTGAAAACCATTTTCATTTCTATTTTTTTGCATTGTTTGCATATTTTCGGGTATCTGCGCCATTTTCTATACAAAAATGTTTTAGTGTTCAGAAAATCAGCTTACCCATTTGGGCAAGTGAAAACTAAAATGTACTTGCCCGAAAGCCTTTTTTTCAAAAATCCACATGCAGGGGCAAGCACTTAAATGTCGATGCCTGATATATATTTGAACTTTTATCTCTGTTTCTTACAAATGTGACCATTCATCCATTTGCATGAGGTGGCAATAACCTGTATAAATTTCAACACCATCTGCTGCTGACAGAGCTCACAGGGAAAGAGAGACTTGATATGACCTTTGACCTCACATGTCAGGTTGACCATAATGAGGGAATTAAGTTATGATATTATGATACAGCTATCGGAAAGGAATGAAGTGTATGAACTGTATTAAACCTGTATGCATAGTTTTAGCCAGCAGGGCATCATTTGTACACCCAAATCCCTTAAAATCACCCCTCAGGCCACCCAATAGATTTTGTAGATAACAACTTCAAAAGTCAATTTCAAGCACACAACTGATTTTTTTCTCCTCAATATAATTCCAAGGATAAAGGAAAGTACACCTTATTTCAATGTAAAAATACATTTCTATGGTTGTAATTTGAGTAAATTGTAGTCTCCCTTGAATTATAGAATGCCCAAATATCTTACAGGAAGTTTGCCAATTTTGGACACCAAGTTTCTTAATACTGCATGGCTGGGATCCTGTGTGTATGCATAAATTCCATTTAGACTAGTTATGAACAGAGTTAGAAGAAATAGTAATACCTCAGGATGAAGGCAAAAGTGTTCACAATCATTGTGTTCACATCTAAGAACATTTATAAAAGAAATGTTATCGATTTCAAGCAAATGGTTGAATATTTTTACTCAATGTAATTTCTAACAAACTTCATGGCCACAGCAATGATATAAGCATTAACCTTAATACTCCCAGCTGCCAAAAGCAGCCTGCAATTTTGATGAGATCATTCAGAATGAAGCATAGTTCTGAAAATATTTGAAGGAGAAATGTTTATCAGAACCTTACCAACAACTCTCCTTCGAATATTTTGTAAAATCATTTCTTATTTTGAAATTATTGTCAAAAATGTCACAGGTACAGACGTAAATATCTAGCAAATTTCTGAAGCCTTAATGGGTTAAACATGCAGCCACGCCAGCTGATAAGTACCTCTACCCGTCATAAATGATGCGATAAACTATCATATGTATAATAACATCGGACATCTAACCAATAAATCATATGCATCATTGAATACTACATTGTCCTTACCCTACTATTGACAGCTATATAGCAGATGTTGCTATAGTCCTGGGTATGTAGCCACCTAGGTACAATATGGGGATGGCATACTATAGAATGAGGGCAAGGTAACATGGGGAAGTTCGTATCTAAGTATTGGTATTGAAAATTTCAACTTGGAAACCAGGGTCTTAGCCAGGACTTAGAAACTGGGTGCCCAAAATTGCTGATTGTAAAATAATTGGGCATTCTATATTTCAAGTGTATTCAAATGTATTCCAATGTATTTCAAGTGTATTCAAATGTATTCAAATTACAACTATAAGCATACACATGTATATTAATTAATTAAAATAAGGTATATTATCCTTATACAATGTCATGAATTATATAGAGGTGAGAAAAGTCATTTATATGCTTGAAAGTGACATTTTATCAAATTACTCACAGAAAAGACTGTTGAAAACTATGAATAATTGATATTTGATATAGCGCCCTTTCCACCTATAATGTTCAAAAGCGCTTTAGAGTCATTGGACAGTTGTCATGGTCTATATAGTCAATTAAACTCCTTTCGAAATAGCAATGTTTTCAGCTGTTTCTTGAAGTTTTGCACACTATCAGCAGCCTTGATGTTGTCAAGGAGCTCATTCCAAAGGCGTGGTGCATAGGCACAGAATGCTCTGCCACCAAACCTTTTCAGATTAGTGAGTGGTATCTGTAATAAGTTCTTAGTGTTTGATCTTAGAGTCCTTGTATTAGCTTGTTTGACTAACAGTTCCCTCAAGTATAGAGGGGCACATCCTTGCATGCATTTGAAAGTCAAAAGAAGAATCTTGAACTCAATCCTTTTCCTATGGTGAGGGTTAACACATGAACGACTGAATGAAGTTATTAAGTATCAAATAACCAGCTTACTGCAGCTGCTTCAGAAGTAACTTTCTTATCTATTATCAACCACCATTATCATCATCATTATCATTTTCATCATTGTTGAGTTATCAATTTATCATTATCATCTTTGTTATCTAATTACTATTATTATTTTACATATTATCATTATCATTACTATCATCATCATTACTATCATTATTATTTTTGTTTTATCATTATTGTTATTATTATTATTATTATTATTTTCATTATTATCATTATTATTATTATTATCATTATTATTACTATTATTATTATTATTACTATTATTATTATTATCATTATTATTATTATAATCATTATTATCATTGTCATCAGAACCATCGTTATTACTGTGACGATCAACATCATTTGTCTGTGTCCTAGGAGCCAGCCTACCTCTTTGGTAACATTGTACATGGTGGACCCCTGGTAGGCATGAACCAGTCCTATCTTCCCAACTAATCACCGGAGCAGGGGTGATCATTACTATGATGTCCCCCTGTGGTGTGTGTAGACAGAGTGGACAGTGGGGAGGCATTCCCCAACAGCCACCTGCTGACCACAATAGCCAGCACCACAGATATACCCTGACATATGGCAGCTCCTCGACCACCCTCCCTCAGCCTCAGGATTAGACGTGCTACAAGCCTGTGATATCTGGCTCTTTCACTGATCTGACATGAGTTGATTTCACTCCAGGTTTAGTTCTGAATAAATCCTCAAGGGGGACACACTTGAGCTCTAGTCTGTATTCGCTCACTCATCATACTTATTCATAGTATACTGCAGAGCCATCTATCCACAAGGGAGGACATAAAAAATAAGGCCTGGGAGGCAGGCTACCTCAGGATCTTTAACCCTCCACAATGGCGTTACGTTCTCATCAGGAGGGGGGGGGGGGGGGGAGAGAGAGAGAGAGAGAGAGAGAGAGAGAGAGAGAGAGAGAGAGAGAGAGAGAGAGAGAGAGAGAGAGAGAGAGAGAGAGAGAGAGAGAGAGAGAGAGAGAGAGAGAGAGAGAGAGAGAGAGAGAGAGAGAGAGAGAGAGAGAGAGAGAGAGAGAGAGAGAGAGTATAAATATGACTGATGTTCACAATAGCCAGGGGCACAGATATGCCCAGAAGTATGGCAACTAACCCCCCCCCCCCCCCCTTGGGCACAGATATACTGAGAAATATGGCACCTAAACCAACCTGCCTCATAAAACTACTCCCCCCCCCCCCTCCCCAGGTATACCCAAAAATATCGCAGCTATTCCCCCTGTTTGCAAGTCTTTAGCTACTGAGCACATACATATTTATACTATGGTGTATAATATACTAGGGTGAAGGCCTAGTAGTAAGGCCAAGAATGTGCAACCTTTAGTTAACTGTCAACAGCACTACAATCATCACTTTATATACTATAGTATACGGACTACCTACACATGTTTCCCTCCTCCTTCCCTAATTGCTATTAGTGAAATATAGCACCGAAATCAGCCTCCCCTGAATATTTACTTCAATATAATCTACCGTACATGTATATAAATCACAAAGCCGACAGTTTTCAAGTGGGGTTAAGCTTTTTAAATGTTCTAGATTAAGCCATGCCAATCCCCATGATACCCACTCCATCAAATGGTCTTTAATAAGATAATATGTTGCAAAATGCTTATACAATATTAAAATCACCTTATTTTTGATACTCTTTTTAAACAATGTACATAACAGATATTTCCTGTTGAAAGCACAAGAAAGAGATATACAACTTGGGTGAAACTCATAGACCACCAAATACTTGTTTAATGTACAAAAATAATCAAACTCTCTCTCTCATACTATCGATGTGAATGTGGACTTAAGATATTAATTATGTATAATATAGTGAATACTGTAATTTCTTCAGTTAAACTTCCATCCAAGTCTAAGCCAGCAGGGCATCTGGACATCTTTTAGTGAAGAATTTCTTAAAATGTCAATCTCAAGCATATAATTGAATCTTCATCTCTACATAGGTAATACCCATTCTCGTGACATTGTATAAGGATATTATCCCTTATTTGGATAAATTTATAAATGTTTGTGGTTGAAATCTGAGTATATTGTGGTCCCCCTTAAAAATTTGGACCCCCCAAAATTTGCCTATCTTCGGCAACCATTTTCTAAATCCTGGCTAAGGCCCTCTCAAAGACCACCAAATTAATGTTTAATGTACAAAATGAATTAAGATCTCTCTCATACTATCTAGGTGAATGTGTACTTCAAACATTAATTATGTATGATATAGTTAATGCTATATTTTTTATATACATACTCCCATCCCTTCTAATTGGACCAGATTGATACCTTAGCACTTAACCAAGGTAAAAGCACTGCACTTTATCCCAGATACTTGTTTGCATCTTTAATGATTGGATGATGGCTCTATGAATATTATATGTCCCCAGAGGCTGACTATAAACATACTCAATCAGATAGGATATTAAATAAAGAAACCTAGAGTGGTGTGTGGTGTTTATGAATATGTAGGCAAGCCAATGCCGAAGGCTAGTTGCAAAAACGAGCTTCAACTTAACGTAATCATGCCTATAGATCTCATCAAATATCCCCTAGACCTAGGATCATATTAAAATTAACTTTGAGTATTAATGCATAAGTTCAGAATATATTTAAAGGAGAGTTCTAGATAGGGTTCCGATCATTATTTCTCCTTCAAATATTTTCTGAAAAATATATACACACACATATATGAATACATATATAATATATATATATATATATATATATATATATATATATATATATATATATATATATATATATATATATATATATATATATATATATGGCAGATTGATTTTTCACAAGTACATCAGGGGTTGGCTGTGTTGAACCCTTCAGATAGAGTGCTAATATCTCATCCCTCTTATCAGTTTGTACACATTTATTTCCTAAGCAACCAGTTTATGAAGCCTGTGTCAATGTATTTAAGCCAGTATCTGTGCGGCTAATTTACTCAGTACCAACAAAATATGGCCGTTCCCAACACAAGAGATAGCAGCACAATGTATTATGATGTATGTATGAACTGGATGTATGGAGGTATTGTTGACCCTTTCAATGCTGAGGCTACTTTCATCCAAATCACAAGGATGCAAAGATCTTTGATAACCATCTAAACCCTACCGTGTTGGTATTCATTAGAAAGCTCACACTGAGTACTCTCAAATGAGTACCCATATGCCAGGGTTTCAGTGATTTTCCAGGTTCTTTGCATTATTTTGTATCTGCCAAATTAGCCACCAGCAGCATGAGTTTAATGTCTACACTGTACAAAACAGAGCACTCTCAGATGAGTACCCATTTGCCAGGGTTTATGTCATTTTTTAGCTTTTTTGCGCCATTTTGTATTGGCAAAATTAGCCAGCAGCAGCATAAGGGTTAACCAGTGCTCTAGTGGTAGTAGTAGGCTGTTCGCCCATTGGGTTGGCAGTGCTGACCCGAAGCTGCTATAGATTTGTTCCCCTTATCACTAAGCCCACACTCATGTAAACACTGCAGCCATTCCCAAACTAGGTCACAATTCCGCTTAGATCGTGATCATTACCAATGGACCACCAACCCTCTAGCCATGTCTAGCCACATGTGGCTCGAGAGGAGAGCCATTGTACGGGTCTGAAGCAGGATTTCTGAGAGAATGCTTCTTGTGATACGGCCGTGGGATCTGTGATCACCAGAAAATCAAAGGATGGACATTTTTTCAATGTGAAATCCTAGATTTGACAGATGAATGGGGGTATGGATTTGAGAGAGTTCTTCTCGGCATGAGGGTATGTGGGTGGTCTCCGATAAGATGACACAGAAAAATGGCACTTTCTCCAATGTGAAATCCAAAATTTGACAGATAAATAGGGATATGGATATAAAGGGGGAATGCTTCTTAAAATATGAGTTGGATTTGACGAATATAAAAAATAAAAGGTGTCTTTTTAGCTCTGAAAATATCCATCCATGACAGATAAATGTTGACAGTGAAAACACAACACATCCCATTCAAAGATCTGAAGCCTCATCTGCAGTCAGAGTTTAGATCCACAAGAGTTGGGATGATGAGCATCATAATGGTAAAGAAAATTCACATTTGTGCAAGGTAAAAAACCCAGATTTGATAACATGAATGAGGAATCGGGATATGTTCTAAACCCCACAAAACCTGTTTAATAAGCTCTGCAGAAGCAACTACTCCTGTGCAGTTAACCCATTCACACTCAGAGTTACCCAGGAAAGTATCGTCTGCTATTTTCATACTTTTGAAAATAACTTGAAAATAAAGCAAATTCTCACAAAATATTTGAAGGAGAGTTGTTGGTAATATTCTGATAAACAATTCTCCTTCAAATATTTTTGAGAAAAAACGCTTTTGTGAGGAAAATATCAACAAAATAGTCAGGCCTGTTTTGGCCGCTCTGAGTGCCAATGGGTTAAGATCCATAATGACAAGGTTGACTGCAATACACATTCAGCAACTCGCATATTTTGCCATGGCAACGTATGCTAACCAGGGCAGATTTTTATCAAGCCCGAGGCAAGGTGATGGATTTTTTTCTCAAGCTTGAATACATCACACGTTACAACACCTGTCAAACATTTGATTTGTGATTACATTTATTGGATTCGCTTTACCGGGAGTTTCGACCATGTGCTGATATTTCCACCTGACAAGCTGAGAATTGATATGTGAAATAGAAATCCCCGACCTCACATTGCTAGGTTTACATAGGAAGCCCCAATTACATTTGAAACATGCAATCCACCCATTACCGATGTAAGAGTATTAGAAATAAGAAAATATTAATGAGGTACACATGCTGTTTAAACAATAGATTTCGCTTCTTGGGTGTTGTCATTAGAGATGTATGATAATTGATGTCGTCGGGGCTGATGTTATCATTGTGAGGTGGCCCTGAGTGATGGCTCGTTTATACTGGGCGAGCAGGCCCAGGGATTGTTAAAACATCTCCCTACATTATTCATAAGAGGCCATGTTAGCGCATAGCCTCTCCCACGCGAATGTTTTCATTTGACAGGCAATTTATAGACGTCGTACAAGAAAAATCAACCGATAACTTTGTACCTGTGGTGCATTTGTTTACCTATGATGGGTTTGTTTACTATGATATGTAAATTACCTTGAGGCTCATACACTCACACTGACAGGGAAGTAATTGTCTCAATATACGGGGATATCGACAGAAAAAAATGGTGCAAAGATAATAACATGGGGAAGCTCACCGAGTTTCTGGTTGAAAATCTTGTCGAAGGTTACTTCTCCCATTTTATCGAGGTGTTTGTGCATAACGCTTCGTACGCTGGAAAACGAGAAAAAAGGAGAATCATTCATTGACCGCTCCGATACTGGGGATTCATAATAATGAGCAGGAGACTCAGCCATGCAACTGAGATGCAGTTGTCATGGCGATCGAGTGAATTCAACGGGGAGAAAAGGGTGTTATCTTTTTACCTGGGGTCGGGAAGAATGATCTTCTTGCTCGCTCTGGCGGCTGGAGTCGATTTACTCTTCTCCATCGCCATGAGATAGCTTACATCCGCGAGGACTGCCTCCAAGTCCGCCATATTGACTCCGAGACGACGTCGTACAAAACCTGGGCGATCTTCCTTTTATCAGCGCTACTCCCTCCGAAATCCCTCGTCGGATTTCCGCGGAAATTCCCCGAACACTAAGATCCGAGCAACCCTGTGAAGTATACTACACCACGATGTCCAAGGATGCCTTGACCGTGTCCATTCGAAGTCGATAGATCCCTAGTTTTGCGAGAGAACGGGCGTAAGTTTGAACGTAGCCAGCAGAAGTCGGAGGCATAGATTATGCATGCGAGTTCCACCAGCCTCCGAATAGGATTACACAAAGCTCGACGCTGATTGGCTGCAGCGGAATTATGCGGCGTACTAAGGCAACTCCCACCGCACCATCCCGGGGTGGTGGGATCAGCACGGGATACTCATTTTGGGGGGTGACAATCGCATAAACAAATACCCTGCATAAAAGTGGGGTAGATATGTGCTTTACATACATAGATTTTAAGTGGGTAACGCGTAAGTTCATCCTGCTTCGAGATGGTAGTGGGTGGGCGCGGCTTCTACTCGAATGTTTACGATGACGTCATGGCAGGATGGACGACGCAAGCACCGTCTATTGAATAGAATAGTCAATACTGACACTGAATATGAAATAACAGCGCCATAATGCGCGATACGGACGGGAAAGTTATCAGGAAAAAAATTAGGACAGAAAATGTGTATCTAGTGAGCAGGTGTGAATGGCAGAAAACAAAATCGCTGTTTTTCTGGAAAACGACAGAAAAAAATGAATCAATTTTTTTCACCGTTTTTACAAAACAGCAGAAAAAAATATCTCTAAAAAACAGCGGACATTTTTTTTAAATTCTGCCGTTCACACGTGCACCATCGTACTTAACTATCGTTATTAAGAGGGGGAGATAACCTATTTTCTAGGGCGAAATATCAGGTTATATGGTCATGCCGGCATGGTCACAGAAGTCCTCCTAGAGCACTTAAAATAGGCGTAACGCGAAATTCCCATGTTGTACATTGTCGCCTTGATCAAAAGGGTGCGCTTAAAGAGTAATACTTTTCTATCAAAACATCTCTTAGCAACGTTAAGATTTGGTCAGATCAGGGACGACTGTTACTTACATCTTCCTGGTCAGATTTATATTGTTTTAATACATTTGAAAGAAAAATAATGCCTTCTCTACCACATTGTGCTTTTGTGTTTACATGTTGAGAAGAATAACACCTTTTGTGTGAATCTTTAGTGTTCTTTGAAGAATATGTCAGGCACCTATTCCGAGCTTTTAGTCGTAGCGATATGTTTGTTATCACCAAGGGAAGTGTCTGATATCGCTCAAACCGGTTAATCAATGGTATAGAAATTTAACGTGATGCAAAAAGGGTTCGCAGTATCATTAGCGCCGGAACAATACGCATACTTTATATACGTCTTAGATAAATGAAAACATGTTATTCATCATACGTGACATAGAGCTTCCCGTGTTAATATTTTCCTTATTGACGAGTATGGTAACCTCCCCTAAGAAATATAAATGGTGCAAAATAATTCATTTAGACCATTTTATTCTATTTTTCAAAAAGGCTGTTCTAGATTTCTGTTTATTTGATGGAAGACAACCTTTCAGTGTCGTGATTTTCTTTATCTTAAATCCTATTCAAAGACCCCCTCCCGTCAATGTCTGCTCTTGCTTTTGATACTTTCCAAACAGTCATATTTAGCAAATTTTTACAAACAAGTTTGGAATTCTGAGTCATCAGAAAAAATAACAACCAAGCAAATGCAAAAATGCACCTTTTCTTTAAAATGGGAAACCGTTTGAAATTAACTGCAGAGCGAGGTTATGAACGATGTACTGCATTTTACCTCACACAGCAACTCTGGCCTTCTAGGATAGAGTATACTGTTGAGGGCTAAGTTATAGAGTTATACAGTTTTCAGTGTCGGAAATTGTCGAAGGCGGTGTGCAAGGAAACGGACTACATGACTGGTAGATATAGGCTAATCATTACTAGCAAGTTATATAAGTGGCGGACACCAGCTGTGCCAAGGGAAAACCAACACCTAAATATATGTTATGGCAAACTTCCCACTTTCCTCGGGTCGGGTTCGAACGGGCAGTAATCACTAACTCGGCTATCGAAGAGGACCATTACATTATATATATATATATATATATATATATATATATATATATATATATATATATATATATATATATATATATATATATATATATGTGTGTGTGTGTGTGTGTGTGTGTGTGTGTGTGTGTGTGTGTATCAGGCACGAAAGTTTAGGCATTTTATTGACTGTACTTAGTACACAAACATAGAGGTTACAAAGAAATGAAACAAGAAACAAAAGACAGTTATAGCTGTTAGTAGAAAAAGTGTTAAGTGTGACATTGGGACAATTGATAAAGATTGGATAAATAGCAGCATTATTTACCAAATAAACAATTCATTTGGATACACATATTTTTCTGTTATTTGAATAGTGGTTGGTGTAATGGTTGGTGTAATACCCACATCATTTATATATCAAACAAAGTGTTCAGATAGAGAAGAATAAGCATTATCTCCTGCTTTGAATAAGTATATATTTCTTTTGTGTTCTGTGCCACTTTGCGGCGCCAACATGTCAAACCACGAGAACCCCGAGAGATGGAAGCATATAGTGACACCTATGGGTCACTGATAATACTACACGGGTAGTATATATATATATATATATATATATATATATATATATATATATATATATATATATATATATATATATATATATATATATATATATATATATATATATATATATATACATATATATATATATATATATATATCAATCAAATATTGAATTTCGATTTTTGTCACATTTTCAGCTATATTGCGGGGCTATGTTGTGACTAGCCAGTTGTAAGTGGTACCCGGCAAAACAACCGCCTAACCCGAAGTCACTGGGAACTTTCTCACATGCCCCGACCGAACCCGGGCAGTGGTGAGAGACAGCTGGCAGTCATCGGCAATGCATTAGCCAACACGGCCATCAGGACAGCCCACCCCCTCCTTGGATCTTTTCAAAATTAGAATTTGATCTCAGGATTCTAACTCGTTGTTGTTGAAGAGCTTACACTAGGGAAACCAAAGAATTGCCCACTGAACTTGTTCTTGAAAACCACCCCTTGAGTTGATCACGATGGTCACTCAGTGTAGTACTGCTAATGGTCTATAGATGGCGCCATATGGCCTACCCATCCACAATGGTCTGTCCTATGTCTACCATTAATGTGTAGTAGTGTCGTGGCAGAGAAAAACATATTACTCAAAATTGTGAATTTGGAATTTCGATTATTGAACCTTTTCAGCCCTGTTTGTGCTAGATAGTCACAAGCCAGTTGTAAGTGGTGGAGAAAAGCAAGTTATTCGACAATAAAACACCAACTAGCCCCTAGGCCCAAGTCACTGGTAACTTTCTCACATGCCCGGTCAGGATTATAACCCCGTCAGGCCTTATCTGAGAGTACTCTTCGAGAGCTTTCCAATCAATACCAACATGGCAAGGTTCAGATCGTTTTCAAAAATCTCAGCCACATTGCGCCTTTGACAAAAGTACCCTCCACACTGAAAGGGTTAATCCAAACTAGAACAAACTTCCCATTGTGTCACCTGTTGAGCTTTGTGTTAACGTTAGTGTTAATGAATGGTATTTGTGTAAGTCCATATGTAACACAATTCAAACATGGACATTTCTATTACTGCTAATGTTTGTATAATTGTTTGTTTACCATGTCCACCTTCAAATTGGAGCTTTTCATCTCTGAAATAGTGTCGTCAGCTGTGATAACACAGCTCTTATACTTACACTAATCCTAAAAGGTGACATCAAGTCAAACAGTGTCACAATTTCTATGACAGCCTAGGTCAGTGGTCAATGGTCCCTCCATTGGGTCAATGGATACTTTTTACTTGAGCTAGGTATTTATATACACATTCCGCTTCAATACATGCCACATGTCCGTGTTTTACAACAGAGTGGTCATTTATTATTAGGCTGGAGTCATAGTGACAGTCGACCTTCCTCTCTGAGTTGACCAACCGTAGTGTAGAACTCTCAGTAATTATAATATATATATATATATATATATATATATATATATATATATATATATATATATATATATATATATATATATATATATATATATATATATATACCGGTATATATATATATATATATATATATATATATATATATATATATATATATATATATATATATATATATATATATATATACATATATATATATATATATATATATATATATATATATATATATATATATATATATATATATATATATATATATATATATATATATATATATATATATATATATTTATATATATATATATATATATATATATATATATATATATATATATATATATATATATATATATATATATATATATATATATATATATATATATATATTCCTTAAGCTTCACCTGTAGGACCAGCAGCTTTAGGAGTTCGGCCCCCATCATAAGCACAATGTAATGTACGCCTTTAGAGCCAAATGATTACTGGATAATATGTAGAAAATGTCAATAAAATATATTTCATAGCATGATGTACTGCATGATGTACTGCATGTGTCTCAGTGTAACCATATATTCTGTAATATAACATCTGATGCATCATGAACTATATTTGTATTTGCAGTATTCGTACAGAGAGCTGGCTATTATGGAAGACACGCGTGTCAGTGCGCGTGGCCCTATTTTTATCATCATGCTAATGCACCATTTTGCTATATTTCTTAGAAAACACATACATATGTACAGAAAACGGATCGACTATTGATTATTGTAATGGCCATTTCTGATGTTTCATATTTTGTATTTGAATTTGACCATTTCTGTAAGAACAATAACAAAGATAGACGTGCACGCATATATATATATATATATATATATATATATATATATATATATATATATATATATATATATATATATATATATATATATATATATATATATTGTACAAATATGCCATGGCAGTGCAGGTGTCCTGATGGAATGTCTCCCAGAGGGAGGATGGTTTTCCCGAGGGCAGAGCCTGAGGGAAAACCATCCTCCCGAGGGGAGACATTCCATCAGGATACCCACACTGCCATGGCATATTTGTTTTATTATACCGAATAAACTCCAATATGGTAAAATATCAATGAAAACAACAATGACTGCCGGTAGATCTGCTGGTGCCGTTGAAAAGGTCACAAATGACTGATGACTCATCTGCCGATGGACATTTTGCCGGTGGACATGATGGAATGGCCAACCTTTGTAAGCCAATTACGGCTTACGATTTTCACGTGAGGTATAATAAATATATATATGTATATATATATATATATATATATATATATATATATATATATATATATATATATATATATATATATATATATATATATATATATATATATATATATATATATATATATAAATATATATATATATATATATATATATATATATATATATATATATATATATATATATATATATATATATATATATATATATATATATATATATATATATATATATATATATTCAAACCATCATAAAAGGCCCCGCAACAATGCTAAAAATAACCAATTGTTTCTTGCATAAACATTCTGGTACACGAAATTTGGCCAATATGCCATTACGATTTGTCATCATGGATTTTTGTGTAAAATTTTCATTTGGGCTTACGAGGGTTAAGGGACGTGTTTGGTAAACCTTAATGAGGGCATGGGTTTAAGAAAAGAAACAATGTGAGTGGTGTATTAGTAAGAGAAGAAATACGCCAGGACGGAAAAGCCTGAGGAAGAGTGTACTATGTATGAAACAATTATGTATTGTTCATTGAGCATACACCTGTGAGTGTCTCATCTATAAACTACCGGTGATTAAAATGATATGGATATGAAATTTAAAAAGAACAGCATCCGCCATAGACATTTTTTTTAAAGAAAGAGATCCAACACTAAACCCATTAGCTTGTATAGCGGGCTCCAGTGGTTCAACAAACACTCGGTTTTCTTTGTTGCTTTTGAGTTTCTATTGTCTGGACAGTTGAGAAAGACCGCAGATTTCACCTCCCTAATGTTTTAGATATCCTTGGTACCTCATGACCCATGTGTATAAATATCCTTTGAACCCCGACCCCCCCCCCCCCCTTTTCCCTTTATTAGAAAAGCAAAATGGACATCAAATCAAAAATAATAAAGTTTTAATTAATATTCATTGCAATATAAAAGCGATGTATTACGTTTCTATGGATGCTCA
Organism: Maea johnstoni; assembly: GCA_963942565.1. NCBI lineage: Eukaryota > Metazoa > Annelida > Polychaeta > Spionida > Magelonidae > Maea > Maea johnstoni. The sequence goes on along the minus strand of OZ012691.1, from coordinate 7,464,640 downwards.
TTATAGAGTGTTAGTGAAACGCTGTTTTAACACTACTACTACTACTACTACTACTACTACTACTACTACTACTACTACTACTACTCTACTACTACTACTTCTAATACTGCTACTACTACTACTACTACTACTACTACTACTACTACTACTACTACTACTACTTCTACTACTACTACTACTACTACTACTACTACTACTACTACTACTACTACTACTACTACTACTACTAATAATAATAATAATACTCATAATGATGATGATAATCATTGGTATTTTATATAGCGCCCTTTCAACCTATAATGTTCAAAAGCGCTTTATAAGGAATAGTCTGTGGACAGATGTTTATGGTCCATATAGTCAAAGAAACTCCTTTCGAAATAGCAATATTTTCAGCTGTGTCTTGAAATTTTGCACACTATCAGCAGCCCTGATTTTGTCTGGGAGCCCATTCCAAAGACGTGGTGCATTGGCACAAAATGCTCTGTCACCAAACCTTTTCAGATTAGTGTGTGTGTTAAGTGTTAAGGTCTTACGACACTTTTAGAAATCTCAGTTTAATTTTCCTGAAACTTTGCATGAGGAAAGAACATAGCAGAATGATCCTCAAAACAACTTAAAATCATAGGGTCATCAACTTAGTTTTTTTTCACAGATTTTTGAAAAATTGTTGCAATTTATGTCACAAACATCTCATTCTCCAAAACTGGTTTCTTTCTTTGCTATATTTATCCCTTCAGAGATACAGGCACTGTCTGAAATACTGTTCTGCCATGTTGGAATTGTTTTTTTGCTGTTATATAGGAATTATTGGGCAAAATCAAGGAATTCGAGAAACAACTTTTTAACCCAAAATTGGTATAAGTCAGAATTCCCTAGTTTAATTTTTACTAATTTTTGTCTACACTTTCTACACCATGCTCTTAATAAGAAGACATAAAGAAAATGACAGGTCATCGTGTTAGTTTTCGAACCACAGATGGTCAAAGTTTGTGAAATAGGACTTTTTTGGGGCAGGTTTTTATGAAAATGTTAGAAAAGAGTTACTCAATTGCTACTATATATGCCCATCCTTAAGATATTGTTGAGCAAGGGAACCCCATTTTAGAAACATGAATTATCACATATTATGTCTGAAAACATGTCAAAACATCAAATTCAATGAATGTGAAAATCACTGTAGCCAAAAACAAAAAAACTCTTAGGATACTATTTATAGTAGGCTGGTATAATCATAATTGGTACATATTCAATAAAAATGAATTTCTTTTCAATTTTTTGAGTCGCGTCAGGTAAATTGTAATAAATTATTTTAGTTTATCCTATACCCAATAGGTGTCACCGGTATAGAGTATCGTAAGACCTTAACCTAGCCTGCCTCCCAAGCCATATTTAAATGTCCTCCCTTGTGGATAGATGGTACTGCGGTATACTAGGAGGTCAGTTGGAAATATTTACTTCCACTACTATCCCTCGTGTGGCAATTGTGTGAACTAATTGGCCAACAGTAGGCCACAAGTCCCTATGCAGTACCGGTGCAGGCATTTATATATAGTAAAGTAAAAACAGAGTAGAGCCGTGTAGCTAGGCTAGTGTCAAGCAGTTAAGTCTTTGAACTTAAATGCACTTGGTATATAAGGCCAAGACAGTAAGGTTGAACTACTAGTATATTCTAATAGCAGCGATGATCACCATTACGACTCCCAGGCTAAGCGTGATGCCCCAATCACCAGCGATGATTATTTTACTCCAGAGGCCTCTCACCTCATGTTTATGCTATCTGTCTCAGCCCAACGACTTTTTAAGAGTTACCCCGGTCCCATCATGGCACTTTTATTTATTTTGGGTGTGCGTTTCGGTTCCCCCTCTTTTATCTTTGTTCAAGAAGTTTCTAGGTGGCGCGCTGCGCACCCTAGATTTCCTAGCTGTCATATGTACTTTTATGGCATGTTTTTCTGTAACCAAGCACCTAATAGTCTAGGTGGCCATGTAGTGGTTAATTTAGTGTATATCTTTCTCACCAGGGGAATAGAAGACTCAGTTTGAGCATGACCCTAACACCTCTAGAGATAGGAGGATCAGGTGGTGCCATCTATCTACCATACCTGGTACTACACCACACTGGTTTCAAGATCAACACAGAGGGTAACGTCAAATCTTATGGGACCAGGAGCCAGGTCTACGTATTGCAGTACCTCGACTTTGAAACCGGGAGTTGTATTACTTTAACAAAAGAGACAAATCAATTATTCACAATTTTTTCGGAGGACTGGGGCATGTGATAAGGTTACCAATGGCCTTAGGGTAAGTTATTGGTTTCCTTGGCTTCTGACTCGAATCAGGAATTAGTCTAAATACACGAAAGTGACCATCATCAAAAGTGCGATATACCCATTCCATACCATAGCGCCGAGTCCCTAGCCACTGACTACTTGGTATCCCTCACACCAGAGATTGCCTGGATATTCAGCCATCCCAAGTATTAAAACGTTTTGTCTTGGTTAAATTATATATATATATATATATATATATATATATATATATATATATATATATATATATATATATATATATATATATATATATATATATATATATATATATATATATATATATATATATATATATATATATATATATATATATATATATATATATATATATATATATATATATATATATATATATATATATATATATATATATATATATATATATATATATATATATATATATATATATATATATATATATATATATATATATATATATATATATATATATATATATATATATATATATATATATATATATATATATATATATATATATATATATATATATATATATATATATATATATATATATATATATATATATATATATATATATATATATATATATATATATATATATATATATATATATATATATATATATATATATATATATATATATATATATATATATATATATATATATATATATATATATATATATATATATATATATATATATATATATATATATATATATATATATATATATATATATATATATATATATATATATATATATATATATATATATATATATATATATATATATATATATATATATATATATA
>OZ012691.1:7416270-7461316 GCA_963942565.1 Maea johnstoni | reverse complement strand
CAATATAAAAGCGATGTATTACGTTTCTATGGATGCTCATTATAGAGTGTTAGTGAAACGCTGTTTTAACACTACTACTACTACTACTACTACTACTACTACTACTACTACTACTACTACTACTCTACTACTACTACTTCTAATACTGCTACTACTACTACTACTACTACTACTACTACTACTACTACTACTACTACTACTTCTACTACTACTACTACTACTACTACTACTACTACTACTACTACTACTACTACTACTACTACTACTAATAATAATAATAATACTCATAATGATGATGATAATCATTGGTATTTTATATAGCGCCCTTTCAACCTATAATGTTCAAAAGCGCTTTATAAGGAATAGTCTGTGGACAGATGTTTATGGTCCATATAGTCAAAGAAACTCCTTTCGAAATAGCAATATTTTCAGCTGTGTCTTGAATTTTGCACACTATCAGCAGCCCTGATTTTGTCTGGGAGCCCATTCCAAAGACGTGGTGCATTGGCACAAAATGCTCTGTCACCAAACCTTTTCAGATTAGTGTGTGTGTTAAGTGTTAAGGTCTTACGACACTTTTAGAAATCTCAGTTTAATTTTCCTGAAACTTTGCATGAGGAAAGAACATAGCAGAATGATCCTCAAAACAACTTAAAATCATAGGGTCATCAACTTAGTTTTTTTTCACAGATTTTTGAAAAATTGTTGCAATTTATGTCACAAACATCTCATTCTCCAAAACTGGTTTCTTTCTTTGCTATATTTATCCCTTCAGAGATACAGGGCACTGTCTGAAATACTGTTCTGCCATGTTGAATTGTTTTTTTGCTGTTATATAGGAATTATTGGGCAAAATCAAGGAATTCGAGAAACAACTTTTTAACCCAAAATTGGTATAAGTCAGAATTCCCTAGTTTAATTTTTACTAATTTTTGTCTACACTTTCTACACCATGCTCTTAATAAGAAGACATAAAGAAAATGACAGGTCATCGTGTTAGTTTTCGAACCACAGATGGTCAAAGTTTGTGAAATAGGACTTTTTTGGGCAGGTTTTTATGAAAATGTTAGAAAAGAGTTACTCAATTGCTACTATATATGCCCATCCTTAAGATATTGTTGAGCAAGGGAACCCCATTTTAGAAACATGAATTATCACATATTATGTCTGAAAACATGTCAAAACATCAAATTCAATGAATGTGAAAATCACTGTAGCCAAAAACAAAAAAAACTCTTAGGATACTATTTATAGTAGGCTGGTATAATCATAATTGGTACATATTCAATAAAAATGAATTTCTTTTCAATTTTTTGAGTCGCGTCAGGTAAATTGTAATAAATTATTTTAGTTTATCCTATACCCAATAGGTGTCACCGGTATAGAGTATCGTAAGACCTTAACCTAGCCTGCCTCCCAAGCCATATTTAAATGTCCTCCCTTGTGGATAGATGGTACTGCGGTATACTAGGAGGTCAGTTGGAAATATTTACTTCCACTACTATCCCTCGTGTGGCAATTGTGTGAACTAATTGGCCAACAGTAGGCCACAAGTCCCTATGCAGTACCGGTGCAGGCATTTATATATAGTAAAGTAAAAACAGAGTAGAGCCGTGTAGCTAGGCTAGTGTCAAGCAGTTAAGTCTTTGAACTTAAATGCACTTGGTATATAAGGCCAAGACAGTAAGGTTGAACTACTAGTATATTCTAATAGCAGCGATGATCACCATTACGACTCCCAGGCTAAGCGTGATGCCCCAATCACCAGCGATGATTATTTTACTCCAGAGGCCTCTCACCTCATGTTTATGCTATCTGTCTCAGCCCAACGACTTTTTAAGAGTTACCCCGGTCCCATCATGGCACTTTTATTTATTTTGGGTGTGCGTTTCGGTTCCCCCTCTTTTATCTTTGTTCAAGAAGTTTCTAGGTGGCGCGCTGCGCACCCTAGATTTCCTAGCTGTCATATGTACTTTTATGGCATGTTTTTCTGTAACCAAGCACCTAATAGTCTAGGTGGCCATGTAGTGGTTAATTTAGTGTATATCTTTCTCACCAGGGGAATAGAAGACTCAGTTTGAGCATGACCCTAACACCTCTAGAGATAGGAGGATCAGGTGGTGCCATCTATCTACCATACCTGGTACTACACCACACTGGTTTCAAGATCAACACAGAGGGTAACGTCAAATCTTATGGGACCAGGAGCCAGGTCTACGTATTGCAGTACCTCGACTTTGAAACCGGGAGTTGTATTACTTTAACAAAAGAGACAAATCATTATTCACAATTTTTTCGGAGGACTGGGGCATGTGATAAGGTTACCAATGGCCTTAGGGTAAGTTATTGGTTTCCTTGGCTTCTGACTCGAATCAGGAATTAGTCTAAATACACGAAAGTGACCATCATCAAAAGTGCGATATACCCATTCCATACCATAGCGCCGAGTCCCTAGCCACTGACTACTTGGTATCCCTCACACCAGAGATTGCCTGGATATTCAGCCATCCCAAGTATTAAAACGTTTTGTCTTGGTTAAATTATATATATATATATATATATATATATATATATATATATATATATATATATATATATATATATATATATATATATATATATATATATGTGTGTGTATGTATCGGAAGACAATATGTGCGCTAATATTCATTTTGTGCGTGTATGTATTGATTCCGTTGCCATGGTGTACCAACAACCGTGTAATTAATGTATATGCATCATAAAACATTCATGCCTGTAGAAGGCTAGCAGCAATTTTGGCGATATCCCTCTAATAATAGCATATTTTGAAAAATATTTCAAGGAGGTGATTCAAATTATCAGAATCCAGTTAACAACTCTCCTTGAAATATTTTGTGAATGCATGTCATATGGCTACGGCGCTTTCAAAACTACATGTATAATATATTCAGGCGACACTTATGAAAAGAGCTGAGTCTATGCATGAAAGGGTTGGAACTACTAATATTTAGCCAGTAACGAGTTGGGGTGACCAATGACTTATAACTTATCGCCCTGGGGTTACAGACTTTGATGAGGGTAAACCAAACAATTGATGGCAATTACGGTGACTGATACATTAACGCCTAGTTGAATCATCCTTATGGTAAGCGATGGTGTTTAATATGAACTTGGATGAAAAAAGAATGGACATGTAGCGAGAGACCAATTACCATATGCCCTTTCGTGAAGAGCTGGACTCATGCCAGGAGTACCAGATATGGCTTCAGCGCGAGGTCACGGGGGAACAAGGACCAATCAGGGCTCTCGTATCGAAACATAACAGAGAAACCTTATCTCCACCACCAGCTGTGGATGCGCAGAGCACTAATTTTAGGGCCATTAACGGCTACTAGTTGACACTGGTTGAGGCTAGCTTGTTCAGGTTGAGGGGCTGGTTTTGAATCCACGTGTGTTTGGTCATCTAAGATATGAATGGCAATAAGGGGTGAGAGTCTTGTAACCGATGACCGAGTGGTCGAAGAGGTTGCACGGCCTTCTCTGCAGTCTCTCACCTATGCCCCGCTTATATACGGTTCGTAGCAAGTGTGAAAGTTACAAGTGACTTCTGTTAAGCAGTGGGTCTCCCTCTGCCAAGTTCATTCGACCGTTGTTATGGCTGTAGTCAAATGAATAGCAGCTGCATTTGTTCTCCGTGTTTGTCTACTAGGCCCTATTATCATTTTATTATTCCAATTACTTTTTTGTATCATTATTTCGTGGAACCCTTTAATAGATTATACTCATTTCTAATGCAATTCATGCAATGTGTTTTCGTATACATTATGCTAAATGTCCCGTGGTACTGTATCCAGAGTACGGGGTGTAAGATAATTATCCTACATCCCCTACCCCCCCCCCCCCCCCTCTAAAAAAGAAGAGAGGGGGTATAGGTTGGGGAAGGATCCCAACCCCTTACTATAAGATCCAATCGCCACTAAATGGTTAACTTCCCCAATTCTTCTATAAACACTACCAACAACACACTTTGCTTTGCATTGTTTTACTTGAGCAACAAAACGTATAAGAATATTCTATCTTATGGACAGGGCATTCCTAGAACTAATGGTTCTAGAAATGCGAGCTAAAGTAGTTTTTGAAATGCATGTATTTCTGAACCTCTAAGTTCTGGAAATGCTCCGTCTATATACTACTGACAAAGGTCCGTGTGCGGCCTCCGTCTTAGGAACTTCATATGCTACTAGCATTTGAGACTTCCATTCTAGTTTGACCAATATGTTATGGTCTACGTACAAAAAACCCTTTCTAAGCAATATCTTTTAAGAATGCGGAGACTCGGAAGAGCTCAAACACTCAGAAGTCCGCGTCACCTAGCTGGTGTATTCTGATTTTTTTTTTTGGGGGGGGGGGGGGGAATCTAGCACTTTTATCTCGACTTTGAACCATAATCACTTCATGCTACTGGCCATGAATCACTATTATGAAATCTCAGATTTTATTAATTTTAACCCGAATTGCAATAAACATCTATATCGTTATCATGTTACCGGTATATCACTTGAATAATTGACATTGGAAGTTTATTTTCTAACTCTACGAACATATCCGTTTAGATGGAAAAAACAACATAATCTCAGTTCTGAAGATATGAGAAATCTTCTCGTTTGGATATCTGGTTGATTCCTAAGGCTGGCACTACGATGATTGGATGCCTTTTCCATCCTAAGAACCCAATCATGCCTCGCAACTCATTCAATACTTGAGCGCCCTCTTTATAAGCACGCAGCGCCCCTGCCGCTGATGACGAGAACGAATATAAGTCTACGACGGCGACTTATACAGCCCGTTATTTTCATTCCTCATTTATTAAGCCACTTTTTTCTGTTTTAGGAATAATCCTCGTTGATATTGTGCCCCTTATTGTTTTGTAATAAAAATAGAGAAAAATCTGATGCAAAGCATTCAATCATGTAAAAGGATATCTGTATTCATACCCTACAGAATGTATGCATGGGTTTCTGACAATGAAAAGGAAATATGTTTAATATCTTGCTTTTCATTTTTATAAAACCTTTTAATAGCTACCTCTCGTATTGATTTTGGGAAAAAATATTAAAACAGAAAAAGTAGCCTATATATATATATATATATATATATATATATATATATATATATATATATATATATATATATATATATATATATATATATATATATATATATACACATGTTATGGAATCACAATCACAGATATCTTGGTTGAATTTCGCCTGCCACGCAGAGTTGAAATGAGAGTCCTATCCATTGCCAATGTGTTATCAATTTTCAAATGACGATATATCTTAATCCAAGCTCCTGTAGACCATTAGAAATGTCATTACACGGTGAATATATCTAAGAAAAACATGTTCAAGCTTGTTTCAAAGCTGTAAGTTGACTAATATATTTTATTCAATTCATTGTTTATTCTGAGGAATGGTGAAATATGAGGTTGCCTACCTGACAATCTCACATTTTGTTTTAAACGCCCTACTGAAAATAGGAAAGGTAATTCGTCCGTCCACCCAAAAAAGTCAAATTCTTTGTAGTGCCCTCTGACTGCCAGTGCCATGCAAGAAGGAAGTTAGATATGGCCCTGGCACTAACAATAACATAATTTCAACCTATGTTTCACAAAACGTACTTATACCTCCGAATATATTTTTTATGGATTCGTCTCTATTTCACTGGATAAATGTGTAAAGCCTGAAAATATGCATTTATCAACCAATAGAATTTTCTATCATTCCATATACCATATCATGTAGAACCAATTCAGTTGACGTGATCAGTAGGTTTAGGGTTAGCGGTTTAGGGTTAGGCCCAGGGTAAAGGCTAGGTAACCCTATTGGCTAACCCTGGACCTGATTCCTAACCCTAACCGTAAAGCTAGGTAAGTTTCCATGGCGTCGATTCCTGAAGTCTGCGGGGTTTTTAATATCTCCCGTCTCCGCCAGATGTCGCTTTGGCTCCATTTCCGGAATCCTGCTGAAGGCAGCAGTCTCCGTTGTTGTGGTATCGTTGGCAACCGAAAGTAGAGCAGCTAGGAGACGTATTCGTGTGGTTTGTCATTAGGCATGAGGCAGATAGACATGCGGCAAGGTGGAGGACGACAGGGCGGGCATGGGCTGCGCTCCTTCAGCGCGCAAACCTAAGGTGCACGGCCAAGTCACAGGCACAGCCATAAAAATAAATGGTGAGTACTGCAAGTCTTGGAATTCGATTAGTCAATATCGTATATGACATAGACTTAGATACGTTACAGGGAGAGAGGTGGTGATAATGCGGTCATAATAGTTGAGTTAACCCGCTGGTATGCATTGTTAACATAAATTTGCCGCACACATACAGACGGTATGCATATATATATATATATATATATATATATATATATATATATATATATATATATATATATATATATATATATATATATATATATATAATCATATATATATATATATATATATAAATATATATGTATATATATATATATATATATATATATATATATATATATATATATATATATATATATATATATATATATATATATATATATTTATGTATATATATATATATATATGTATATATATATATATATGTATATATATATATATATATATGTATATATATATATATATATATATATATATATGTATATATATATATATATATATATATATATATATATATATATATATATATATATATATATATATATATATATATATTTATATATATATAAGTGGATTCGAAACCAGCCGGTCAACCCAGAGAAGCTAGCCTCAACCAGTGTCAACTAATAGCCGCTAATAGCCCAAAATTGGTGCTCTGCGCATCCCCTGCCGATGGTGGAGATAAGGTTTCTCTGTAATGTAATCTATATGAGAGGCCTGATTGGTCCTTGTTCCCACGTGACATGCTGATGCCAAATCTTGTACTCCTGACATGAGTCCAGCTCTTCACCATAGGGCATATAGTAATTGGTCTCGCTACCTATCCATTCTTTTTCTTTATATATATATATATATATATATATATATATATATATATATATATATATATATATATATATATATATATATATATATATATATATATATATATATATATATATATATATATATATATATATATATATATATATATATATATATATTTATATATATATATTTATATATAAGTATATATATATATATATATATATATATATATATATATTATATATATATATATATATATAAATATATATATATATACATATATATATATGTTAAAATTCATCCTCAAACCAAAGCAAGCCAACTCTGTTGGAAGTGTTAACAGCATGCGATATTGACATTTCCTGATATTTAGAAATCTATTACCTAATATAAGTTGGACACATCTCCTGATGGCAATTGAAGTCTGTAAGACCATACATCAAATTAATCTTGCCTGATTTAAATGTGCTAGTTTATATCATTTTGTTAGATATAAAGTATCTTTTTTCCTTAGTCATTTAGATACATTGTTAATTTTGTGATGAATTCACTAGTATCTCATTACAAGAGTAAAGATGTACTATTGATATCCTGTTCCATCCAAGTTTCCTCTTGGCACCTGTACATTAGTCTGCAGGAAAGACCTAGCTAGAAATACTTCCTTTTTGGACAGGCACATTTTTCTTTGAGAAAATTCTTAATGTCAACTATTTGGGGGTAATATACAATTTCTTTTCCTGACAACACATCTTTTAAGATATGACTGATGTGTATATTTCTCTTTTTGACACAATAGGCTATTAGATATAGATGGTGTAAGGATTTGAAGTAGCTGAGTAGCTACATCTAGATGGGAAGAAAGTTTGTGATTGCAGTTTTGGACATGCATTTTACATCCTGACTAACACCCTGGTCTGCAGTTAGATAAGTTTAAGTCTTTATTCCTCTTAGATTTTACAGATGGAATACCGTCAAAAACAAGATTGGTATAACACCATGTCTTCTCTAACCTTTTTAAACCTAATCTTGAATTTGAACTTCAAGAACATAAGCTGTTTATCATAATTACCCTCCGAAGGTGCTAGGGTTATATCTCCATCCCTGAAATTGAATATAACCAAACATTACCGTTTAACAAAAAGAAAAAACAACAACCTAGGATTTTGTGACAGTTTCACTATCAAGATACCGGTTATTGAAAAAAATGATACAATTTTTTAATTTTAATTCTCAAAGAGATGGTTTTTATTGCATCTATCTATAAGGCCACTCCAATTTAATTACTTGTCTTACGAGCTTTTTTTGGAAAAAAATCCTGTCAGACTCCAAAAAAAAGAAAAAAAAGTCATCTTTGGTGTCTTACGGACGAAAGTGGTTTTGAAATTTTCTGTCAGACTCCAAAAAAAAAAGAAAAAAATGTGCAAGTTTTAAGAATATTATTTGTAAGTGTGATTCAATCAACTACAGGAAGCTATCATTGCTGTAGCAGAGCCTCAGACTTGAGGAGGTGTACCTCCCACCCTTCAGGTTACAGGGATTAATAGATTGATTGATTTTATTTAGTTGAGAATAGGCTGGTAGAAACATATTGCTACCAGTCCTAGTCGTCAGACTCTAAAAAAAATTTAAAAAATAAAAAAAGTCACATTTTTCAACTTTTTTTAAATTCCAAAATGGCTCATTTCCTACCTCCTGAGCACGTAAGACAAGTAAATAAATTGGAGTGGCCTAAGTGCATATGTGTCATCCTATTGTATTTCAACCACAGGTAATCACATAATCCTTATAACATGTATCAGGTTACCTACAATAAAAAAGGCAATACAAATGCTGATACATGTAGCTGTGACGGCAAATATAAAAGGAAAATGATTGAATATGATTATCCATTTCGAAGATGCTTTAAGGAATCATGCACTGTAATCCAACTCTCATCTGAGTGAAGCATGGTCATTATATTTGAGATATGCATTTTCTTACCAGTTTGCATATTCATGTATATATTTTTTTATGCTAAGAATAAAAGCATTTATTATGAAGGATGATTTGATGCAAATCTAGGTACCCACGCCTGGCGTAGTTGATTAATCAATATGTATTGTGTCTTACTCACGCTGCTGCCTCACAGGGGGATTTCTCTGTACTGTCATCATGTTGTGAATTATTTATGGTGGTGATATATCGAGAAAAAGACATATATTTCTGTCATTAGTAAATTCACCTTACCTGCACGACAAGGTGGCTTTGCTATTGATCTTTCAGCAGTATTTTAGCCTGATAGTGTCTGGGGAAGGGCTAGCCTAGCTACAAGGCTCTACTCTGTTTTTACTTGACCCTTATGCTGCTGCTGGCTAATTTTGTCAACACAAAATGATGCAAAAAAGTTGAAAAATGACAGAAACCCTAACAAATGGGTATTCATTTGAGAGTGCTCAGCGATAGCTTTCCGATGAATACCAACATGACAGGGTTTAGATGATTTTCAAAGATCTTTGCATCCTTGAGCTTTGGAGGAAAGTAGCCTTAGCATTAGAAGGGTTGATTATATATAAATGCCTGCACTTATACTACATAGGGACTTGTGGCCTACTGTTGGCCATTTAGTTCACACAATTGCCACACTAGGGGGTTGTAATGGGAATAGATAGTTCCATCAACACTCCTAGTATACCGCAGTGCCATCTATCCACAAGGAATGACATCTAAATATGGCCTGGGAGCCGGGCTAGGGAAGGGCTTGAAATTTAAGCTGAGATTAGGTCTTGAAATTAAGGCCTGTCTCCCCCTTTACACTGACTGATTCAGGACCTTCCTGACCTGCTGCAACTGGTATATTAGTCTTGTATTCCACTATAAGTATACTGATGTACTGATGTACAGACTTGAAGACCAGATCAAGATCTTAGGTGACCAATTTATAACCATAATTTGGTATATAAAACACTATTTGCACATTATAGTCTGCCCACGTGGTGTATATCTGGAAAATAAGATGGCAGGAAGTAGTTAAGATGGATTTAGGTTTGTAAATTGCGAATTCAAGTGAGAAATCCTTGGCATTCGCTCTGCATGAGGCGAGTCTGATTAAGAGTTTTCCCAATGCAGGAACCTGGAACTTAGTACTTGTTGTGTGTATTGGACTTCAACATTTATGTCGGGTGGGGTGGCTGATGATAAATTTGTTATCCTTGTGAAAATGATGTACAGCAAGATGTCTGCATTCAGCAGGCTTGTATCGGACGTAGCCTGGGGGCCTCGTTCGATACCAGCTGACTTCTCGCAAACATATTGCCATACATCATTTTCTCAACGAGGATAACTAATGATATCAAGACTAATAAAAGAACATTATAAGCTCTTAGGAGACCATTATATAACTTTATCAATACTGATATACCACCATTATAAGATCTAAGGAGACCAATATATAACCATATCAAGACTGATACAATAAGACCATTGTAAGATCTTAGGAGACCAATATATAACCATATCAAGACTGATATACAACCATTATAAGATCTTAGGAGACCAATATATAACCATATCAAGACTGATATACAACCATTGTAATATTTTAGGAGAACAGTATATAACCATATCAAGACCAATATAAGACCATTGTAAGATCTGAGGAGACCAATATATAACCATATCAAGACTGCTATAAGACCATTGTAAGATCTTAGGACACCAATATATAACCATATCAAGACTGATATACAACCATTGTAATATTTTAGGAGAACAATATATAACCATATTAAGACCAATATAAGACCATTATAAGATCTTAGGAGACCAATATATAACCACATAAAGACGGATATACAACCATTATAAGATTTTAGGAGACCAATATATAGGCACATTATTATTATATAACTGATATAAGTCCATTATAAAATCAAAAAGATAAGTAATGATAGCCCTGTCCAGAGAGCTACAGCCAAAACAAACAATTAGTATCAGTATCATATTAGTATCAGAGTATCAGCATGGCAACTATCTCTGACTGACTACTGGCCTAATATAGCTTATGGTACAGATACATTGGTTCTGGAGACAGGTTTTCTTTCTAAGAGTTGGGCATTTAGTTCTTGAGGGACAGATCTGCTATAAGTTAGGTATATGACAACAACACAATATTTAGAATACTTATGTACTGCATCTTAATTAAGGATTTTTTAGTGGTGACTACTCGATATGATATCAAATACAAATATTGATTGAATTGGGAAAAGTATTGTACTGTATCGTTTATGAACTGTTATAGCAATAGGTACTGCTTAATGAAGAAGGGCAGTTCACTATTCATTAAGTTTTAGGGCCTAAAAATAATTTATCTTTGATTTTCTTAAATATCACTGAAAACATGGTTGTACTTCATTGTATTTCATTCACATGAATGAATCAGAATCATGACCCCAGTATCATCATTCCAATTCAAAATGAATGTAAAGCCTATATCTGGTGGCTGCCGACATTTGAAATCCTAGGGGCCCAGAGCAATTTTCTCTAGCGAATACTCCTTAAGTAGCTTCATTGTTAAAGCATGACATTTGAGGGTGTCATCAGCCTCTACGAGGGTTAACCCTCCCAATGCTGAGGCTACCTTCATCCAAATCACAATGACACTAAGACTTGTGAAAACCCTCGAAACTAGGACTGGTATTGACTTGGTATTTTTAGGCTCGCGCTTGGCATCACTATTATTATGATACCAATCCCAATTCCGAGCCTTAGCGTCGTTTTGGAAGTTGCTGGGATTTATTTACATTTATACATCATCATCATCATACAATATTTACATCTACCTAAATAATTTGAGTTTCATTGTGGGTCTCATACTACAGATATGTATTTTTCCGCAAGGCATTTTCATTTGAATGATAAGATAGAAGTTGTTAAATTAAATTTTCAATTAAATTTAATTTCCAATTAAATCCTAATATGTTATTATTCATATTATATATATTAATATACATTTGAATTTTTTTTGTCAGGTGTTACAGGGCATATGGGTATTAAAATATTCAAATAATAATGATAACAACAACAATAATAATAATAATAATAATAATAATAGTTATAATAATAAGCTTTGTTTCATGAAGTTAATACAGTAAACTACATGGTTAGGTTAATGTATAGGAAAATGTATATCTGATACATTTTAGTCTACAGGGATGTAAATCCTTTTTCAAGGCATGGGCATTTTCATGTTTTGAGGAAAGTTCTTCGTAAGTAATAGTGACGATGCAATTATAAGTAAATGAATGCCGGTACTCCCGCAGTGCTAATCGGTCTCCCAGAGTGGGTGCCTCCCGCAGTGCTAATCGGTCTCCCAGAGTGGGTGCCTCCCTGTAGTGTGCGGGACAACAATAGCTTCCTGTTTGCCGGCATGTCAGTTGCTACCAGTCTTTAATGGGAGTTTTATATTCCCTTGAGTGTTTTATGGGAGTGTGAAGTACTATTTAGTAGTACTCATCTTAGGATCGAGTTGTATTGACATGCCTTTGCCGATTCGATCAATGGTACAGGATTCAAATCACAATTGATCGCTACGTCTCGATACCAGTCCTACTCGAAACCCTGTCATGTTGGTATTCATTGGATAGCTCTCAGTGAGTACCCTCAGATGAGTACCCATGCGCCGGGGATTCAGTCATTTTTTTTAGGTTTTTTGCATAATTTGTATTGGCCAAATTAGCCACCAGCTGCATAAGGGTTGAGCATTAAAAGGTTAAACAATGTTGGCTGGAACAGCTCTGATGCGAGCACGATGTATAGAAGTCATGATGATCATATCCTGTTGACCTTCGATGTATGATGGTCAGCTGATAAATTTCAGAGGTTATTGTGGGGTCAATGACTTTGCTCCATAAGTTAACCTATGAGTTTGTTTGAGCAAATGATATTGGCTGTTTATTCATGAGGAGATTGAGAATTTTATGTTTATCGTCATCTAGAAGCTAGCCAGTGATAAATAAATGAGGATCCTGAATACCTGGGGAAACCAGCTAATCTCAATTCACTGATAACTTTCTTACACAGAATAAGTGACTGTCCATTCTCCAGTGTTTTCAAGCAGATAATTATCATCAACTTTCCTTCTAAAGATGTTCTAATGAACAATAAATAGAGTCCATGCTGTTTGCACAGAGAGAAATTATGAATCATTTAAAAAGTATTTGACAGCCGGTATTAAGCTAACCATGACTTAGTCAAAATCGGCTTGATGATCTTTGTGTAACACGAAATAATTATCTAATATTTTGATTATTCAATTATTTAATTATGATGTAGAGAATATTTGATAGAGAAATGTTGACCATAACTCAAGCTTCATTTCCCTTTTAAAATGTTCAAAGTCAATTTTTATTGCTAAATTCTTTTTCTGTTTATTTTTTAGTGATTGAGCCTACAAGTATCATTGAGCTGACTGAGGTGCAGAGGGAGTCACCCGAAAGACGGAAGAGCCAGATTAGCCAAAGGTCAAAGGTCAGCGTTCAGCCACAGGAAGCAGAAGCCGGAGAATCCACGTCCAAGACCTGATGCCGGATGCCGGATACTCGATGATTTCACATTTTCACAAGACAAAAATAAAACTCTACACCCTATGTCACATTTGCATTTATAGATGTGATAATTGGTGCTAATTGACCCATTCCTAGAAACAATCAATCATAAAAAATATATTTATAAGCTGATAATTAATAAGAGCTTTGAGTGGACGTCATTTGCTCATCAATAAATGTATGAAGTAATTCATGCATTTATGGAGAATTTCCATTCAAACCTTTTCACGTGTGTAATGACCCGGAAGGCCAGACTATTTTATTCATAAGAACAAAAGAAAATGTGCAGTTAAGAATGCTGTATAGACTTTGCATTTGATGAAGAATTTTCTGTAATGTGATCTCAAGCAATTTCTACATCAGGACATCAGTGGACCGATTTCAAAGAATAGGAACAGATCTGAGAGGAAGCAAGGTAAGACTTTGTCTCTGAAAAGTTTAATTTCATTGCATTCTTTTTCACTGCATAGAGATGGGACATGTGATTGATATTCATAAGTAGATGCATAAAATGAAATATTGAAATATTGAAATATTTTAGAAACAATCAAATAGATGCAGCCCTTGATTAAACCATAGTAATAAAGCTATGCAGTTTCACTTGTTGACAAAATATAGAAAAATTAAGTAGAAGCAGTAGTTTAGAATAAATGCATCATTATATCATAGTTTAGATTAGGTTGCTAAGCTGGGATGATTACTTTGTACTTCAAATGAACTTAATCAATGAATGTATCTAAGCCAACTGTTTTCCTCTGATCTCAACATGTCAGAACTCCATGTGCTGTACATAGCATATTTCCCACCTAGCTGTGGGAATTTCACACTGTCAGACATATCCACCCATATGAGGCCTAAAAAAAGAAATTGTTTGTTTCCTGTAACGGTCTGATAAAAAATAGGGTAGGTAGGTCGGTAAAATGTTTTGTTTTTTTTGGATTATTTTTTTGGTCAAAAATGTGTGTTTAATGCATGTTTTAGGTTGATTGGGATTTGGGAGGGCGGAAAAAACTTTAGGGTAGGGATTCTTTTCAATAAAAACTTGTTAGGGTAGGGTTACAGGAAACAAACAATTATTTTTTTTAGGCCTGAGGTTAACCGCGTGACTATTCTTATGATATCTTTCTTTTCAATTATCCTCTATAGAAAAAAAATGTAGGAGAAATCTTAATTGCGACATAAATATATACCTCACCACCAAGTACTCTGCTTCTATTAATACTCTACTCTATATTCCCCAGTTTTTTTCAAAAGGAAAATTTGTACAGTGGAACACCAGTAATAAATGAGTTAATGAACTTCTTTATTCCAGTCCAGTCCCCTCTGCGTGTGCCAATCGATGCACCATGATTTAACCCTTATACTGCTGGTGGCTGATTTGGCCAATACAAAATGATGTAAAAACATGAAAAATGACAGAAACCATGGCAAATGGGTACTCATCTGAGAGTACTCAGCGAGAGCTATCCAATGAATACCAACATGATATGGTTTAGATCATTATATGGTTTTCAAAGATGTTTGCATCCTTGAGATTTGGACAAAAGTAGCCTTAGCATTGGAAGGGTTAACCAGATCATGTCTCCCAGAGTGATGATAATTGTCCTTTCTGTTTCAGACTAATTGCCAAGGGGTGTGGAGGCAGTTGCCATAGCAATAGTGATGGAGAACATGGAGGAGATGGATGTCATGATCAGTTATTCTGGGGCTGATTGTGACTTTGTCAAAACCCTGGCAGGTGAGAAGAAATAAATGGGAAAATCATCTGGCTTATGCATGCCATATGCTCTGAAAGATTGACAGTCAATTTATTTTGTGTTTGCAGTACTGTATAACTGGTATTTTTTACAGGCATTTTATTTTCAAGCTTCTCATGATAGCGCCAAAATAACATCCTTCAAATAGATATCTTTATGGTAATAAATATCCACTTTGAGTGCTTGAATGTGCGAATTAAGAGTAGCACAAATACCCTCCAGCAGGGCTGCTAAATGAAACTTTTAGCACTCCCAATGAAATCTGTATACAGTATACAATCCAGACACTTCTTGACAGAGGGTCAATTCACTCTCTAAGTACACTGCAGGGAACCATGATCCTGATGTTTCTGGTCTTACTGTGGAAAAATAAATGACCTTTCAGATTTTTCCACTAGTTCTAGGTGTTATGTATTTAGTCTTTCTAAAGTTAGCCTACTTGACTCTGTGTGCTGTTCATATCCCTGACTTATGCTGATATTAAGATAAGCAAATTTGATTAATTGATTAATTGAATGGGGACCTGATGATAAAGTGAACTCATAATTTCAATATGGGTAAGCAAATACTGATCTATACCATTCCAAGAATAGTGTTAACCCTTATGCTGCTGGTGGCTATTTTGGCCAATACGAAATGATGCAAAAAACCCTTTAAAAATGACTGAAATGTGGTGCATGGGTTCTCAACTGGGAGTGATCAGCGAGAGCTGTCCAATGAATACCAACATGATATGGTTTTCATAAGTCTTTGTATCCTTGTGCTTTGGATGAACATAGCCTCGGCATTGGAGGGGTTAACCCATTCATGCCCAGAGCGCCCAAAACTGCCTGACTATTTTGGTGATATCTCTCTTACCAAATCAATTTTCAGAAAATATATGAACGAGAAGTATTCTTCAGAAACTAATTAAGAACTCCCCTTCAAATATTTTTCCAATATGTGATTAATTTTGAAGTTATTTTCAAGAGTATCATAAATCCAGATGACAATTGTCATGAAAACCTTCAAGCATGAATGGGTTAACTGGTATGTTAACCCTTTCAGACCTGTAGGCTGTAGCACCCAAAATGCACAGTCTAGTTTGGTAATATCTCTCAACTTTCTGAAGAAGAAATGTTGATCAGAAGCCAACCCACAACTCTCCTTCAAATCATTAGTAATGTAGATCTGGTTAATTTGCTGTGTCAGAAATTTGCCGAATTAGCCTTTTTCAGAATTTGCCGATTATTTACCGATCGTGATCATAATTAAAAACATCGGTAAATTAACTGGATTTACAGTATATCAAATGAATTTTTTAAGGAGATTTAATATAAGGCATGAGTGGGTTAAGATTTTATTCATTATATTATCCATGATATCGACTTCTATTTCCCGAGTGTTAGGGGACTGTAAAATGTTGTAGTTTGTCTTGAAAATGTCAGGCAACTTGTCACAGTCTGCTGGGAATAAAAAGGAATGTTTGCTTAATTGATTGGCTGCTAAAAGATTTATGAAATCTTGTGTTCAATAGCTAAGTTAATATTGGGCTCGAAAAGAGTACCAAGGAAAGTGCATAATGCTGTTACAGGGGTGTTTAACCCTTATGCTGCTGCTGGCTTATTTGGCCAATACAAAGTGATGCAAAAACCTGAAAATGACTGAAACCCTGGCACATGGGTACTCATCTGAAAGTAATCAGCGAGAGCTATCCAATGAATACTAACATGACAGGGTTTAGATGGATTTCAAAAATGTTTGCATATTGGTGCTTTGGATGAAAGTAGCCTCAGCATTAGAAGGGTTAACTGATGCAGTGTCGCATCAGTAGGCAACAGAGGTGAGATAGCTAAACTGGGCCAGTAATAAAAGACCTCAACTGGTCCTACAGGGTCAGTAAACATTTGGGGACATTCTCGTTTCCCCTGAAGAATATCCCCAAATGTTTTTAAAATAAATGAAGATAAAATGAATAAAAATAAATGTTGTTGGTGAATTTTATGCAATGTTTTTTCTTGTTATGTTAAAGAAAAAATTGTAGGACCAGTAAAAAAAATAGCAGGACCAGTAGATCGTAGGTGTTACTGGTCCTATGGGGCCAGTAACATTTTGAGTTAGCGTTGAGGCCAGAGAGCCCTCAAAACATGCAATAGGCCAAATCAAATTCCAAGAATGCATGGCCAGTAGATTCTTTCAGATGCTTCTTTATTATTTATTATGTTGATCCAGATTTCATTAAACATGTGTACTCCATCAATTTGTATTGACTTCCTATTTAGAGAAATATACATGACATTGGTTACCAATGTGCTACAAAGGCTTCAAAACATGCAACAAGACAAAACATTCAATTACTCATTAACTAAAGAAATATTTTGAAAGCATATCCAAACGAGTCTATTATTTGTTTCATTTTTAAATACAAATTGTATTTAAATAAGAGGTAAACTCTATCTATCGATGCCACCTATTGATAATGAACATGGTCTTTATCATTGCTATGGAGGCTGAGGAAAATATTTTGGGGAAAATATTTAGAATGATTCTCGAACAGTGACCACCAATTGTCTGTGCTCCAGACTTCAATACTTGGACACCCCTGTATTAACCCTTCCAATGCTGAGGCTACCTTTGTCTAAAGCACAACGACACTAAAAAATTTCATAACCATCTGAACCCTGTCATGTTGGTATTCATTGGATAGCCCTCGCTGAGTGCTTTCAGATGAGTACCCATTTGCCATGGTTTGGGTGATTTCTTAGGATTTTCGCATCGTTTTGTATTGGCCAAATTAGCCACCAGCAGTATAAGGGTTAAAGGTGGTAAGAAAAATAGCATGAGATCACCATAATGTAGCTGCAGCATTCTATATGATATAACCTGCTGACAGTCTGACCACTGCATGGCTTCTAATCCATCTCACGCATGTTGGAAAGTTGCCAGTGACTGTCTGTGTGTCAGATAGTTAGGTAATTAGTCTACTCAGCAGCATGAATGTCGTTCACCGGATACGCAACCAGCAGATCTCGATCAACAGCCTCAGCATGACTCCTTGCCCAGGTGTTGATAAAAACCACTGAGGAGGTGCGTTCTGTGCATGTGCGTGAACAATTTCCTCTATAATGTAAACAAGTACAAGAGCCCTCATTCGTCTGTCTCCTTGTGACATCACACTGAGGGGCGATTAGGTGTGTACAGGGCTTTACAATGGGCTGTATGGTAATCGATCTGTGGTGACATATCCATATTATCTTCATCCAAGTCAGCAGTTAGCCCCAAAAAGTTAACACTTAGACCTTCTCATTGATCAGATCCCTTAACCCATTATACTTGCCAAAAAGGGCCTGACTTTTAAGGTGATGGGTACCATTGTAAGCCAGTTAAAAGCCCTGTCCCAAAACACACATCAAAGCAGCATAATCCTATAACTAGGTGTATCTCCAGGTTCCTGAGTGTTATCAGGTAGAGAATATCATCGCCACCTGTCATTATTCAATCCATATTCTGTTTTATTTCAAAATTTACAACTTTTCTTTCAAATGACATATTCTCATTAATTACGCAGGTGATTGTTGCTGCAGGTTCAGAGTTACTTTAGGGATATCATTGACTATGCCCAATAAAAAGTATTTTTTTAATTTTTTACTGCTGAAGATTTTTACAGGCCATAACGTTGAAAATTTTAGTTAGAAATCTCCACACCAACTACACTTGGTAACCTCACGTGCTCATAACTAGCACCTATTTATAGCATCCTGACCACAAGCCATTATCTTGAGATCGTCGAGGTGTATCTTTGTGCAACTATCTTTTGTTTCCAGTGCTCAGAAGTGATCAGCGAGGTATGTCCACTACTATCAAAGGGGTTCCCATGCCTCCAAACACGAGATATCTCACTAAAATTTTCAATGATATGGCCTGTAAAAATCTTTAGAAGTAAAATATTTAAAAATTACTTCTTATTGGGCATAGTCAATGATATCCCTAAGGTAACTGTGAACCTGTAGTGACCATCACCTGCGTAAGTAATGAGATTATGTCATTTGAGTGAAAAGTTGTAAATATTGAAATGAATTAGAATATGGGTTGACTACAGACGGCTGACTATGATATTCTCCACCTGATAACACTCAGGAACCTGTAGATGCACCTTGTTATATGATTATGCTGCTGTGAGGTGTGTTTTGGGATGGGGCTTTTAACTCGCTTGCAATGGTACTCATCACCTTAAGTGATGTCTCTCTACTTTAGGAGAGCATATTTTGGAGAATGATTGAAGGAAAAATGTTCACCAGAATTAATCTAAAAGGTTCCCAAGCTGTCTTTGAAAGTTTCATTGATCCAGACAGCACTTTGAAATGTTCTTAGCCCTTATGTTGGTGTTGGCTAATTTGACCAATACAAAATGATGCAAAAAAACGGAAAAATGACTGAAACCCTTGCACATGGGTACTCATCTGAGAGTACCCCAAAAAGGCCCTGACTATTTAAGTGGTGTCTCTCTACTTTAGGAGAGCATATTTTGGAGAATGATTGAAGGAAAAATGTTCACCAGAATTAATCTAAAGGCTCTTCTTCGAACAATCTTTGAATTCATGCTTTATCCCCAAGCTGTCTTTGAAAGTTTCATTGATCCAGACAACACTTTGACATGTTCTTAGCCCTTATGTTGGTCTTGGCTAATTTGGCCAATACAAAATGATGCAAATAAATGAAAAATGACTGAAACCCTGGCACATGGGTACTCATCTGAGAGTACCCAAAAAGGCCCTGACTTTTTAAGTGATATCTGTCTAAGAAGAGCATATTTTGGAGATCAATTGAAGGAAAATATGTACCAGAATTAATTTAAAAGCTCTTCATTAAGAATTCTTTGAATTCATGCTTTATTTCAAAGCTGTCTTCGAAACTTTCATTGATACAGATGACAATTTGAACATAAAAACCCTGTCAAGTTGATATTCATTGGATAGCTCTCACAGCGTTCTCTCAAATGAGTACCCATGTGTGAGGGTTTCAGCCATTTTTCAGTGTTTTTGCATTTATTTTCTATTGCCCAAATTAGCCACCAGCAGCATAACGGTTAAGCATAAATGGGTTAATATCCAGAACGCTCATAATTCCGCTTGACATGTACTTTCCTGCAGCTGGTGTTCCAGCATAATTGCCTATTGTAAGGTTTGTGAGGCCCTGCTTTCCTGGCCGGAGAGAGCGGCAGGAAATATAACAGGGCTGCTTGTCTTATTTCCTCCTGGGAAAACACAGGTTTATGGCAACAACCCCTGGAGCTAATTAGTTGCCATGGTAACAGCCCACACAGGTAATTTCCCAGGCTGCAGGATGTCCAGATGGCCTGACAGAGTCGCAGGAAATTATTGCAATATATGATAAATAAGGAAATTGACCTTCATTAGAATATTTCTCAGATTTACCTAATGCATTATGAAATAGCTAATGCTAGAGCTGCACTCACGAAGGGAGATCAACTCATGAGCTCACCAACCGTTTGACTCATAAGCTCACGGACGTTCATATTTTCCCCAAAAATACTTATTTTGTAGCCCAGCTATAAAGAAAGAAATATTTATTGGCGGAGATTTATTAACACTGCCATGTTTGTTTAATCTTAAAACGTGCTGACATGGTACAAAGGTCAGTATAACACTCAACACCGCTTGAATGTAAACATTGGAGATTGTAAAGAAGACATGACAGCGATAAGCAGTATGTATGTTAATAATGAGTGTTATGTGCTCTGTGTTACGTTTGTCTTCCTAACATAGACAAGCTCACGATTAGAACATTTCAGCTCGAGCTCGGCGAGTTTGCCCCAGGGCTCGAGGCACTCGAGTTCGTGAGTGGTGAGTGCAGCTCTAGCTAATGCCCATTATCACTCTTCAGCTTTTGGTATTGCTTTTACAACATCATCATCATCACCGTCATAATCATCATTAGTTACTAGTCATCAATGACATTGATGTTGATGACAATGATAGCATTGAATGTTGTCATCATCTTCATCTTCATTATCATCATCATCATCATCATAATGGTTATTGTATCATTATTGTATCATCAAGTCACCATTTTTGTCGTCCTTATCACCACCATCATGCTCATCTATTTATGATGTTTGCATTTGTGTCATAATGTAATTATAGTGTCAATGATGATTTATGCTTGCATTCATATGAGTTTTTTATCTATAAAGAGGACTGATGATTGATATTTGAGGAATGTTATGACTAGCAGGTTATAGGCCAATTAAACCTCATATGCACATATTTCCTCTTAATAGATGTCTTTGGAATACTCAGTATCTTTTGGAAATATATAAGAATTTGCTATGAAAAACTGTTCACCTGAATTTTATTAATATTCCTTCTTTATTTTCTTTTTACAAAAAAGGTGCTTTCATCTGAGATATTTTATGGAAATGGTTAGGCCTCCATTGCTTATTGCAATTTGGAAATATTGGTTAACCCTATATATAGACTATATTGCATTATTGATCCCTACCACATGTACCAGAGACATTCACCCGTCCAATGCTGAAGCTAATTGCGTCCAAAGCGCAAGGATGCAAACCCTGTAAACCCTGTTATGTTGGTATTCAATAGATTAAGCTTTCACTCTCAGATGAGTACCCACATGCCAGGGGTTCAGTCATTTTTCAGCACTTTTTGCATCATTTTGTGTTGGAAAATTAGCAACCAGCAGCATAAGGGTTAATATACGCCCGAGGGTGACAATGCTCACGAGGGGTAGACTATGTTGGCAACCCCACAGGGATGTCATATTTGTTTTATTATACTGAACAACCTCGGCACTCGGGCATGTTGTTTTCTTTATAGTGTACTATTGGCTACCTGTTGGACACAGGTAGCCAATAGTTTTAACACACGTCTCTCATCCAATAGGATAAGAGTATCCTCACGTGAGGTATAATAATAGGTAATGTACCTCTCTGCATGTACTAAGGTGACAGCTAATTAGAGGTGTACCAGATTCAGGTCCTGTCTATTTCATCACCAGGTATATCACAATCTTCTCATTATTTACACAGTGTACATAGCGCATAAGCCCACTTATATTACTCAAATTACAGCTAATTAAAGGTGCATCAGATTCAGCACCTGGCTATACGTCATTGTGTCTTCTCATTAGTTCCATGCATCTGAGACCTTTATCACGCTTTTACATTAAACCCTTTAGAGTGTATTTATGACATTATCTATAGAAGAAATGTCTATCAAAATGTGACTTAAAACTTTGCTATAAACATATGTTTCAAATGAATGCTCTATTTCTCAGCTATTCCTAACAGTATTAGTTATCCTTGTTGTGAAAACAATATATGACAAGATCTCTACAAGAAGCCAATAGGCCGAGTGGGATACCTACTGGCTGAATGTAGACATCGGCCGTGTACCATTTTCACAACAATGATAACGAAAATTATCATTTTGACCGTTGGTTGAAAATTGTGACCACATTGTCAGGATCCCAATACAGGATTAATAATGGGCTGCTAAAATTGACAATTGAAAAGCTATAAGTTAAAAGCTAAGCCAAGTTAAAAGCAGTGTTAGAATCCCAATTAAATCCAGTACAAGAAAGAAATTTGAATAATCGGCTGCTACAATCAGAGTGAAGCTGATGGTAAAGTCCATATTTCCTCAATGACACAATATCTTACAATATTTATTTATGATACTGCCTGCCTCCAGGGGAGATAAATTTGTTAAATTTAGCACTATATATCAGCTCAGAAATTTCAATGAACTGCTTTTGTAGGGAGATTTCTAGGTTGCGGTTCAGTCAGTTTTGGTAAAACAGTTCTTCAATAATGGGTTGTTTTTACCTTCCGGTATCATGCAGTATTTGGTGTTGTATCAAATACATGTACTAAAGGAGTACATGTATATCATTTGCTGCAGAGCAGGGTCTTTACCATGATTTTCAAAATGCCTGTCTAAAACAGCAATTCTAAAATTTATGCAAGTTCAGATTTAGCTACTGATCTATGGTACTTCAAACCCTTATACTAACTACATTCAATAGCCTATTGTGTCAAAAGGGCTATTTACATTACAGCCATGCCAAAGAAGATTGTTTGATTGGATAATATTCAGTTATGACCCAACAAAGTCAAAAATCAAAATTCTTCAAAGAAAATTTTGCCTGTCCAAAAAGAAGGTTTTCAGGGAAATGCCTGTCCAGAAGATAGGCTGGACAGGTCCTGGCTAAGTCCCTGCCACTAAATACTTTGCTTCCCTCAGAGGCTCTGATAATCTCTTCTGGATGGGTTCTGGGAAAGTCCTAGACTAGGTTCCTAGTCCCTAAAAAGTTGACATTCCCTTCTGTGCTGACCAAGCAGTGTGGTGTAGTACCAGGCATGATACATAGATGGCACCACCTGCTCCTCCTATCTCTAGAGGATTTAGGTCATACTCAAACTGGATCCTCTATTCCCATGGTGAGATAAGTGTAAACTAAATTGACCATTGTGGCACCTAGACTATTTGGTGCTTGGTAACATAAAAAACATAAAAGAGAAATTCATATAACAGCCTAGAAATCTAGGCTAGGAAATTCCCTGCATCAGAGCTGTAGTATGAGATGGTCTAAATGGTCAGTGACTCAGTAGCCTGCTGTCTATCACAGATCTGTTTATGGCATTGTCATGGAAACCTGGGCATGTTATGAGGGAGATAATTAAGAATGTCATTATCTTCCTGTATGTATAGGAAATTATTCTCTGATACAAAAAACACAGTTGGTGTTGGTTATGGAACTTGTCATAAGAATTTGGAGTTATCGCATGGCCAGAATAGAGGTCAATCTAGTCTAGCTTCTGAGGTTGGGCAGCCATCTTGGATTTACATGCAATATATTATATGTCATAGATATAAGAGTCATTTCCCCTACATAATAAAATTGATGATTTAAATACAGGAGTGACAAGGTTGATATGACTTTGTTTTTATCTCTGAAAAATATGTAAAGATATCCTTTGCCCACTATACATGTGACAATTGGACCTATGCTTTTCTATGCTCATGAATTATTAAATCATAAAATATGTGAAAATGTCCTTTGCCCACTACATGTGACAATTGCACATATTTTTCTATACTCTTTAATTATCAAATTATGAAATATGTGAAAATGTCTTTGCCCACTACATGTGACAATTGTACATGTTTTTCTATACTCTTAAGCTTTGATGGGTTCCAAATGGGGTTGTCTTCCATTTTCATAGGCAAATAAACCCTAAGGCTTATAAAATTGATGTGACCATGTTTGCATGATTTATTGTATAAGTACAATAAGTAATGAATGTGATGTGGTAATATGTAGATTGGAACACTGAAATTTTCACAAAATTAGCTGTAGTAGGATTTAGCTTGCAATCAGCTTGCTGTCAAGAACCACTCCAAGCAATTAATGCTAATCAGTTACCTATCAACTACATGTTTGTAACCAGACTCAATGGCACAGTGGCAAGATTGCCGGCCTGAGTGCTGAGAGGCATAGGGTCCAGAGTTCAATCCCAGGCCGAGGCGAGTAGGGGTTCGATTCCTCTATAAACTGGGGCAACCACCGAAAACCTTCATTTCTTACTCTTTATTGTCTGTCGCCCAACTATTGGGAGAGATTACCTTGAAGAGTTTCATATTCATTTCATACCATCGTTCATGCTATCTGTGTCGTCTGCATATACAAAAAAGCTCTCCTTTCTATATGTCTGAGCCACCCATTAAAATAAGGCACGGCGAACCCTTTTTTAAAAAACAAAACAAAAAAAAACTACATGTTTGTCCCTTATCTAATCAGGCTTGATAAGCTTTTATCGGAATTGTCAGGCTGCTTTTGACTGCTGTACGCATCAATTTGGTCCAATAAGACTGTGATACCTTTTAGAATCCCAAGGGGTAATTTAGTATTCCAAATAGCGCCGACCACTGCACCTCCTTATCATTGAGTCAGAGTCCAGTATGCCAGCTAGCCTTATCAGAGAACCGCATGCTGTGGTCTGCATTTCACATTGTATTGAGAGCTCTGCATATTCTCTTTCTTTCTTTCTTGTTTCCCTTCTCCAATTTTTGGAGGCTCACTGATTGGCCAGGAGCTAGGCTCAAATGCTGGGCTCATATCGCCTGCGTATGTGATCTTCCTTTTATTGCTACTCTCAGTTTAAACAGCAGCCAGTGCGGACACTCTAACCTATCTGAAGGTTTCCCTTGTTCTGAAACATAAGAAGAAATTTTGATAATTATGCAATATTTTGAGAATAGTTCAACTTAAAGCTGATTTTCTTGTAGGATTCAACTTTAGAATTTCAAAGTCATGACTAGAAAGTTATAAGCGGTGGAGGAAACCGGTGTGCCTGGCGAAAACCACCACCTAACCTCAAGTCACTGGCAACTTTCTCACATGCACCGGCCTGGATTGGAATCCGAGTAGTGAGGCGACGGTTACTTAATTTATTGGTTCCCTGATCCTTCACAGACCAATTTTACAGGGTCGGGAGGGAGGTAATTAAAAATAAAGTTGTTTTTTTTTCTTTTTTTTAACACACAGAAATCTAAGTAAGCAAACAGTCGGGAGGGAGGTAAAAGATAAAGTGATTTTTGTCTAGTACTAAAATACATACTTAAACCATATTTTTGAATATTAAAAAGATGATTTTTTAAATAAGATAATGCATTTCAACAACACTGTATTGCATTCTATTGTAATGTTGTATTGCTCTGGTATTAATACTCTTGTAGTTTTGTAGTTTTATTACCATACCATGGTAGATTCACTGTAGGTTTGGTGTACCTACTTAATACGGTTCGGCAGCAGAGAACAAAATAAAATGGGAGTATTACATTTATTTTCCCGTCGGGTTTATTCCACTTTGATCGGCGGATCTGGGAACCAATAAATCAAGTAACTGTCGCCTGATGAGAGACAGCTAGCAGTCCATGGCAAAGTTTCAGGACAAGCCTCTTAGGATTCAACAACTCCTGTTCCGATAGTTTCATATATCATCAGTTATTTTCAAAAATGTCAGACCTTGCACAACATTCAGATATAATAGGGTAAATGGTACTCAGGTGTGTTTTTAACTGAACTAACCTGAACATATTGATATTTAACCCGTCAAATGCTGAGGCTTCTTTCCTCCAAAGCACAAGAATGCAAATATTTTTGAAGACCATCTAAACCCTGTCATGTTGGTATTCATTGGATAGCCCTCGCCAAGTACTCTCAGATGAGTACCCATATGCCAGGGTTTCAGTCATTTTTCAGGTTTTTTGCATCATTTTGTATTGGCCAAGTTAGCGACCAGCACTGTAAGGGTCAACAGCGGACTAGCCCATGCCCAAACATACACATCCTTGCATGGATACAGAAAGAGATGCATTACTGGTAAAATGTCTCTTCCCATTACATGTAGGACTTAAAGGCACACCTTTGATGGTCACAATGTCACAGCTGCTGACATGAAGTAGTTTGCATAACACACACCTGTGTTTTCTTTGATGTGGTGTTTGATGTATACCTCAGAATGCCCAGGCTCTGCTCGGCAGGAAACCCATTAATGCTAAAGAATTCCTCCATAACAACCTACTAGTGTCAACCTAGCCCATATATGGCTGAAAAGGTGATGAAAAATCTATATTCCAAATTTGATCATTGCATAGGCAGGGGTGTCCAAATATTTAAGTCCTGGAGCACAGTCAATAAGTCCTGGAGCACAGCAATTTTTGGTGACCGTGGTTCGATAATAGCTATGAATATTGTCACCTGGTGGCACTGCTGTATAAGCCCATATTGCAATAGTTAATAAGACCAAGACCAATCCATAGACAGCATCACCAAATGGAGTTCACTGGTTTTTGAATACAATTTGTATCAAAAAAATTCAAGTAATATATCTGATAGGCTCAATTGGTCATGTTTTGCGAAAAAAAAATCCCTGTTAAACAGTGCTTTCAGTTTTTGGTTTGTCACACGTTTTGAAGCCCCTGTCGCACGCTGGTGCGACAGTTGGACACCCCTGATAGGCTATGATCTAGCCTGCCTATATATTGTGCCATGTGAAGGCTATATAGGGCACATAAGTTAAGTGCAGAACATATTGTTTTAACCCATCTATGCCTGTTCCGGCTAAAACTATCTGACTATCTGGGCAAATTATCTCTTTAACAAAAGCTATTTGAAGGAGAAATGTGAATTCCAAACTAACAAAAAAGATCTCCTTTAAATATTTCTCCAATTCATGCTTAATTCTGAAGATATTTTCAAAAGTATCATAGAACAGACGACACTTTTCAAGATTTTCTGGTTAACCCTTTTAATGCTGAGGCTACTTTCGCGCAAGGACGAAAAGATTTTTGAAAACCATCTAAACCCTGTCATATTGGTATTCATTGGATAGCTCTTGCTTAGTACTCTCAGATGAGTACCTGTGTGCCAGGGTTTCTGTCATTTTTCAGTTTTTTTGGCCAAATTAGCCACCATCAAGGGTTAAACAAAGGAGCAGGTGAATGTGTTCTACATCAATCAATGATGGTTCTTTGAGTCTATTCCACTTCAATTTGATAGGTGGCTTATTGAAATAGAAATAGACACACCCACTCATGACTGACTGTATGGCTATTTTTATCAATCACTCATATCTCATTATTTCCATCAATGTTAATTAGATTGGTATCATGTGACTGAAATTGATGCCCCACTCACGACTGTGTGAATATTCTTACATCATTGTAACTTGATAGATAGGAAATATAGAGATAGAAATAGATTTGCAGTTCACAGTAAGATTCATATTTCAGTGGTTTCGATTCTTCTCATTCCCAATGAAATGTAGGGTCATTACAGGTTAAGGGTAAGGGGCAGACAATTCAATATTCTGGCTGGAGCGGGGCAACTATTTTCAGGAAAATAAAATTGTCGCCCTGTAAAATAAGAAAAATATTCTGGCCCTTAAAATTCTGGCTCTACCAGAGGAGAAAAATAATTCTGGCCAGGTCAAAAAAAACTTGTTATGGTTGAG
The DNA here is from genome assembly GCA_963942565.1 of Maea johnstoni. Classification (NCBI taxonomy): domain Eukaryota; kingdom Metazoa; phylum Annelida; class Polychaeta; order Spionida; family Magelonidae; genus Maea; species Maea johnstoni. The sequence goes on along the minus strand of OZ012691.1, from coordinate 7,432,932 downwards.
TTACAGGAAACAAACAACCGTTTTAGAGGCTGAAAGATTGTGAAATTACAGAGTACATGTACCACCTTTTTTTTTAGCACTTCAGAAGATGCTTTTGTGGTATAGATTGTGTTATTGGCCTTCTGTGGTGTATCAAACATTTTTATTTATTTTTTTTTTTTTTTAAAATTTTAAATCATTTTTATTTCCTTTCCTTCACAAATCATAAACAGTGTACAAATGATGATGCATGGTATGAGACAAAGTATTCAGAGAATAATCATAACAAGAATATCAGGGTTTGTTATGGATATACACAAGTATCGACATAAGATTGTATAAATATATGACAGTAATATTATTGTGCAGGATTGACATATATATTTGATAAAAGAATGTATTGCTTCTCAAAGAGTGTACCTTGGTGTATCAAACATGGATGGGTAACAAAATGATGATATGTTTGTTATATTTTAGAGAGATATATTAGTTTGAACTTCTTCAATAATAACTTATTTCTGTCTTATTCACATGTAGATACTTGAAATGGCGATTTCTCTTCTTGAGGGATATATAGGTTTGAAATTTCTTCAATGATAACTGATTTCTGTCTTATCTGTCTTATCTCTCTCAATTTAGAAATTGCGATTTCCATGCCATATTTTTGACTGAAGTGGTAAAAAATAATTTGCAGATTCAGACACCTGAAATATAAATTTTTGGTTTATGTTATAGAGTGCATAAGAGGGCATGGTCTGAAAGTATGGTTTGTGGATCCGTCGTTGCCAATGCAGGAATCTCTCCGGCTGAGAGGTCAAGGGGTCATCAACTGTAAGGTAAGTCATACATGGTCATGGGCTTATCAATTGTAAGGTAAATTAATACATGTTCATAATAAGAATTGTCGAGGCCTCAATGTAAGGTAAAATATACACGTGATTCTTAAAGTCAAGGGTTCATCACTGAAAGCTAAATTTCACATTTTTTCATTTTCTAAGTGTTTTTGGTCTTATGCAATTGCTTCTCGAAAATATGATCATCGAATATGAACAAAGATGCAATGTTCATATCATATTCCCATATCAAATTTGGAAATGCAAATTTTACATGTTCCAAATCCTTTCGATCAATAAGTCATCAACTCTACAATAAACTTCACAATCATGTTCTTATCCTCAATGTTCTAGATTTTACAATATCAAATACTAGATGGTCCAAATTTCTCAGGATTCATCTTAAAGGTATTGCCAATTGGCTCCCTGAAAAAAAGTTAATTTTAAGCACTGTTTGAATCTGTGTGTTATTCCACTGACCTGATATTTTTGCTGGTGTTTGTTGCTGTAATGGGTATTGAATCAGCTGGCTGTAAAAAAACCATTTTGAGCCCTGCTTGGGTATGTGCTTTATTCCACTGAGCTGATATTTTGTCATGTATTTTTCAGGTGTTTGTGGCTGTAATGAGCGTTGAATCAGCTGGCTGCAAACTCTTCAATGACCAGCTTGCTCTCGCCTACATCTCCAACACAGCCATCTTCCCCATAGGCAGACTCTACTTCAGGAAAGTCGCAGCACACATGAACGGAGCAATGTAACACTGATTTTCATTAAATCTTTTCAGGGGCATATTTAGAGGCTGGTTGAAATTAATGAGTGAAACATTGAAAACCCTAAAAAGGTTTCCTTAACCCATTCATACTTTCAGTGCTATGAAATGAATCAGAAATCAGAAGAAAAAAAATATTTGAAGTATAAATGTAATTAACCCTTATGCTGTTGGTGGCCAATTTGGCCAATACAAAATTGTGCAGGAAAACTGAAAAATGACTGAAACCCTGGCATATGGGTACTCATATGAGAGTACTCCGCGAGAGCTATCCTATGAATACCAACATGACAGGGTTTAAATGGTTTTGAAAAATCTTTGCGTTCTTTTGCCTTGTCATAAAGTAGCCTCAGCATAGGAAGGATCAATTTAAGAATAATGATAATAATCTATATTTGATATAGCACCCTTTCCACCTATAATGATCAAAAGTGCTTTATATTTGGCAGGATTTGATTGCCATTTGATTGCTTTATTTGTCGCAATAAAAACACTTTACAGAGCAAAGTTAGACTGATTTTCTTCAATGTTTCCTTCAAAACCGCATTACCATTTTATTGCTTTATTGATAAAAAAGTAAAAACTTCGTTCACTTACCATAATTTTCATTTGGGCTAAATAAAGCAAAATGGCTTTGAAGTTGTTAATTCAACATTGTTCTTGTAGGAAACTGATGCTGGCAAAAATCAACTGGAGTTTCATTGTGAAGGATGAGGACTTCGACACCAATGTCACTCCTCTGGTCGAAAGTATGAAGCATGAAATCCACAAGCTCGGCATGGAAGCCACTGCAGCGCCACCTATTGAGCTGGAAGAGGAACTAGAAGAACGAAATTACCGGCGGCACATCAATAAGAGAAACCTCTCCACTCTTAAATTACAGGAGGAGGGAGAAAAAGGCGGAAATTCTTCATGTTTTTGGGTCAGAAACTTTAATGACAAGACCCAGGTCACCTGGTATGCCTTTAAGGAGATATTTCTCTGGGAATATAAGGAGAATTTAAAGGAGGACTTCATGGAAAAGCAACTACGATGGTTCTTACATCTTTTGTACAAAGATATCTTTCTCAGTCACAACACTATCTCTAAGAAAAAGTATGATAAATTCTGTGGAGAGCTTTGCAAGGATGATGCAGATCATTTTTATAACAGGCTGAAGGAATATGCCATTGGTAGTTTTGCTATGAAAGAAGTATTGGAGATGGATAGCACTGTAAGGTTGACTGCAATTCAGAACTTAGGTAAGTTTCTCTTTCCAGAAGTGCCAGTTTTGGTAGGAATAGACACAGAATTTAATGGAAGGGGCTTAAATCAGAATTTTAACCCTTTCGCTGCTGGTTGCTAATTTGTTCAACATGAAATGATGACAAAAAGCTGAGAAATCACTGAAACCATGGCAAATGGGTACTCATCTGAGAGTACTCAGTGAGAGATTTCCAATTAATACAAACAGGACAGAGTTAGGATGATTTTCATGCTATTTGCTTTTTTAAGTAAGGTAAGGGCAAAGGTAACCTCAGCAGCAAAAGGGCTAAAACAACTAATAGTGTATTTTGATGATAAGGCAAGTAGTTATTGAGTGGTGGGAACAACTAGTTATATAGCTGATGGTGATGATGTTCATGATTAGGGTTGCATACCGGTACTTGGGTACCGATAGGAACCGAGATTCGTTTCGAAAAGTACCGGTATTTTACCGTTTCATTGAGAACCGGTATTTAGAGGCACCGTTTCGTTTCCGGGCACCATTTCGTTTCAACAAATAAAACAAGTTGTTGCTTACTTGCGCCACCAAGCACGGTTTATCCAATGACACATAGTGTCCTGATTCCCACCGAAAGAGTGAAAATAGTGTGAAAAACCCATGCTGTCTTCAATCTCATTCGGCGGGAAATACAATAGATCGTTGTGGCGCTCATTTTCTTTCGATTAACTTCGTCAATGTCCATCACCATTGTCGGTTCTGTTCCCAGATTCTACTAATCATTCTTGTCAGAGAATTGAGGCATAGAACCACACATGTTAGCAATAGAAACTTGTAACAAAGCCAATCAGGCCACGGAGATCAGAGGTACCGTTTCACTGTTAAAGATACCGATACCACTGGTGCCATTTCCCCAGTACCGGTACCGGTATCATACCGTTTTGTGTTAACGGTATGCAACCACATTCATGGTAATGATCAATCAGCAGAGTGCATGCACTTTGACAGCATCACATGAATGATAGGAAAACAGATGATGCATGAAACACCACATGTAAATTATTATGGTTGTATTACTATTCTCTTCTGTTTATGTCACTAGTCACGAAAATCTGAATGTGTGTCATTCATTTTGATATGGAGGTTTATTTGCTTCTCCTGGGATAGGTGCTGCCACCAAGTGCATGGGAAAGACATCAACTAAAACCTACAAGTTCGCTTTGACCTGTAGCCCTAGGGTTGACGACCCATGATAACCCTTCCAATGCTGTGGCTAACCTCCTCATCCAAAGCACAAGGGTGAAAAGATTTTTGAAAACCATCTAAACCCTGTCATGTTGGTATTCATTGGATAGCTTTCGCTGAGTGCTCTCAGATTAGTACCACATGCCAGGTTTTCAGTCATTCTTTCAGTTGTTTTTGCATCTTTTTGTAATGGCCAAATCAACCACCAGCAGCATAAGGGTTAAACTGAGCAGGAAGTGACATCAGGAAATAATTTCCATCGCATGATTTTAATTGAGCATTCTCATAGGAGGAACATTTGAAGCTATAATAATTGGCTTTGTTAATCTCATTAGTGTACACCGAGTCTCAATGTCTTTACTGTGACAGTTGCCTGCGGCTCATGACCCTTATGCCGCTAGTTTCTAATTTTCCCAATACAAAATGATGCAAAAAAGCTAAAAAAATTACTGAAAGCCTAGCACATGGCTACTCATCTGAGAGTGCTCAGCAAGAGCTTTCAGATGAATGCAAACATGACAGGGTTTGGATGGTTATCGGAAATCTTTGTTTCCTTGTGTTTTGGACAAAAGAAGCCTCAAATGGAAGGGTTAATATTGGCAAACCCCTTTTAGTCACAGCTTGACTGCAGCGATATATTTCACATTGTATAAAGCACTACAAGTGAGCACTTATCATTAGCATAATTATTGAGCATTACAATGTTTAACCCTTCCGATGCTGAGGCTACTTTCGTCTAAAGGACAAGGCGCAACAATTTTTGAAAACCATCTAAACCCTATCATGTTGGTATTTATTAGGAAGCTTGCACTGAGTACTTTGATACGAGTAGTGTGCCAGGGTTTCATTTATTTTCCAATTTTAGCCACCAGCAGCATATAGGGGAGCGGCCAGGGGCCAGATTTGGGATTTATTTTGGGCGGGTCTCACACACACCTCCAACATACATCATTTGAAAGCTTATACTCTCTAGTTTAATATTCTGCCTGTTGGAGTTGTCAAAAGTGGTGCAGATTCTGAGAAAATACGTTTATGTAACATAATGTCTGGAAAAAAGCTGAAAGGTATGAAATTACAATATTTTTTTTGAAGGGGCTAAAGAGGATAGTATGTTCACTCAACTTTGTGTACTACAACAGGCCTCATGCCCACAATTCAAATAAAACATTTGAAGCCATACTACTAAATTTTTTCTGGTGAAAATTCCAATTTTATTACAAATTTAGGGTACGATTCACCTTTTTCTCAAATGCCATCACATAAATCAACTTTTCAGATAGTACAATACCAGACCTAGCTACATAGCTAACATATATATAATCCTACATCTTTTTTCAATCATTTAGGAACCAAATTGAGTTACAAGGCTGATTTATTCAAACGTTTTGGCAATTCCTATACCTATAAAACTGAAAAAGATGATAATAGAAAAATGTGCAAAATGATATTTAATCTTTCAAATATTCCAAAAAGTATCTGAATGATATCCAAACTGAAGCATACCCTATACAGATATCTTATATTGGATATTGGCTGTCAGATTTTTAGATTTGGCTGCCCAGTCACCCAGGACAACTAAATTATTTGTGAAAATAGTCAACAATTTAGCAAATTTCACAAAACGCTCACAAAAAAAATAAATAATAAGTCAAATAAAATTTAATCATACAGGCAACCTTACATAAGTCTGACACTTATAAGTCAGATTTTCTACTAAGTCAGATGGCTTTGCTGGTCCCATCCCTATCATTGCAGTTTTATAATCTTCACATAACTCTAATTTTGCCTACCTTGGACAGAAAATCCTGGTCCCAATTCATCCGACTTATGCAAGGTTACCTGTATTATGAGATTCACAATATGTTTTTCAGGAAGATTTTTTTCTTTTCTTTGATACCAAATGTCTGATGTATATTGTGTTGAAATCGGATTTTGACAAACATCATCACCGTGACAGGAACACAATTCCACACAGGCCAAGCGGTTCTTTCTACAAGAGCATGAGTCAGTACCACAAAGATTTCTCTTGCTGCAAGTACAAAGCAAATCTTGCATCACCTCGGAGGCAGACAATCCTTCATAGTACACTGGGACAAGCTTCTCCCCCTCTCTTTTCCATCCATATTCCAGTGGGGATCCCAGGTCAGGCTTAGCAATGTGGTAGGAAATCTAAATCCATGTTTGCCAGGCAGCCCTTCTGACATGCTGTTTCAGACTCTTCACGGGGTGGCAGCTTTGCCAACACACATTCTCGCTTGGCTGCAAACTTTGCACGTAACACATTCATGTTTGAATGTGCTTCTTTTTCCTTGCCCTTAGGATCATACAAACTAGCAATGAACTTGTGAGCTCAAACAATTGAAGTGTTCTCATCATCACCACCTATAAAAACCAGCTCAGCAAAGGAGTCTACCCCTTTTTCTGAGATTGTTTTATACACAGAATTTTTTCCTATACAGAAAAAAACAGATGTTGAATTACACCCTGTGAGAGCGTGAATAGCAGGCAATACTTTCAGAAATAGTGGTGATTGTGAGTGACATATGTCATGTACTGGGATGAACCTCCGAAGGTCAGTGGTTCTGGTTTCTGTTCCAGTCTCAATCCAGAATTCTCTCACTCTGTCCATTTGCGGATAGTAGTGAATGGCTAGCACCAGAACATCTGTGTCAGGCATTTTGATGATGACTCAGCCTGTCATGTCATTTCTCTTGAATACATTGTTGGCATGGACGGCATGTAGAATCATCCTGGTATCAGCTTCTTTATGTGTGCTGTAAAAATCTACTGCTTCTTGTACACCAGCCAGTCCTATGCTCTTTGCCTCCTCACCATTTTCAAATCCTCCAGCAAGGAAAAGTTTTCTATCAGGGTGAGTAGATAACAAATTCAGGAGCATTCGTCTCCATATACTTGCAGAGAAAAGCAACGAGTGCCTGTTTGTTTGAAGGAACATTTAGAATTTTTTTCTATGGTGGATCAGGTGGAACTGGTCGACCACCCATTACATGGTATTTCCTGCTCCCTTCACCAGCATCTGCCCTCCGCTCTCTTTCACCCACTTTGACAGAATTTTCATTATCGTATCTGTCAAATATAGGGTTGCATACCGTTAACACGAAATGGTACGATACCGGTACTGGCGAAACGGTACCAGTGGTATCGGTATCGGTATCGTTAACAGTGAAACGGTACCTCTGATCTCCGAGGCCTGATCAGCCTTTTTACGACATTCATGTCGCTAACAAGTGTGGTTCTATTCCTCAATTCTATGACAACAATCAATAGTAGAATTGGGGAACAGAACCAACGATTGAGACGGACATTGACAAAGTTAACCGAAGCAAATGATGGCCACAACGCACTGCGAACGTGCGTTGGATGTTACACCGTATCGTGTTTCCCGCCAAATGCTATTCCAGACAGCGTGTCTGTTTCTTCAGGAATCAGCACACAATGCGTCATCGCCGCATATAATTGGCAGTAACAAATTTTTAATCTGTTGAAACGAAGCGGTACTCAAAAACGAAACGGTGCCATTTAGTACCGGTTCTCAACGAAACGGGTAAATACCGGTTCTTTTCTAAATGAGTATCGGTTCCTATCGGTACCCGAGTACCGATATGCAACGCTAGTCAAATACATCAAATACTGTATCTGCCTTGTCATTGTCAAACTGCCTGACACAGATGTTCTGGTGCTAGCCATTCACTACTATCCGCAAATGGACAGAGTGAAAGAATTCTGGATTGAGACTGGAACAGCAACCAGAACCACTGACCTTCGGAGGTTCATCCCAGTACATGACATATGTCACTCACAATCACCACTGTTTCTGAAAGTATTGCCTGCTATTCACGCTCTCACAGGGTGTGATTCAACATGTTTTTTCTGTATAGGAAAAAATTAGTAAAACAATCTCAGGAAAAGGGGTAGACTCCTTTGCTGAGCTGGTTTTCATAGGTGGTGATGATGAGAACACTTCAATTGTTTGAGCTCACAAGTTCATTGCTAGTTTATATGATCCTAAGGGCAAGGAAAACGAAGCACATTCAAACATGAATGTGTTACGTGCAAAGCTTGCAGCCAAGCGAGAATGTGTGTTGGCAAAGCTGCCACCCTGTGAAGAGTCTGAAACAGCATGTCAGAAGGGCTGCCTGGCAAACATGGATTTAGATTTCCTACCACATTGCTAAGCCTGACCTGGGATCCCCACTGGAATATGGATGGAAAAGAGAGGGGGAGAAGCTTGTCCCAGTGTACTATGAAGGATTGTCTGCCTCCGAGGTGATGCAAGATTTGCTTTGTACTTGCAGCAAGAGAAATCTTTGTGGTACTGACTCATGCTCTTGTAGAAAGAACCGCTTGGCCTGTGTGGAATTGTGTTCCTGTCACGGTGATGATGTTTGTCAAAATCCGATTTCAACACAAGATACATCAGACAGTGATTCAGAATAATTCTGTTTGTGGTTGATGCTGTGAGACTTTGAGTGTGAACACTTGCACACAAATTTGATCATCCAGTGAGTGTTCTTTGTCTTCTTCAAGGTGGACATTTTAAATTTGGTATCAAAGAAAAGAAAAAAATCTTCCTGAAAAACTTATTGTGAATCTCATAATACAGGTAACCTTGCATAAGTCGGATGAATTGGGACCAGGATTTTCTGTCCGAGATAGGCAAAATTAGAGTTATGTGAAGATTATAAAACTGCAATGATAGGGATGGGACCAGCAAAGCCATCTGACTTAGTAGAAAATCTGACTTATAAGTGTCTGACTTATGTAAGGTTGCCTGTATGATTAAATTTTATTTGACTTATTATTATTATTTTTTTTTGTGAGCGTTTTGTGAATTTTGCTAAATTGTTGACTATTTTCACAAATAATTTAGTTGTCCTGGGTGACTGGGCAACCAAATCTAAAAATCTGACAGCCAATATCCAATATAAGATATCTGTACAGGGTATGCTTCAGTTTGGATGTCATTCAGATACTTTTTGGAATATTTGAAAGATTAAATATCATTTTGCACATTTTTCTATTATCATCTTTTTCAGTTTTATAGGTATAGGAATTGCCAAAACGTTTGAATAAATCAGCCTTGTAACTCAGTTTGGTTCCTAAATGATTGAAAAAAGATGTAGGATTATATATATGTGTGCTATGTAGCTAGGTCTGGTATTGTACTATCTGAAAAGTTGATTTATGTGATGGCATTTGAGAAAAAGGTGAATCGTACCCTAAATTTGTAATAAAATTGGAATTTTCACCAGAAAAATTTAGTAGTATGGCTTCAAATGTTTTATTTGAATTGTGGGCATGAGGCCTGTTGTAGTACACAAAGTTGAGTGAACATACTATCCTCTTTAGCCCCTTCAAAAAAAAATATCGTAATTTCATACCTTTCAGCTTTTTTCCAGACATTATGTTACATAAACGTATTTTCTCAGAATCTGCACCACTTTTGACAACTCCAACAGGCAGAATATTAAACTAGAGAATATAAGCTTTTAAATGATGTATGTTGGAGGTGTGTGTGAGACCCGCCCAAAATAAACCTTAAATAGAGCCCTTTTTCGCAGTTGGCCGCTCTCCTAATAAGGTTTAAGTTTTGTTTTTGTTTTATCACGTTATTTATCATGTTGTATTTATTTCTCTCAGGTACTTTCCACACCCCTGGAGTGATCAGGACATTGCTTGACCTACTGGATGACCCAGACCCGAATATTAGAGCAGTTGCAGCTCTTGCTCTTGCTAAAACAAGTGAGTACAGTTATCAACCTGTCAAGTTCATCTGATGTGTGGCAATTAATATATAAATGTGAAAAATGATTTAAATAAAAGATTCATCAAACATCTAATGATTATAACTTTCAAAGGAAATATTTACCTATTTGTTACTAATGTTATTATTATTATTATCAATTATTATTATTGTTATTATTATCATTATTATTATTTTTATTATCATTATTATTATTATTATTATTATTATTATTATATTTGTTTTATTTACAGAGTTATGATGGGTTAAAGTCAGTCAATTTCGTGGAAGGGTAAAATTGAAGTCTTGTACTATCACAAAAATCCTCATTTTTCTTTTCAGAGCGTAAGAGCAAGAAAGTTGTTACGGGGATCTTGAAACTGCTGAAGGACGAAGACCGCCTCGTCCGTGAAAGCAGTTGCCTGTCTCTAGCCCACATGAGAGCCACCTCTGCTAGTGCAGATATCATAGATCTCTGGTAAGAATCTGCTTTGTAGAGTGTAAACATTAAACCCTTATTCTGCTGGTGGCTAATTTTGCAAATACAAAATGAGGCAAAAAACCTGAAGAATCATTGAAATCCTGGCATATGGGTACTCATCTGAGAGTACTCAGCGAGCGCTATCCAATGAATACCAACATGACAGGTTTTTGGTGTTTTTCAAAAATATTTGTGTCTTGGTGCTTTGGAAGAAATACTCTCAGCATTGGAAGGGTTAATTCCTGCACCAGTCGACCGGATGTCTGTCAGCAACTGGTTGTACAAACATACATGAATAACACATCGAAAATATAAGCCTAGCACATTAATGACCCTCTTAGATGCGTATCAAAGGTTTGTTAAGCTGTGGTGTTAGGGGCCTCGGGGCGCACTTCCATGCCCAGAAACTTAGCAGCAATCGGGGGTGTGGTTGTATGTTATGCTCAGTTCATCCGCGCATTTAGTGCAGGAATTAAATGCCGGCACTCTATCTTTGCATCACATACCAATAACTGAAATGGTATCATATAAGAGCATATTGAATGATTCAAAATCTATCAGATACTTTGTATCTGTTAAAAATAGCCAATCAGGGTCTGACACTTAGATTTCAGGCTTGTGGCCCGAAAAGGAATTTTGATAAAAATCAATGGTCAAAAACACGATTTCTGGTTATTAAACATACTATTTTGGGCCCCTAGTCTTAAAAATCTAGGGGCCCACAGCAAAATCTAGGGGCATATGCCCCTGGGCCCCTGGGAAAGTCGAACCCTGCCAATACTATAATTTACAGTGGGTCAGATATTTTGTATCAAGTATCATGTCAGATAATTTGTATATATAGGATATTGATATGAAACTACTCTAAATTTTTTTGATATGATGTATCGTAAAGGATCTGGAATAGTTAAGAATGTAATTGATATCATATACCTTATAGAAAATGGATAAACACTGTCTCAACTGTAATAGATATCTTGTATCATTTCAAAATAATCGGTATCATATCATATATGTCACATGGTAACTACTAACTAGGGACATATTGTACTATATCCCTTTAGAGGAATGTGTAAAATGTATCTTTGTTTAGTAACATTTTATGGCAAAGGATTGCTTGCGATATTGTATATCTTAACATATATGCAGCTGGTGGCTTATTTGACCAATACAAAATGATTAAAAAAAACTAGGCAATGACTGAAAATGTGGAACATGGGTGCTCATCTGAGAGTACTCAGCAAGGGTTATCCAATAAATACCAACAATGAAGTTTTAGATGTTTTTCAAAATTCTTCATGTCCTTGTCCTTTGGACGAAAGTAGCCTCAGCATTGGAAGGGTTAACAAAAATGATTGTTAGATTAGTGCTCAAGATATATTTTTTACTTCTTCCACATTTCGTCATGACCGACTAACCAATGCACTATTTCTTTCAGGCGTAATGATCCGATCTCCCACGTGCGTGATGCGGCCAAGATCGCTCTGAGTAGACTGGGAGGCGAGGAAGCTCAACAAGCCATCAAAGTCACACAAGTCCTCTCAAAGGAAATGAAGGATCTCCAAGCCTCAAAGGATAAACTTGTTACGCACCTCTAAGAGCATAGCTTTATTTTCCAAGAGCATAACTTTATTTTCTAAGAGCATAGCTTTGTTTCTACATTGAATATATTTATTAGAAAATGTATTCTCTCTGAGGAAATGGCAGGTAGCTTTGTTTATATACTAAATATATTGATTTGAAAATGTATTCTCTCTGAGGAAATGGCAGGTAGCTTTGTTTATACACTAAATATATTTATTAGAAAATGTATTCTCTCTAAAGAAATGGCAGGTAGCTTTGTTTATATATTAAATATATTTATTAGATAATGTATTCTCTCGAAGGAAATGGCAGGTCCAAGTTCTGCATATGATAAACATCGAATGACCTCTAAGAGCATAGCTTTGTTTATACTCTTAACATATTTCTTACAAAATATGCTCTCTCCAAGGAAATGGAAGATGCAAGTTCTGCATATGATACACATTAAGAGCAAAGCTTCGTTTATACACTTAACATATTCTTTATATTTATTATACACTGCATTCTTTCCTGAAATGGCATATCCGAGTCCTATATACGAAAAACATTGAATGCATCTCTTTAAGCAAGCAACTTTACAAAAGACTTTTTGCTTAGGGTACTTGTAAAATAAAAATGCATGTTAGTTCTGTACAAAGATAGAATGAAGTTTGTATTTTTGGAAAAAATTCTTCTTGGAATATCAAGGGCACAATTCTTCAAACTACATGAAGTCCGACAGCAATGCATTTGTAGCATGGATGGACTACCATAAATAGTTGGTAATTGGAACTCCTGTGAATTTTGCGGACAGTCAGAAATACCCAAAGTACTTGTTAAATTTTGGCCACCTCAGTCTCAATATGTTGTTGATGTTTTTTGTGACACAAATTAAAGCTTATTAAAGGAATTGAAAATGTGATATTAGCAATTGCTTTTGGGTACCGGCAAGTTATTCTTGCACGTCAAGCCACAATCATTGGTGAAATGTATATTACAAAATTAGAAAAATGCTTTGCTGATTCACTATCCTTGTGTCCATGTCAATATATATATATATATATATATATATATATATATATATATATATATATATATATATATATATATATATATATATATATATATATATATATATATATATATATATATATATACATACATATATATCAAATGAAAGATTTAATATGAAATTAATCAAATCTAGTTACCAAGAATTTATGGCATTTTTTGAAAATTAATTTTTGTGTGATAGAGGTTGCATGCTAGCGAGTACAATAGGATTTAAAAGATGATCACATGTACTACATGGATATATTCATAATATGCGCAAATTGGAATAAAACTTCTGCTGTATATATGTACACATATACTTATGAACATGAGCTCACACACACACATTCACACACACACGCAGACACAGACACACAGATACATACATACCTATATATATATATATATATATATATATATATAAATATATATATATATATACATATATGTAAATATATATATAATATATATATATATATATATATATATATATATATATATATATATATATATATATATATATATATATATATATATATATATATGCAAGCTTATTGGCCTGATTATCTTTATATTTATGGGACAATTTGTTGTTCTTTGTTTTAAATTTGAACTCATATTTTATGAGGCAATTTGAGACAATGAATTGCAATTATTGCTTTTATGCGGTAGGGTATGGATCAGGAATATCATTGATATCCCATGAAATTTGCTTTGATAATTAATTTGTTTTTCAATGTGAATTTCTATTATATATGTTTTCTTTTTAAGTGAATTCCAAGTTCAAGCATGTGTTTAAAATAACAGCATTTATCCAATGTGATTTTTGTAGTTCTCCCAATATAATTATCTGCTCATCTACAACATAATCAATGACACCTATCTCTAGAATCCACAACTCTACTTCCCGCCAGAGACTCTTAACAACTTCACAATGTATAAGCATATGTTCGTTAGAGTCTTCCTCAATTTGACGGAAGTCACATAGTGTGGATTCTTTTTTGTACATTTTGAAAGGCAAGTTATTAGTAAGAAAAATCTGCGTTGCAGAGTTCTGAATTGAATATACCTTAAATATAGGTCATCGAACAGGGATTTTCTATTCAAAGATTTCCTGAAAGAGAAGACTTCCAATTGGGTTTCTGTTTTCTCATTCCAGTTTTCACACGCTTTTTCCGCAATACTTCTATTAGTTCCAATCATTAAATTATAGATTTTTGATACTCCTTTATTATCCATAGACAGTATAACATTGAGCAGACAATCACATTGGATAAATTTGCTGTTATGTTAAACACACAAAAAAATCTTTAATACCAAAACCAATCTCTCTACTCCAAATATTGAAACTGTTAAAAAAGATGTCCAATAGTTGTTCAACTATGAAAGAGTAAAATATCTATTGAGAGGAAGAGAAGACAACTTTGAAAAAAGATGGGGTCTCTCCATTAAATATATTGAAAATTAGTTACAAACAACTCCTTAAAATAATATTAAGAAACATCACTTTATTTTCTGAATATAGTACAGAGGTATACAGTGAACTTGTTGTCTATTTCGCTATTCTTTCCTATTGTTTTTTACAAGATTAATACATATTGTATTTTGTGATACCGATGCCATGAATGTCGATGTCTTGATTTGACTTTGTTTTGAACATATTTGTATAACTTAGATAAGTGTACAGCCAGGTCCCGATGCTCAGCGTGCAGGAAAATAAACAAAAACCTTTTAAAAATAAAAAAGCATCTATGATATAGATACTATCTAGGATGGAGTAACACATATATATATATATATATATATATATATATATATATATATATATATATATATATATATTGAAAAATGACAGAAAAGGAAACAAGGTATTTTTGTCCGCTTAACTTCGCATCATGATTAACTTCTCATGAAAATGATACACATTAGACATTCATGCTTTTATATAGTATCTGCTAACTATTCCAGGGAGTTAACTGAATGCAAACTTAGTGGATTGTTTAATTGTTGTGCTGACTTGCAAAATAGAAAACTTGTCAACTTTGCCATAGTTGTGAGTGTGTCCACTTGATGGCACTAGTGTCTCCTGATAGTTGAACATTTTCATTACAATTCTTTCATCAAACATCATGTTTATTCATTAACCTTGTGGGTAGAGATGAATTTACTAGTATAATAAAAAAGACATGCCAAGAGGTCAAATATTGTTTTAAACTTTTATGTTGACCAATTTACAATATTTGTCTGAACAAGTGCACAGACCGCAATTAACTAATTTGGCATTGTCATTGTTCTTCAACAGTGACAAGGGACCACTTTTGGCTAATACCTTATGGCACTAAATGACCTTTGAGTGTCGATGTGCCTTTAAACACCTCTTCATTCACTCCCCCTGCCCTATTTTCTGAAAAGAGTTGGAAAAGGCAAGCCACTGGACTTTTTAAACCTCCCCCGCAAACGTTTCCTTATCTTTACGTGTAGTACAAGTACACTGTCGGTTTTCCACCCGTCAGTCAATCCTTTGCGCGCTTAGTCCAATATGTACAATGACGCTGTAACAAAGGCATCCAATAGTACATGACATGACGAAATACAAGAGGGCAAAACATCCAAGCTATCGGCACACAGCGAGAACGAGAGTGCCATTGATTGTTGCCACAAATGGCCCAATGATAGGTTTAATGGAATTTCGTGAGGACCCCTACCCTGCATCCACAATGTGCGCTTTGTTCGAGCAAATATGGCAAACATTCATATGCTTTTGAAATAATTCATGTTTATCATTTTTTCCTTTTAGCAATAAGATACTTCGGTTGATCATTAGATATCATGTTTGTAGCCACAGATATGTCTGCCTATTGAAAATTAAGTTGCGTTGGAGAAATAA
This sequence comes from Maea johnstoni, assembly GCA_963942565.1. Taxonomy (NCBI): domain Eukaryota; kingdom Metazoa; phylum Annelida; class Polychaeta; order Spionida; family Magelonidae; genus Maea; species Maea johnstoni. The sequence goes on along the minus strand of OZ012691.1, from coordinate 7,417,153 downwards.
AAGAATATGAAAACTTATCAAGTACTTGCTTTGTTTATCAAATATCATGTTAAACAAAATTGCATTAACGTCATATATAACTAAAAAAAATGTCCCTGCAAAGAGATTGTGCAATTTCTATGCAATAAGTTCGAAATATGAGACTAGGAGTATTTATTACATCTATATATCTATCTATTACTTTAAAGAACCCAAATAATTCAATCTGTAAAATGATGCAGCGGGTCTTTGTGTCGAGGCAAATGAGAGAAAGTCAGTCAAAATCGCTGATCAGAAAATCGCTGACTGCCTAAATCGAATACAGATCATGCAACCCGTATTCTACCGACCCCTTTCAGTGCGTCCCCTCGAATTACCGACCGCTACAATACCGGTGTGATAGTGCTCAGTGACCCCCCTCTCTGGTGACCCATGGGTCACTGGCAGCTGGAGCTGAGTGACCCGGGTCATCAGCAACTAGCTGTCAGGGACCCGGGTCAACCATAACTAGTGGTGAGTTTCCTTTTCAGGACACTAGCAGATAGTTGTCAGAGTCCACCCAGTAGGCAAGTGACCCCGGGTCACTTGCAATGGTTACCAGTGACCCATTCAAAAAAACTATTTTCTGGCTGTTACTGTCCCTTTTGGATGACCCACCTATTGTTTTTGTTTACATATTAAACAGACATCTATATTTACATATATATATATATATATATATATATATATATATATATATATATATATATATATATATATATATATATATATATACATATGTATGTTTATATATATATATATATATATATATATATATATATATATGAATACATGTATATGTATATATATATATATATATATATATATATATATGTGTATATATATATATATATATAAATTCATA